>CM064576.1:26754674-26908357 GCA_032716605.1 Paralithodes platypus | reverse complement strand
AGAAAGATAATATATATAGGAGAGAAAGATAATATATATAGGAGAGAAAGATAATATATATAGGAGAGAAAGATAATATATATAGGAGAGAAAGATATATATAGGAGAGAAAGATAATATATAGGAGAGAAAGATAATATATAGGAGAGAAAGATAATATATATAGGAGAGAAAGATAATATATATAGGAGAGAAAGATAATATATATAGGAGAGAAAGATATATATATAGGAGAGAAAGATAATATATATAGGAGAGAAAGATAATATATATAGGAGAGAAAGATAATATATATAGGAGAGAAAGATAATATATATAGGAGAGAAAGATAATATATATAGGAGAGAAAGATAATATATATACAAGGATGATTAGGTCGGTAGAGTTTACAGATATATTTATGAGTGGTAATCTATGTGAGTATACTGTATATTACTTTATATATTTTTTTTTAACGTAGCCATAAACTCTTACACATTTCGCTCATTAACATAACGGACGTCAGTGTGTTAATGTTTAAGAATGTGGCTGTGATCATTATTAAGGAGATGATGGAAGTGGGTCTTTTAAGGGGGGTCACCGGCTTTTTTTTTATCTTTCTTTCGTTTTCTTTCTTTTCCTGGCTTGTATCCATTCGGCCTCTTTCAGCCAACTGTTTTAAGACGTTTATCCCCATCCAGGTGTCGATTTCTACCGCGAGCCAGCATTGTATGGTCAAATCCGGCTTCGCCGGAGAAATTTTTCTATCGAAAAATGTACAAATTTAGCTTGCTGTCAAAACAAAAATATATATATGCTGGCTCGCTACCGCTCGCCAGGAAAATATTGACACCTGCATGGGGATAAACGTCTTAAAACAGTAGGCTGAATGGGGCCGAATGGATACAAGCAAAAGAGAGAGGGAGAGAAAGAGAAAACAAGCGGGGGTGGTCTTTATTAAGGAGATGATGGAGGTAGGTCTTTTAACTGCTCGGGGGAATATTACTCTCATTCGTTTTCGGGATTTGGGTAATGTTGGTTTGATTTATGATGTGCAGGTAAGTGCTAGAGTTTAGATTTACGAAGGCCCCGAGTTAATGATGTATTTTAATTTTAATTTTGTGTAGTTGTGTGCAGATCTTAATGTTGTACCATTACTGTTGCGTTTGACAAATCATTTACCTTATACTTCATATACTACACTTCAGTCTCCCGTACGGTCCGGACGGTGTTCCTCCTGTTGTTCTCAAAAACTGTGCTTCCGTGCTGACTCCCTGCCTAGGCAAACTCTTTCGTCTCTGTCTATCCTCTAACGTCTTCCCTTCATGCTGGAAGTTTGCTCACATTCAACCTGTCCCAAAGAAGGGTGACCGCTCTCAACCCTCCAACTATCGTCCAATTGCTCTTATCTCTTGTCTTTCTAAAATTTTTGAAACTATTCTTGCTTCCAAATTTCTTAAGCATTTCTCTTCTCATAATCTGCTCTCAGATCGCCAGTATGGCTTCCTTAAGGGTCGCTCTACTGGTGATCTTCTTTCATATCTTACTAACTCTTGGTCATCCTCCTTTCGGGACTTCGGTGAGACTTTTTCTATTGCACTAGACATATCGAAAGCCTTCGATAGAGTCTGGCATAAATCTTTAATTTCTAAACTACCCTCCTTCGGTTTCTATCCCTCCATCTGTGCCTTTGTCTCTAATTTCCTTTCCGGCCGTTCCATAGCTGCGGTTGTGGACGGCCATTGTTCACTTCCTCACCCTATAAACTCCGGTGTTCCTCAGGGCTCTGTCCTATCTCCTATTCTCTTTCTAATTTTTATAAATGATCTCCTTAACTGTACCTTAATTCCCATCCATTCATACGCAGACGACTCAACCTTACACTACTCCATTAGTTTTTCAGAACGCCCCAGCAGCAATCCCTCAACGACAAACGTAATGAAGCCATAGAACTCTTAAATTCTGATCTAAATACTATTTCCAATTGGGGCAGAGAAAACCTTGTTAACTTTAATGCTTCCAAAACCCAATTTCTCCATCTATCTACCCGTCAGGATCTCCCAGCGGACTATCCCTTATTCTTCAACAATACAAAATCAACCTTTCATCTTCTCTCAATATCTTGGTGTCTCTTTTTCTTCTGCTCTCATTTGGAAGGACCATATTACCAGTCTTGCTAAGGCAGCCTCCCAGAAGCTGGGTGTGCTCAACCGCCTTAGGGGGTTCTTTTCCCCTGCACAGCTTCTTGCTCTGTACAGGGGCATAGTGCGCCCTTGTATTGAGTATTGTTCACATGTGTGGGGAGGTTCCTCTCACACCGCTCTCCTAGACAAAGTTGAAAGGAAGGCCTTTCGTATCATTAACTCCCGTCCACTCACCAACTCTCTGCAATCTCTCTCTCCGCCGAAATGTTCCATATCTCTCGCTATTCTATCGCTACTATAATAATCAGTGTGCCTCAGAGCTATCCCAGTGCATACCACCTCCTTTACGTAGGACACGTGGTACCCGTCTTGCAACTCAATCCCACCCCTACTCTGTGCAACTCTCCAACCCAAGAGTGAAACGTTACTCTCAAACTTTCTTCTACTCAACATCTGAGCTCTGGAACTCTCTCCCAGAATCAGTCTTTCCCTCTTCCTATGACTTAAATTGCTTCAAACTCCGTGTGTCCAGGCATTTTGACTCGAACATCCCTTGATTTTGGCCCTGTCACTCTTTCAACTATGGGGGAGGCACTCGCTATAGGCAGTTATGCCTTTTGCCTCCCTCAATCACATAGAAAAAAAAAAAAAAAAAAAAAAAACACCACCACATTAGACTGGTTTTATTGGTGACTGCATTTAATGAGCATTATTGATATCCATACATTCCAGTATGTTGGCAACAGCAAGGCTATGTGTGTGGTATTTCAGAGAACGTATGATAAAGTAGAGTAACCCAATATAACACAATGTTTCTCAGTGTTGTCTACTCCGGATATATTGGGAATCGAACAAAATTCAGTAGGATACTAAATTAAATGTTATGACCATTCAGCCACAACTCTCCTTCAACTCTGCCTTACCTTCCATATGCATTCACATCTCTCACGACATACAATATTGCCATTTTCAGTGTATATTACTATGAAGTGTAGAAGGGTGGGAATGGTGCTCAGATTATATTTAGTCACTTTCGTAATATTCTTGCATACACTGTGTAGACAACATGCTGTACCTCTGGATTTTCATTTTGAATATGTTGTGATGTTTGATAAGACGCATATACACACAAGATAAAGCAATATCAAACATTCATCTAGTTATTAGCTTTGTTCAGTCACTCGGTTCAGAAAAATATTGGATTGACTTTCATTGCACTGCACTAAATTTGGATCTTGACAATACTGAAAATAACCCAGATTTTCTTAATAAATATTTACAACAATAATCTAAAGGGTGAACTAATTTGTTTACAAATATTGATATTGAAAATTATTCAAATAATACTTAGCTCTGATCTAACTTCGTAAATTAGATGCACCACTGTCATATTTTCTCTGTAGGTGGTGAATTATAGTGGGCATTATATGTTCTTAGCCAACATGCTTGGAATTATCTCTGGTGTAGGGATATTCTGACCCTATTCTATAACTTCTACAGTAATAGTTACTGATATTCCCAAACAACATAAATTACTACAGTATGTTCCATTTTCTCTGAAGATTCTTATTTAGAAAAGCCCTTTGTATTTATAATAGAAACCCATGGATATAATAACCATTGATGATCCTCATAATACCACAGCAGGCAATTTGAACATACACTTCTATGTTTAGTTTGTCCATTAGCTTGAGGTCTATTATTTATATTCACTTAATATTCACAATTATTGTTTTGCTTTCCCGTGTCCTAGTCTGTTGCAATCTGTTCAAAGCCACCATTATCCTAATTCAAGCCATTACCCGAGAACATTAACTTTATTTAATTAGATTATATTCTAACTTAATCTACTCAAACCGTCCAGTGCCATCTGTTGGAGTGCTCTCTTGACGTTGATGTCCATTAGGCATCGACACGACAGGCTAGAGATACTATATAATTATGTAAGGCTGAATTATAATATGTCAATAATATGTCAATAATATTATAATATTACCTAATAGTATCAAATCCTAATTTAATCACTTCTTCGATCATCTATTCTGCCCTTCATTTATCTAATTATATATAAGCGAAACTAGCAATATATCAACCGGTCTAGCTTACCGTAACCTAATTTGATGTAAAACAGATGTAATATAATATATTCCACTGCAACGCACTCTGTATTGATACAGGATATTAAGTTATCAAGGGAGAATATATTAGACATATTGATATCGATAAACTTACCAAACTAAATATTATGTTACCTTGTTTAAGTATTGTCCTGTTAGACTAGAATGTACATACCTAAATATTATAATGTTAAATCAACATTATATGACAATCACGATATTAGCTTCACGTATGACCAATTTCATGGACAAGAAAATATACATTGATAAGGAGTTATTTTAACATATTGAAATGCAGAAATCTAAGAAATTTACACAGGATTGCCTGTCACATGCCTTTAAAATGCTGTATGTATACACAATCAGAATTAAGGACACTAGATTTTGTTTTTGCCTCATCCAAAATATATTAGCATCCGATGGGAGTAACATATTGCTATAGTTAAGAAAGTACTGAAAGTGCTACCGGTATGTACAATGAAAATCAACTACACATGTCGTCATTTATTGATTTATCCAAATTTCGGTCTACAAAACAATGTTCAACGCATCGAGATCGGCTCTGTCGCTCGCTCTCGCCCTCTCTCTCTCTCTCTCTCTCTCTCTCTGGAGACAGAATTGAAGTCCTTCACCCTCATGCAAATAGCCTCTATGTTAATGCATTGTTCAGTTAAATAGAGGACTAGCTTTAGCCTAAACCAACTGACATCAATAATTTAACGTACCCTCGTCGCCCGGCATCTTTAAAATTCGCGCCACTGTGTATCTGGGCCTTCTCCACCAAGAACATAATATTGACACGCACATATTTATGCTAATAGACCACCTACAATGTTCTTATAAACTTTAAAATGTTTGGTTCACCATGATCTGGACAATTACGTTGACTAGACGTCTTTACACCCAGTGGTTGTTGTATTTATTTATCTATTTTTTCTATGTATATGAAGGAGGCAAAAGGCAGGCTGCCTGTAACGAGTCTTTGCTCTAAAACCTTATTATGTGGGGAATCCTTAGTGTGGATAGCTAGCTGAACACCATGATGGTAATTCATGTTAATTATACTGTAATGAGGGACAATTACTCAATATTTCTCAAACATGAACAGTATGGTACTATAATATGGTTATGGCTGACGCTGTATCCAGTCCCATACCCGCTGATGTTTCGAATCTTATTTAAAATAAACTATATATATAATATTATGACTGTAACATACCAATGCCAAGTTTTCATAATTACCAATAACATATTTGGAGTATTTGCAAACGCTTGATTACTGTCAAAGTGATAGTACCTTAAGCTTGCATAGTTTTGAAATAAGGTTGTTGGTTAACTATTGATTTAGACTTGTATTAGTTAGATAATCAGTCTCTTAAGCTAAATAATATCGTTAAATGTTAGCCAATATTGACTGAAATTGCCGCCATGGATGTGAAGGGGGTTAAGATACGGCATTGGTCCCTAACCCACACAACCACCCGTGATCATTGGCCAACTGGGTGATTGTGTGAGTGTGACCGACAAACAAGTCAATTAATTCCGCGCCCCGATGTGGTAATACTGAATGTCAAATTAGCGCACTGGATCTCTCTCTCTCTCTCTCTCTCTCTCTCTCTCTCTCTCTCTCTCTCTCTCTCTCTCTCTCTCTCTGCCATAAGTATACCTAGGGTTTAAAAATAAGCATTTTCATTTGAATCACATTTGGTATACATAAATTATTTTACCAGTATTTATAAAAAGAACCACCTAGCCTAATTAAAATATCAAAAATTTAATAAGTATGATTATTTTCTGTCCATCAAAGTTTGGGTTATTAAGCATAATTATAAACACTGGGGAATTACATAAAAATCGTGCATTCTAAAATTCATAGTGTTAAAACGAATGGAATGGCTATAATCTTAGCAAAAGAAACTATCAATGATACAACATTATTGTGTGTTTTATTGAAGAGACAGAGTGTTTATCTTATCCTATCAAATCCAAACCAATAAATCCAACGCAATTGGCTGAGCTGAGTTGAAAATAATAACACCAAAAGAGGGAATGGTGGAAGGTAATTAACATGCAATCAAGAGAGCCAATTTGCATGAAGCCTGTTCCATGTTGGCCATTTCATTAAACACCCATTACACTATAATTACAACCAGCACACAATTCAATGGTCATTATATATCTCAATTTTAAATGAGATTGAAAAACCGCCTGCACTTCATCATTACAAGATCTGTTGCAAAGGTATACATATAAACACCTACACCTAATTACTACATCGGATTATATTGCGATTAATCACCTTGGGCATTTGAAACGAAGGGATAATCGAGATGTGTCTAATATTTGCATCTAGTCCAAGACGCAGACGCATATAGTTTTATTTATTCTGGCTATGCTAAGATAATAAGGACAATTGTTAATATTATGAAAGCCTGTTCATTGTTTAATATTGCGCAAGCTATCTCGTGTACATCCTAAAATAATGTATGGTAGTTTAAATTAAGCATGCCATATACACACACACACACACACACACACTTTTTTTTTCAATAAAAAAAAAAAAAAAAATAGAAGGTCCCACCCCTTTCCCATTCTTAAGTAAGCCATTTTAGATTTACAGAAGAGTGACCATTACTTGCATTACTGCATGTCCACAAACATTTCAGTAATGTAAGCATGTTTCCTTTTTTTTTTTTTTTTTTTTTTTTTTTTTTTTTTTTTTTTATTATTAAGGTGACAGTTACAAAGTGGTGTACAATCTATCTTATTCTAGTTACATTGTAGTTTATCTTATTGTACCAGTACCTCCCTACAACCAACCTAGTTGTTCCCCAATTCGTCCCTCCGCCACGACCATTTCAAAGTCCAAGTCTCTCACTCTTGTCCTCTGTAGCGGGGAGGACCTTGTACCCCTGAGACATAGGAGTGCAGACCTGAGAAGAGAGAAAGAGAGCCGGCATCTCATCCAAGTTATGACTTGGCTTCTATGCTGGCGCTTTTTCTCCGATATTTGTTCAGCTAATCTGGCATAGAAGACACTTGCAGAAGGTCCCATACCTCCCGACGATGAGAAGACCAGAGGAGTAAAGCTTCCTTGATCCCTGTTCAAAATTCTTTCTTCATAAGCGCGTTTTTTCTCACTTTCGTTTCTCAAGTATGCCGCCTTGTGTCCTCGCTCACGATATGTTTGTGCTCTTGGGTTGAAGATTCTGATGTCGAAAAAAGCCCGTTGTCCCCTCGTCCAAAAACCTCGAGCACTTACGTCCACTCTTGCTTCATTTGAAGTATTTGCAGTATTGTGGGCCAAGCGCTGTCCGTCCATAGGCAGAAGTTCCGGTTCGATTCTGACATCATGGCACACCTCGTCCAGCATTTGTGCAGTGATGTCTCGTACTTCATCATGCCGGATACAGATGAATCCTCCTTTCTTACAAGTCATACAGTGGTCTGAGTTGTTTATTTCACCACATGCACATTTCAGCCGCAGGTTCGAAACTGGCCACCCATACCTCAAGGCTACGGCATCATTGAATTCTTGTTTATTTAAGCTGAAGCCTTTCTCCTTTATTGGTAATGATGTGAGCCAATTTGAAGCCCCCGTGTCTTGTGCCATCTCAACTCTCATTTTCAGTTCTTCCCTACATCTGGTCTTAATTTTTTCTAGGCTATGTTTCTGTCTCTCTTCTCTGCTCTTTGTAATTTCCTGTCTTGCATTTCGTTGTTCCTCTTCGTCCACCTCATCATTTTCATTTTGCTCCCGTATTTTTTCTGTCAGAGACGTAGTAAGTTTAAGGGAATTTTGGTTCTCATGTAGTCCCGCCTCCACTGGGTTTATGATCCCCATACCTCCGAACCTTGGCGGAAGAGCTAATAGATCTCTTAGCTCTTGCGTGACGCCTTCCATCTCTGTTAGGGCCGGTATGAATGTTCCTCTACACACACACACACACACACACACACCCACCCACCCACCCACCCACCCACCCACCCCCACCCACCCAACCCACCCACCCCCACACACCACCCACCCACACACACACACACACCAAGCTATCTCGTGTACATCCTAAAATAATGTATGGTAGTTTAAATTAAGCATGACACACACACACACACACACACATAATTAGATATGTCATAAGATATGTCATGTGTTCGATGCACTTAACAAATGTTGTACAATATATAGAATGCTTCATTATTCTGGTGACCATTTGATTAATCTAATCTTGAGGATTACGACGCGTTTTGACAGATTATTCTGGCTCTTATTAGGTGATTTTATTCAGTTTTGGAAAGCCCTCTAGGAGCCAAAAGGTTAAAAGTTATATACAAATAATTAAAAAACTGACATTTCGTACACCCAACTACATAAGTTAGGGCTCGTAGAGAACGGAATCCTCTCGTTAATCTGCTTACCTAATATTTGCATTTCGGAAGTTCATTTTGCATTTCGAGATTTCATGTTGGGCCGGGATTTATGTCGTTGAGTGTACAGTCAACTCGTTTAATCCGCGAAGTCTCAGAGATTGTAGTTATGCAATGATGCTTTTCAGGTTAATGTAGGAAACAATATCTTATATATTTCTTGATTCATTCTTTTCCCACTTAATATAATGTAAATATATTATATACATTAACTTTTAAGCTTCTAATAAGCCTAAATAATATTCTTAGATTCTGCGGATTATACGAGTTGTGTGTACGTCTGTATTCGCAAATTGTATCACGTACTAAATCCTTAGGCCTCGATGAACGAAATCACTTGAAATAAATTATAATGCAATACATAATGAGCATTAGATTCACAGTATAAAAGTCTCAGGTTCGAATCCAAGACAGGGCAAAACAAATGACCAAATCTTATTTTCAGTGAACAGGTGTACAAATGACCGAACTTTTCTAAGGTAAACAAACAGGGGCGATATCCTCTTTTCGCCGACGTCGCCTCACCGTTCTCGTAATATTTGTGTTAATGATAATCTGATGATAACATGAATGAAACTCAGTCCCACCCATTATGGAAATTCGTCCGTGAATATAAGGTAACTCACTTCGAAACAGCTTAATTATCGTCTTTAACCTACACAAACACCGTCATCATATCCATGTAATCATCTTCAATACGAGGGCGCCATTTTACTGTCATTCTGGTTAAAGATAAACTGTTAAGGCAACCAAGGAAGGACCTCTAAGAATTAAAAAGTTAGCACTATATCACAATTTCTTCCTAGTAGGAAATAAATCGTTTAATGATAGCCAAGACATAAATGAAGTAATGAGGCGTCGTACTGAAGAGATAAAAATATAATTACAGTTTAATATATTTTCCGTTGACTTAAATTTGCCAACACGGCGTTTGATGTTGAGCTCTCATTACCTTTAAGGGATGGTTTGGTTTTTATGGACCTCCTTCTCCTTAATGTTTAGCCCCATTCGTTTTTGAGATTTTTAAACGTCCCCTTCAATAGTTTGGCAATTTGAAGACCTTTTCGTGCCATTTAGGTGTCTTATTGTTTTCCTGGCGAGCGATAGCAATCCTGTAGTTTAGGAGGAATATGTTTTTACCGATTTTTTTTTTATTTATCTCAAAAAGGGGTCCTGTGGGTATTTTTTAAGCTTGATAGAGGTATTGGTTTGAAATTAAAGAAAATACTATAGAAATAGATAAAGAAATAAACAAATCAATTAAAATCTACCCTTAAAAAGTCAACAACGGCCATACCATTCTTTGATTTCATATTATTATAGCCAGTATTATGAAAATTTATCCACCTTAGGAACACCTTTAGGAATCAAATGGGTAAAATCTATAGCATATAACCCTCTAACTACCACAGATCCTTCTGTGGCAAATATCTTCATTGTGAAAGGTAAAACAAAATAAGTGTTGCTTTAAAACTTGATATCACCTATTGTTTTGAATATTAATAACATATCATTTTATGTCCTCCATTCATCTCTTCTAAGGTTGTAATTGTATTAAAGTTTAAAAGCTGGCTTTATGGCAGAATATATCGCAACATTTTCTGATAAACAATTAGAAGAATAAGAATTTTCCCCGGCAAAATTGGCTAATGTGCCTCCTTCTAAGGAAAACGTTTTTCTGCATCACTCCTGAAAGATTAAAGCGCTTATAAAACTGTCTGGAATAACACATTATGAGTTAAAAGGGCACTTACTGATTTATTTAGTGTAAAGGCTTTGCATGAAAATGCTTGCACAGTTATTTAGGTATTATTATTATTAAGATTTTGTTATTCGTAATATTACTAACATTTCTATGGTTAATATTATCATTTGATATTATTATTATTATCATTATATATATAATTATCATTATTATCATTATTATTATTTGTATTATTATTATTATTATTAGTAGTAGTAGTGGTATTATTATTAGTACTTAGTAGTATGTTTATGATCATTTTACCCACTTGGGTAAAGGGGTGCCTTTGTTTTGTTCTGGGACAGTTTAAAGGAATAATGTTCTTGCTGTATCCAAGTGTGTATTGCTAAAGATTACTAAGACAGAGAGGACATTCTACCCTTGGCTAGCATGAAAACTCTGAACAAAAAACATTCACCCATGATTTCCCGTAACCAGAGGGAATAACTAGCTTATCAAGGCCGGGCTCGTGTCCCGGTTCTACAAAATAGGATGTCACCACCCAAACGAAAAGAAGAAAGATTAGCATTGGTCGTTAAAAAGACCAGGTTCTGCTGGAGAGTCCCTCTCTAGGTATCCTGGTCTAGTTGGCTGGTTCTGTTAGCCTTGCCTTCCAGACCATCTCATTTTCCATAATGACAAGCCCTGGGCTAAACCCCTGGGACCACTGCATTCTGAAGTGTGTTGTGCCCTCCAGCTCAATTCTTATTTTAAAGATATTCGCAAACAATTCACAAACCAGAAGCCTCTGTTTCTGATTCAAGCTACAGAGGCAGAGTTAATGATTTGCATGATGGTGTTCTAAGTCAGGTGGCCTGGCATTGGTGAGATCAGGTGAGATGATTAAATACAATACAGGTCTGGCTGCAGCATCAGTGCCACCTATAGAGGGGTTATGATGGTGATATCCTTACATGCTTCTTCAGTCGTGGCTACACTGTTTGATAATCATGTACTGTTGCAGCGATTGAAGCACTTAATGGCAATATCGACTGTTGTGGTCAAGAGGCATTTTATACATTCGTTGTGTTTGGCAATTTCAATGCAATTACTGACACTAATATGGTTGGGTACAATAGATTTTTTGGTTTTAGTGGTAAGGGCACCAGGAATGTCAGTAATTCGTTCTTCTGCTGAATTCTTCTGACAGTGATTTAACCTACGCCGCTGGACTTGATCATCCCATTCAGTAATGAGGGGAAGGAGATGATCGTAGTCCCATAGATACCCACTGCAGATTTCACTACTTTAATATTGACCACAGCCGAGTTACTGGTACCCAAAAACTGCACCTCAAAAATAGAAAAAATCTCAATTTGACAGCCTCATTAATGAGAAGTGCAGTGACAGTCTCAAATAGGAGGCCGATGCAGAACTATCAGATAACTTCTAATGTAAGGTTCTGGCAGTAGCTTCTGATAACATTGAAACTAAATCAAGAGCAAGGACTGACTTTTTCACAGATGAAATTCTGGACATTGCAAAAGATAACCATGCTGACAATCTAGCTGGAGACCGGGTTTAGCACAGAATTGTCTTTAAGAGGACCATCTTTCCTGTGGAGGGATATATAAAGGTATACATGTGTGGGGAAATCTTGAAGGGGCTGCTGATGGTTTTACTACATACCAAACCACGTCTACTCTCTGAAACCGACTCGAAGCATGGTGGATGTGTATTTTTTTTTGTGAACCCCAACTCCGGCCATGTGAACAAATGTCTCACCTCTTTGAAGATTAATCTGATTATGCGGTGGTTTTGGTGGACAACCACCCTGAGTGAAGGAGGTTTAGGGGAAGACTTTGTGTCTCATACCTGAGGCAAGTTGATTAATCATGAAGAGAACTACTTGGGATGGGACGAGTTGTATCCTGGAGTTTGTTCCAGAGAAACCAATGATATTGGAATTGTTAGGTGTGTCAAGCAATGCGCTACCGTAGCTAGATCCTATTTTGATTGAATTAACATATACTGTAGATATTGCATGCACTTCTACTGATAATTTAATTCTGCTTATAATGTATATGGGTTTTTAGAACTTCATTCCCTGTTTTTTGTTTTCTCTCTCTCTCTCTCTCTCTCTCTCTCTCTCTCTATCGCTCTCTCTCTCTCTCTCTCGCTCTCGCTCTCTCTCTCACATATTTTTGCATAGCGAAAGAGAGAGAGAGAGCGAGAACCATCAACGTGAGAAATGGCAGGTGATCAGAATCGTCAGCTCCATTTATTTAGAATTCCAAAACCTCACCTGTTTTTCAACCACTTCAGAGCGATGCCGTTCTTTTTATTATATCCTAGCGAACCCTAGCAGATTTTAGTCGGCTTAGGAAAGACCTCTAAGAATAACATTGGAGAACAAAAATATGAATTCACCTTAGATTATTATACTCATTATAGTATAAAATTCACCTTAGATTATTATACTCATTATAGTATAAAATTCTAGAGTATAATTTAGTAAAGATAGTTTCAATTTAATCCCTGATACTAGATGGTCATAATATTCACTATTAGATATACGTACACCATAGGGATAACATTGGTAAAACCCATCTCAATTAACACTTTAAGTCACTTATGTACCGTTTCTACACCATATATCAAAACTGTTGATAGCCAGCATATAATAAGTAACACCCCGTTCTTAACATTAATCATCAATTACAAACCCCAATGTACTTGAATAAACTAATGAAAGCATATGGTCCTCCCGGGAATCGAACTCGGGACACCACACCCAGAACATAAACATCTAAACCATTACACCACCAACACAGTATACAATAAGGTGTTTGGTATATATTTTGGACTGTGTAATATCTGCGTTCTAATGCATTACACTCAGACTTAAAAATCGTGTCCTACCAACAAAATTCATATTTATGTTGTCTCTCTGATAACAACGAAATGAAAACAAACTTTATCGCACAAAACAATATAGCCTTTATGTTCAGGCCATAATAAGTTTTTGGGACTATTTTTTGTGTATATCGAGATAGGAAAACCGGGTTAAGGGAGCCCACCTCGTTTTCTTTTCTCTTTCTCTCCCTCTCTCTATGGCTTTTATCCATTCGGCCCAATTCAGCCTACTGTTTTAAGACGTTTAATCCCATCCAGGTGTCAATATTTTCCTGGCGAGCGGTAGCGAGCCAGCATATATATATTTTTGTTTTGACAGCAAGCTAAATTTGTACATTTTTCGATAGAAAAGGATTTCTCCATACAATGCTGGCTCGCTATCGCTCGCTAGGAAGAAATCGACACCTGGATGGGGATAAACGTCTTAAAACAGTTAGCTGAATGGGGCCGAATGGATACAAGCCAGGGAAAGAGAGAAAAGGAGATAAAGATAAAAAAAAAGTGGGGTAGTGGAAGGCAATGACAAGAGTATACCATTTTTCTTTCTTTAGGATCATGGACTCGGAATTTCACGGACAGAAGCTCTAGTTTTGTGAGTGTCGGTACAGGTGTGTTCATTGTTTTCTGTTGTGTTGTCCCTATTCTGGCTCTATCTTGAGTCGCCCCCCAAAAAACCAAAAAAAAACAAAAAAAAAACAAAAAAAAACGAAAAGAAAACAAAAAGAACAAAAGGAAAAGAGGGAAAACAAAGAAAATATAAATGAAAAGTGTTGATTGGGCCTGAGTATATAGAATAGTATATATATATATATATATATATATATATATATATATATATATATATATATATATATATATTAAATATACCGGTATATATATATATATATACCGGTATATATATATATATATATATATATATATATATATATATATATATATATATATATATATATATAACAGGCGCGGGTCATTGAATAATACAAATTCTTGTTGTTGTTATTGTTTTCATTTACATATTATTTACATTACGGAGCTGAAACTTACCATGAATGTAGCTTATATATATTCTTCAAACATTTTATAATAAACACGCAGCCGACCAAGATGCAAACATTGCAAGCAGCTATCAATATCAAAGTAGCTCATTATAGCCCTTAATACGAGCATGCATGCAGATTTTGGTCTGAGCCTGAATTTTGAGGTGATATGGCTTAATTGTGTGTATATACAAGGTGTCCCAAAATAGACGTGCCAAGCGTCAGGATATGATTATACAGATGCTTCCAATCATGAACTGTTCCATACCATAACATTCACTCTAATGAACTGTTCCATACCATAACATTCACTCTAATGAACTGTTTCATACCATAACATTCACTCTAATGAACTGTTCCATACCATAACATTCACTCTAATGGTGACGCGCAGGTTTTAAAGAAATTGTGAATCATATTTATAATCAAATGTATAGAGTTCCACGAATGATACAAATTTCCCAAAACGATCAGGAAGGAAAAATGTTTGGGCAGGACAGGTGGCATGAAGACCGAGAACCTTACATATTTTTACCTTTCACGGTCAAAATCACCCCACTGAGAATGAATATTGAACCGGGATTGCTGTGTGTGTGTGTGTGTGTCTGTGTGTGTGTGTGTGTGTGTGTGTGTGTGTGTGTGTGTGTGTGTGTGTGTGTGTGTGTTAGTTTACTGTCCACTTGCATCGTTGAGGCTGCAAATATACCGATATTCCTTTCCTATGTATAATACAATATTTAATCAGCCCAAATTAAGGGGTCAAATGCGGTCATTGTTGATCGAGAAGTTATTGTTATTATCGCTCACCAGGAAGAAATCGACACCTGGGTGGGGATAAAAGTCTTAAAAAAAGTAGGCTGAATGGGGCCGAATGGATACAAGCCAGAGAAAGAGAGAAAAGGAGAGACAAAAAGCAGGTCACCTCCCTTAATACTAGAGCAATGTAACAGACCTTTCAACCATTTGGAAAATGTATATCAGGAAAAACACCGTGGAAGCTCTATTCCTTTTCGAATCACAGGAATGTAGCTTCAAAATATTTGCCCAAGTAATAGTGAATAGACTGTATTGCATGCAAACTACTTCAACAATGTGTATGCCAACCAATCTTTTTACAATATACACAAATCATTTTTAACAAGAAGATAAAATCCTCTCTAGAAAAACTTACTATTCGCCAAAATCCAGGTGGACACGTTCACATCACTTATTGGACCAACTGTACATTATATATACTGGCACGGAACTTCATGAAAAAAGTTAGTTAGTGTATGAAAGAGGTGCGGGATTACCAGGGTCGAGGATTAGCGGACTGAGGATTATTGAAGTTTTATGTCCAGCTTAGTAGAAACTCTGAGCGATCGTTTGGACACATTTAATTAAACTCTTCTTATATATATATATATATATATATATATATATATATATATATATATATATATATATATATATAAAACACAGCCAAAACTAGGTTCGCAACTCTATTTGCTTACTAAAGTCAATACAGATTTGATTGCATTCAGTATATAGCCTAGCCTATGTTTTGCAAAGTTATACATTTTTTTGATGGGGTATCTTTATGCGCTCTCTCTCTCTCTCTCTCTCTCTCTCTCTCTCTCTCTCTCTCTCTCTATCTCTCTCTCTCTCTCTCTCTCTCTCTCTCTCTCTATCTCTCTCTCTCTCTCTCTCTCATAAAAATCATAATATATAGATAGCTAGGTATATAGATATAATTTTTTCTAATATATGTTTTCACTTCCCCTCCTTTAGGTGAGTTTTGATCTCGTTGGCTAAGGATGAAGGAAATACCTGAAAGCTGATTGGGTGAGACCCTTGTTTGTATTATACTGCTGTATTCTGTTCACCACCAACATATCATGCCATTTTTACAGTCAGTTAACTTGTTTAGTATTCATGAACGGGGTTTCATTTTATTCTGGCTGTTAGTAAACGATTTTATTCAGAAGAGGGAGGAATTATATGAGTTTGGGGGTTATTTGAACTTAGAATCCCCCTTATATGCTTAGATTTTTTTTCCTAAACTGTATAAAATTGCCTAACATGTGAAAATTGTGTCTTCTGTCTACAAGGGAGTAGGATATATAAATGTATTATTAGTGTAACATAATTATAATACTAATATATGTGTTGCTTCGATTACACACTCAATTACAAATATAGTACCACTACTTCAACATTTATGAAAGCTTAGCATGTGTTTCGGTGCTTTTGAACTGGTTCAAATAATACATTACCTGACTTGAAATTAGGTAGTGCAAGTGCAAAAACTAATTATGTGGAAGGATAATTACCATTATAATTGGATTTATTTACATGTATTTGTTTTATATTTGATCTAGGCTTGGGTAGTAGGGGTTAGCGACGGATGTGTTCGTCATTTGTTCACACTGTTTATGTATATTAATTGGGTTTGAATATCCTTGAATACTTTATATTATTTATGAGTGACAGCGTTTAAGTAACATATGACACAGAGCTTTATTTTGTGTGTTCACTATATATATATATATATATATATATATATATATATATATATATATATATATATATATATATATATATATATATATATATATATATATATATATATATATACGGTATGTATATATATATATATATATTCGTTTCTTCAAACACATTGTGGTTATGAAGATGGGGTTATGCAAGGATCTAGGCTAGATTATCAGGAAATCCAGAACACTCGTATAATATACAACAAACAATATAGGAAAGACTTAAAAGTAATATATAACTATAGTCAGGAAATTTTGCTCCTAAAGAAAAAAAAATCGCTATATTGTGGTGGGACACTGGCTTAAGGTGGGATGGACGTATTCATTTTCTCATTTGTGTATCTTTTTCCTATTTTGTTCAGCTTCATCCCTAGACCTCCATCAAGCTTTAAATTTACACCCCCCCCAAGACCCTCCTTCAAGATTAATTTGTACCGGTTCCTCTTAAATTACAGGCTCTCTATCGCTCGCCAGGAAAAGAAATCGACACCGAAGTGACACGAAAAGTCTTATTATTGACAAAGAAATGGGGCGAAAGGTCTTAAAATCGCCAAACTAATGAGCCAAAGGTCATAAAATCTGAAAACTAATGGGGCAAACCATGAGGAAGAAGGGGGACCAGAAAACCGACCCATCTCCCCTTAAGAGGGTTGAAACTGAGGTATAAGACTGGGAGGAGGAGGAGGAGGAGGAGGAGGGGAAGGAGGAGGAGGAATACAAAGGAATACAAAGGAGAACAAACTGCAACAGACCTATTGGTCCTTACGGGGCAGTTTGGATATCTAAAACTACTAATCTACTGACTACGAGGTAGAGAAAAGGATAGCAAAGAAGAAGGCTCCTCCCCACCCACCACTCCCTCCAGCTAATGCTGGCATGGAAACAGATAGGAAAAATACCATGCAGTATTGAAAAACTGACACGGAAATTCGAACAGGACAGGGAGAAAAAAGAAGTTGATTTGTAATCTAAGCTAACTCTATTTACTACAATTCTGAAAGGGAACAGATGTATGAAAATCAATATACATTGCGGTATGCGTTGACATTTCGTTGCGCGTTATTCTGAAAGAAACTGTGTTAATCGGGGGTTATTTGCCATGTGTTTATCCAGATGGTTCTTAAATGTTTCGACAGTATTACAGTTTACAATGTTCGAGGGTAGTCTGTTCCAATTATTCACAACGCGGTTGAAGAAGAAATGCTTCGCCTCGTGAGAATGAAAACGCTTGCCTATAATCTTATAACCATTGTTTCTCGTGTTTGCTTGATTGATCGTAAATAATTCGCTTACATTTAGGTTGCTGAATCCCTTGAAGATTTTGAACACCTCTATTAGGTCACCTCTCATTCTGCGCTTTGTTAAGCTAAACAAATTTAGTTCTTTTAAGCGCTCTTCGTACGGTTTATTACGCAATCTAGGTATCATTTTAGTGACTCTGCGTTGCACCCTTTCAAGTTTGTTTATGTCCTTTTGGTAGTACGGTGACCAGAATTGCACGCAATATTCGAGATGGGGACGCACCAATGAGTTGAATAGAGTAAGTATGATTTTTTCTGATTTGAATTTGAATGTTCTGCCGATGAAACCCACCAATTTATTAGCAGTTTTTATTACCTCTGTACACTGTTTACTCGGCTTCAGGTCACTTGATATTATAACTCCCAGATCCTTTTCATTATTTGTATTTGATAGTTGAATGTTGTTCATTGAGTAATCTTTTTTAGCGTTGTTACTACCGATGTGTAATACTTTGCATTTTTCTATGTTGAATTTCATTTGCCATTTTTCTGCCCAGTTTTCTAAAGTGTCTAGGTCACCTTGTAGTGAAGGAGGAGGAGGAGGAGGAGGAGAAGGAGGAGGAGGAGGAGGAGGAGAAGGAGGAGGAGGAGGAGGAGGAGGAGGAGGCTGTAAGAAAAGAGGGATAAACCCAAGTATGAAGATAAAAGCTGCTGCAAGGGAAACACAAAAAAACAAAACAAGTTTAAGCCGATTCGTACAAAGGCGTTTTTCAGCCATTTTTGTCTGATATATTATGAATCGAACTGTAATTATAGTATATTCTCCATGCCTTTTGTCTCCCTCACTCACCTAAAAAAAAAATAAAAAAAATAAAAAAAAAGAAACTAGCCCACACATTATCACTCTAATCCAATATATCTCAGGAAGGATAAGACCGATTGAGATCATATGTCTTTCGTTTGGGAAGAGTCAACCGCGATATACATTAGATGTGGAGTTTGCCACCCTATTTGCTCAGGTCCTCTTTGAGTAACACGCAATTAATGACCAAGATATCTATACTACCGTACTTATAGTGAATGTACTAAATAATAGTACTGTCACGTTAAATCTACCTTTTGTTTATTCGACAGTACCATAGAAAGTGTTGATCCTTAATGTTGCAATTCGATTATTCATGTATTTTTATTTATTTTTATTTATTTATTTATTTATTTATTTATTTTTGTCCTCCGAACATAGACATACAACATATATATTCAACTGTTCAACACGATGAAATCCAAGTAGCCCGTTGCAACTCTGATTTTTCAAAGTTGCGTAACCACTGTCTTATTGTCTCATCTTACTATCTCGGACACCTCTCTCTCGCTCTCTCGTTCTGTATATATATATATATATATATATATATATATATATATATATATATATATATATATATATATATATATATATATATAAATACAGTATAATTATATATTACAATTCCCCTCCCTTCGCGACTCACAGCATACAGTGTGAATAGATCAGCCCTCTTCCCACAAATGGAGGGGTCTTATAGATATGTAAGCCGCATAGGTATTTATGATACTGTATATATTGACTTGAAACGTACATACCATAAACGTATACATACCACATTATTTAATTGAATAGAACGCATTTAACCAGAAACCTAAAACAATTGTGTCAGCGAAACTAAAGTTAGCTGTTATCTAGAAAAGGATGAGTGGCAGGGAGGTAAATTGGGAAGGCGGGTGAAAGGATTTTAGATTTTTGTTTCCTTTTATTATGAAGTCTTGTGGGAATACAAGGAACAACCCGTGTGAAAGATTTCTTTTATATCGAAAAGAAAAAGTGTATTTTGTTACATACACAGGTTGGTGTAGTATTTCTGTAACACTTTGTTAGAAATTCTGTAGTAGAAGCCAGCTTGGGTTAGCTATCCGGGAATTTCTGTTCTTTCAAATGATATGTGTAAAAGCAAAAGATTGTTTTTTTTTTTTTTTAATTTTCTTCTATCTACATTTATATAATTTTTGTGAAGTATATGTGTTAGTAAAAAGGGTTAAGTGAGATAGTTCGAAGCCTGTTAATGACTGGAGTCCCTTGTTAAACTGAATACCATCGTCTAATAGTTGCTCGAATATAATTGAAAAGACGTTGCCGGTTCAGAAGGGGTTAGTAGTGTAGTTTATTTTCCAGTCGTTCGTCTGTATCTGCATATTTTTGTTAATTGATTTGTAACAAACGTTTTGGGCGATGTTTGCAACAAAAAATCCATTAGATCCCCCTTTTAGATTATTTTGTATAATTTTCGGTAGAAAATTGTTCCGGCCGAAGGCCGATTCTTCCAACATTACTGGTTCACTATCGTTCGCCAGGGAAACCATCGACACCTAAATAGCACGAAAGGCCTAAATATTGACGAAGAAATGGGGCGAAATGTGTTAAAATCGCCAAACTAATGGGCCGAACGTCTGAAAATCTCGAAACTAATAGTGCTAAACACGAGGGGGAAAAGGGACCAGAAAAACGGCCCATGTCCCCTTAATTAATTCAATCACACTAATGATACTTCTATACATATGATAGTGTACAAGAACAACACATATGTATGGGGTTTGTTCAACTATCACAGAGTTAGTTTGTATGAAGATATTATACCTGCAATCTTAAATAAAATGTAAAACTAAAGAATATGCATTAACACCAACAAAATTGGATAAGGCTGTATATGTTGCCTGCCATTATACATGCATAACGAGCAAATAGCATAAGTGGATTAATATAAGTAGGCAGTCGTACAGGTAGACAGACAAACGTTTAGTCACTGTGCGGACTTCATTTGTTTCTAACTATGGAAGTATATCTCTGGAAACGAATGTATTTCTTTAAATTTCTATACATCAGCTACACAAATATATATACCATTTATCGAGATGCAAATTATATCAAAAAATCAACCCAGATAGTTATAAATGCACAAAGAAAAACATAGAAGGTCCACGAATTTGTATAAGTGACTGTACATGAAAGCACAGAGACAAGCAGGTAGGCAGGCAGACAAACGAGCAGGAAGACATACAGGCAAAGCGGCAAGGAAACATAAGCAAACGTGTGATGTACTGTATGTGTGTGCTACCGTATACTTTTCTTGGCAACTACCGTATGTTCGTCAGTTCTGTTGTAGCAGATTCTGAAAAACAAAACTGAACTGCTGGGCTCTAGTGTTTTTTTGTTTTTTGTTTTTTACCTGGCTAATTTGCATTTGTTCGCTGTGGGCTTGAGAACTCTACTTTGAGTTGATTGGCTGATGGCACTGTATCCGAATAAATACAACAGATCAATTACAAAGCCAAATACAACAAATGTGTTGAACATTAGTTGCAGCCCTTTCTGAATTACAAAATGCAAGGGACCACAATGTATCGACTGGTCATTATGTTTAAGGGGAGATGGGCGTATTTATTGGCTCACGTATGTATATTTTTACTAGTTAGTTAGTTTCCTCCCTAGACCTCCATCAAGCTTATAAAAACACCCACCTAAGACCCCCCTGCAAGATATATTTGTAAAACAAATTGATAGACAAATTTCCCTGCCGAAGGCCGGTTCCTCTTAAAATACAGGCTCGCTATCCCTCTCCAGGTAAAAATAGACACCTAAACGTCATGAAAAGTCTTAATATTGACAAAGAAATGGGACGAAAGGTCTTAAAATTGCCAAACAAGTGGGCCGAACGTCTTAAAACCTGAAAACTAATGGGGCTAAACATGAGGAAGAAGGGGACCAGAAAAAGACCCATCTCCCCTTAATAGTTACAAGAAGAATCGGTTGTGAGGATCCCCAAATTCCTCTTTTCCCGTTGCTATATACAGTGTAAACGTGAGCCTACTAACGCAAATGACTCCACGGGGGATAATTTGCTGGTAGTGTGTAATTCTCTCGCTCTCCCTCTATCTCGCTCTCGCTCTCTCTCCCTCTATCTCGCTCTCGCTCTCTCTCCCTCTATCTCGCTCTCGCTCTCTCTCCCTCTATCTCGCTCTCGCTCTCTCTATCTCGCTCTCTCTCTCTCTCTCTCTCTCTCTCTCTCTCTCTCTCTATCTCGCTCTCGCTCTCTCTCTCTCTCTCTCTCTCTCTCTCTCTCTCTCTCTCTTTTCTGCCTTGCTATCCTTTCCTTCCACTGTCCCCTACTATCGGGTTAGCTATCTCTACTAGAAATAAGTCCTGACCACTTCGCTGGGATCGTAAGGTCTGCGTGGTCAGTGTATCTATGTAAATCTGTTTACATTTTGTTAACTCTCTCTCTCTCTCTCATCTTGAGTTTCACATTTAACTATACTACCGGTACTATAATATACTTTTGGTAGTAACTATAAACACAGGGCCCTGGGTGGGGCTTTGGTTTCCCGGGCGTTTCCGCACCCTCCTCAGCTCTCCGCCATGGAGTGGCTTCGGTCACCCAGGCTTTATTGTGGTCGGCAGGAAGGGTTCTGTAGGGGCGCTCGGTTATGGCCTTGGCCTTGCTCGGGGCCTTGGGGCTGTTCGGCCAGGCAGCTTGGGGAACAACAACAACTATAAACACATTGAATCTCCGTAGCCTAATTCTATTACTATTATGTACTGTATAAACTAATCATTAAAGGAGAGCTTATGTTCATGAATATTATGACATGCTTTGATGCTGTGGATGTGAACAAAATATCAACAGGGTGAACTTTCCAACTTTAACAAGCATAATTCACAGTGATAATTTGATCATGCCAACATATACGGCTTAGGTTTTTATTGCCAGTCCAAGTCTAAATTTCTTGTATCATGCTTTCTTACGTTTTCTAGATACCGATAGACCCCGGTATCAACCCCATCCATAGGGTGTTGTGGATTAATTAGTGTTCAACAGGTGACATCCAAATCAATATATCGCCGAACAATTTGCACTTAACTTGTGTAATTTAAGTTACTATAGGCTAGCTTTTTTCCTTGGTAGTCATCACGTTCCCTAGTAATCTGTGGCTAGTATTTCTGCTTCAGGTTTTATATTTGTCTAATTACTCTACTTCTTTCTAGATTACACATACATTTTCTTTTTCTATGTTTTCTCTCTCTCTCTCTCTCTCTTTGGCGAACTATTTATTTTGAATGTACACTAAATGAAAGTGAGGCTGACGTCAGGCAGTGTAGATAATCTTATGTAATTTGGCCTTTTTTTGTAGACGACATAAATAAGAACATATTCGCCATGATAAAGTTATAATAATAACATCTACAGGGTTGAAATATTTTAATAGGCCACGAATCTGGGATCCATATTCAATTACCTGTGTAGGGGTGCAATGTCTTATATAACTAGATTACGAGGACTAGAACAGAATACACGGTCACGGCATTATACGGTTTTATTTATAAGTTACAAAAGGTGTGCTCACATAAGTATTGGATCTGATATATCTAAGCATAGACTACAGCAGATCTACTGTAGTCTATGATCCAAGTATTCATAATTATTAATAATGGATGTACAGTTAACAATAAGGTACAACCTGAAAAGCGCAGAAATGGATATGGAAGGGAGAGGATGG
The DNA here is from genome assembly GCA_032716605.1 of Paralithodes platypus. NCBI lineage: Eukaryota > Metazoa > Arthropoda > Malacostraca > Decapoda > Lithodidae > Paralithodes > Paralithodes platypus. Next base: position 26,884,691 of record CM064576.1, on the reverse strand, counting down.
AGCATGGGAGGGGAGTTAATATATGTTGGAGTGGGGTTGTCAATAAGTGCTTATGTTAAAGTAGAAATATGTATCTTTTAAATTAGACATCGAAATATCTGTAATATGTATAACAAATACATTAGACGTATGTATTATTGAAGTTAAATATTAAGTAGAGATCTCAAACATGGAGGTACAACCTACCCATTTTCTTCCAAGTGTTTTAATCTTGAACGTGTCCAAAGGAGACTCGGTAATTTCCTTCTAACATAAATTACTCCAAAGGGAATAAGTAGCGGCCCGTATACAAACAGGTTAGGGGGGTCACCGTTTTTTTTTTTTTATCTTTCTCTCCTTTTCCCTGGCTTGTATCCATTCGGACCCATTCAGCCAACTGTTTTAAGACGTTTATCCCCATCCAGGTGTCGATTTCTTCCTGGCGAGCGATAGCGAGCCACTATTGTTTGGAGAAATCCGGCTTCGCCGGAGACATTTTTTTATCGAAAAAAGTACAAATTTCGCTTGCTGTCAAAACAAAAATATATATATATGCTGGCTCTCTACCGCTCGCCAGGAAAATGTTGACACCTGGATCGGGGTAAACGTCTTAAAACAGTAGGCTGAATGGGGCCAAATGAATACAAGTCAAAGAGAGAGGGAGAGAAAGAGAAAAACACGAGGTGGGCTCCCTTAAACAGTTTTTGAAAATATATCGTCTCGTGGGGTTCTTACCAAGAGACGATGCATCTTGAAAAACATTAACATTTATTTCTAACTATTATAATACGTGCTGTTCTAGTCCAGTGGATTCAACATTAAATTTATTAGAATTCGCCCACTTACACTTAAAATACAGCACTTCTAGTCTAGTCGATTCAGCATTAAATGTATAAGAATAATTCGTTGGTTGAGAGACTTAGACCAAGAGTGAGAGCAGTGGAAATGAATTACTTAAGAAGTGCGTGCGGAGTTATATGGAGGGATAGACAGACTAATTAAGAAGTAAGAAGGAGGTGTGGTGTGGAGGTAGATGTGCTGGAAAATGTGAAAAGCAACAACTTGAGATGGTTCGGCCATATGGAACGTATGGAAAGCGAGAGAATGACTAAGAGGGTGTACGAGAGCGAGGTGGAGGGACAGAGAGGGAGAGGTAGACCGAAGGAGAGGTGGAAGGATGGAGTGAGGAAGTACATAAACGAAGGCGGTGCTGGTTGGGGGGAGGGGCGTCGACTGACTGGGGACAGAGGTACATGGAGGCGGTTCGTTCGTGGCCACCCCTTCGGGGATCACGGCGTCGGGCAATAGATAGATAGATTATTATGTTCCTTCCAACAACCAACTATCCTAAAATCGATTAATGAAATTTACAAACACATGTGGCAGTCCGTGGATTCGAACCCAGGACGATCACACCGAAAATCAACACCTTATGCATCGCACCACGAAGACAGTTAAAGGATGGTGGATGGTAAAAATATTATACTTTCAGTTTATCGTTCCAGACACCAGGGCCAAGATATTTTAATCTATCTATCTATCTATTGCCGGACGCCTTACTCCCCTTAATGAGAGTGGCCATGCAAAGAAGGCCCCCAAGAGGACCTATCCCCTGTAAGAGGGACAACCCATGCCAGTTTACTGAAGGACCTACAGGATTGACCACTCAATCTAGGACCCGTCCGACCCCGAGGCCCTCTATGCATTTTAATATGTTGCCGAATAAAGTGGTAACTAACGTAATTGGCCTTCACGGTTGGGGCTTTGTGTAGAAGTGTTGGTAGATTGGTGATAATGTACTCTTTTTGTAAGCTTTTTAATAAAAGGAACTACAAGTATAACACCAAAACAGCAACAATATTAATAAGAGGCTTATTCAAAAGAAACGAAATTTGTCTACATGTACCGTATATTATAATAAGGCACATTATTTATTATTGTTATTTTATTTCGGGAACAAAACGTTATGGAAATGTATGTGTATTGACACTGCTGATATTGTGAGATGATATTTAACTTTAGAAATGATAAAGACTTCCCGGCTACCCATCTAAAATTGTATAGCTGTTGTTTTTGTGTGGGAATTATTTGCACGCCCGTGTGTGTGTGTGTGTGTGTGTGTGTGTGTATGTGTGTGTGTGTGTGTGTGTGTGTGTGTGTGTGTGTGTGTGTGTGTGTGTGTGTTACTCAGTTACTTGTTCGTCAAGGGGAATCCACGCAATACGAGCTAAGCTCATTATTATCGCGCCTCCTTAACTGGGAATGTATTGCGTGAAATGCATGTTAAGTGTTTTATGTACTGTTGGAATGGCTGTGGATGTGTGTGTAGTCTGTATTTTAGCCAATTGGCGACATCGGAAACGAAGGCTTAGGGTGGATCTGTATGGTACCATTCTCACTATAGACGGTACCGTCTCGCCCGAAGGCTTAGGTAGCCATCAGCTTAGGTGAACCATATGATACCCATCATATATATATATGTATGTGTGTGTGTGTGTGTGTGTGTGTGTGTGTGTGTGTGTGTGTGTGTGTGTGTGTGTGTGTGTGTGTGTGAAGGAGAACCGAGAGAGAGACGGATTTACGAGGTATAATTAGTGTTAGGTAGACAAGCAAGATAATATACTGCCTGTACGGTGCCTGTGAGAAAAGTGTTTTATTTCACAAACAATGTATTGGACATTTATTCGGTTTCTATGATTCTGAAACATTGAGACTTTGACATTCAATATTATCTCAAATTTAATTGATGTAATAGTATAGCATATGACTGGGGTCCATTCAAGGTATACCGGACGTATTAAATGGAAATACAAATATAATTTATGTAAAACTCTATAAAATGATCAAAGTACAATCTACTTTCGTACGTTGATTTTATGAAAACAATTATAAAATAAGAGAGAGAGAGAGAGAGAGAGAGAGAGAGAGAGAGAGAGAGAGAGAGATAATAAGAAAGTCATAAAGATAGATAGAGCAGAAAGACAAACAGATAAAGAGGCAGACGTATTAGCTGACAGACAGACAGACATAAACACATAGAGAAAGGCAGGTGTTTTTTTCTATGTGGATGAGGGAGACAAGAGGCAAAACTGCCTGTGACGAGTGCCTACCCCAGAATAGAAAGAGTGACAGGGCCAAAATCAAGGAATGTTCGAGCCAAAATGTCTGGACACACGTAGTTTGCAGTAATTTAATTCATAGGATGAGGTGAAGATAGATTCAGGGAGAGAGTTTCAGAGCTCAGCTGTTGAATAGAAGAAAGATTGGGAGTATCGTTTCACTCTTGTGTAGGGGTGGGATGGTGTTGCAAGATGGGTACTATTTACCCTACGTAGAGGAGGTGGTATACACTGAGAGAGCTCTGAGGAACACTGATTATTGTAATAGCGTTAGAATAGTGAGAGAGTTGCAACATTGCGGTGGAGAGAGATAGATTGCAGAGAATCGGTGAGAGGAAGGGAGCTAATGAGACGAAAGGCTTTCCTTTCTACCTTGTCTAGAAGTAATGTGTGAGAGGGTCCTCCTCGCACATGCAAACTATATTCCATAAAAGAACACGCTGTGCCCCTGTACAGAGCAAGAAGATGTGCAGGGGTAAAGAACCCCTCGAGGCGGTTGAGGCAGCTTCTGGGAAGCCGTTTTAGCAAGAGTGGTAATATGGTCTTTCCAAGAGAGATCTGAGAGCGGTAGGCATAGAGACAGAGCAGGCAGGTAGGCAGACAGATATGCTTACAGACAAGCAGACAGGAAGACATGCAAACAAATATGCCGACAAACAAATAGGCAGGGAACCATATAGACAAGCAGGTAGGTAAACACACAGGCATGTGGTAATGGGCTAGTCTATCAGAGTGAGAGCGGAGCGATCTCTGCCATACCCATAGCTTACTCTGACTGTTCCTTTTACTTATATATTTTCTAGATCTCAAGTGACGGCGTCTCTTCCGTGGATTGACCTCCCAATCTGCCAACCTAGAGGTTGGCAGATTGGAAGCCAAAGCGTCACATTTTTCCTTTGCCCCTCAACTTTCTCTTCATAATTGCTGAGGGGCACAGGCCCCTGGGTGGGGCTTTGGTTTCCCGGGCATTTTCGCATCCTCCTCAGCTCCCTGCCTTGGAGTGGCTTCGGTCACCCAGGCTTTATTGTGGTAGGCAGGGAGGGTTCTGTGGGGGGGCTCGGTTATGGCCTTGGCCTTGCTCGGGGCCTTGGGGCTGTTCGGCCAGGCAGCCTGGGGAACAGCAACAACAACAACAACAAACAGGCAGGCAGGCAGATAGACAACAAAGGGACAAGCTAGAAGACAGACAACACACAATGGCAAGCAGGCAGATAGACAAAAGATAAACAGTCAAGCAGGAAGACAGATAAACAGACAGGTAGGCACAAAGAACAACAGACAGGCAGACAGACATATGTGAAGGAGATCGACAATTAATCAGACAGACAAACAAACATGCAATCAAACAAACCGAAAAAGAGGCATGCAGACATACAGACAGGCAGGCAGAAAAGCAGGGAGTCAGACTGACAAACATAAAGGCAAGCGGCCAGACAAACAGACAGACAGACAGACAGACAGACATACAGACAGACAAACACGCATTTAGGCAGGCAGACAAACATGCAAGCTGGTAGACAGACACACAGGCAGACAAGCAGACAAACATACAAACAGGTAGACAGAAAGACCGGTAGAGAAGGTGAAACATTGGCTGATAGACAGGCAGGCAAATATACAGTCAGACATACACAGACAAACAAACGAATCGACAGACAGACAAAAAGACACCCATCCATTTATCATGCATTCAGACAATACCAAAAAAATAATCCCGGTAAGGTTATTAATATTACAATACGCCTAAAGCTGGCCGTCCGAAAGTTTCTCCAGTCTATCTAAAGCCCAATAATGAGTTTCTGAGCACAGATTAAGGGGGAGTCACTAGCTGTTTTTAGCTTTCTCTCCTTTTCTCTCTTTCTCTGCCTTGTATCCATTCGGCTCCATTCTGCCAACTGTTTTAAGACGTTTATCCCCATCCAGGTGTTGATTTCTTCCTGGCAAACGATGGCGGGCCATCATTGTATGGAGAAATCCTATCGAATAATGTACAAATTTAGCTTGCTGTAATATATATATATATATATGCTGGCTCACTACCGCACGCCAGGAAAAGATTGACACCTGGATGAAGGTAAACGCCTTAAAACAGTAGGCTGAATGGGACCGAATGGATACAAGCCAAAGAGAGAGGGAGAGAGAACAAAAACAGCGAAGTGATGAATGCACAATTGCACATGGAGGCAGTTTGTGGCTTAGAGAATTATTGCAACATGTAGTGATTTGGGCGCATCGGTATTATCGCGGCTCGAAAAACTTAAGGGGGGATGGGCGTATTTATTTGTTCAGTTATGTATCTTTTTATGATTTTATTAGTTTCCTCCCTCGACCTCCATCAAGCTTAGAAAAACACCTCCCCAAAACCCTCCTTCAACATAAATTTGTAAATTTTTCGATAGAAAAATGTCCCGGCCAAATGCCGGTTTCTCTTAAATTACAGGCTCGCTATCGCTCCCCAGGAAAAAAAATCGAAGGTTCGATGACCTCTAGCCCCGAGTGAACTGTACAGTTTGCCACACATATTCTATTCCGTTGGGGGCGTAATTTGGCAGCCCTGCACCCATCTCCCCAACCCTCCTCCATCACTCCACCTCCTTCTACTAGGAGGTGGAGTGATGGAGGGGGGTTGGGGAAGTGGGTGGAGGGCTGCCAAATCATAACCCCAACAGAATAGAGTATGTGTGGCAGACTGTACATGATGACGAAGAGTAATCATGCTGCACCCATCCAACCTGTTTCCGCAACCAGCTGTTTTGACATCACCTTTTTTAGCGATCATTTGCATTCATCGTATCGGTCATTCACACGGTAATCCGATTGTATGTGTTGTGGGTTTGTGCTGGGAATTCCTCTATATGTTGTGTATTAATATTCCATTTGGGAGGCGGCGTTTTTGTTTGTATATTTATGTATGTAATTTGTGTTATTTATTTTATTATTATTTGTATAATTAATATTATTATTATTTTGTTGTTGTTATTATTATTATTATTATTATGTATTATTATTAGTATTATTATTATTATTATTATTATTATTATTATACATTTTGTTTACTTTTTGTCAAGGTTTTTTCTTTTTTTTTGTGTGTGCTTTGTTTAATACTAAAAGACATTATGCTGTGGCTTCTGGTATATAAAATATGTGTTATGTGCAGGGTATGTGTTTGTGTGTTTGTGGGAGCGGGGTGGGGGAGGGGACTTTAAAACGTGTTCCAACTCTCCCAATTTTAAAACTTTTTGTTGTCACAGTCAGACACATATGTAAAAAGCGTCATTGCAAAAACGAGAATGTTTTTTGTAATATGGTTTGTTCTTGAAATTAATTAGTATATTTTTCTTATATTCCCACAGGAATTTAGTAAGTTGGTGGTGTTTCCTCGTATGAACCACGGTTAATATATACCGGTATATATATATATATCATCTTTAGCTCGATATCTTTCTTGAACTAAGAAAATTAAACCCGGAACTGCAAGCTAACGTCTGCATTATGAGACGTCTACCGGCACTTAGATGGCAGTGATCTGCTGTAACTATATATACATATGGTCTATGCCATCAACGACCTACACAGTGCCTAACCTTCAGTGCCATATCCAATAATAACACTAGAACCTATACAGGAAGGTACACCATTCGCCATCACCTCCATTTAGTGCACTGTTGTGCGAGCCATCATCAGGGACCTGTGGTGGAGCTACACACCAAATATATGGACTAATTATATTTGCCTGCTTTTTCATTAGTATGTTCAATATATTATGCTGTTTGCCCTGAAGAAGCTGTAAAGTTAAATAATGTCATAACAAAGGCCCATCCTTAAGTGGCGTTGATGTAACCATAACTACTCTAGTATATATATATATATATATATATATATATAATGAGCAGCAAAACCAAATTGCGAACATCTTTATTGGGCAACGTTTCGACCCCATACAGAGAGTCATTTTCAAGCCTAAAATGAAGTAAAAACAAATATAGCTTCTTAAAACCTGAAAATTAATGGGGCTAAACATGAGGAAGAAGGGGAACCAGAAAAACCGGGCCATCTCCAATTAAAAATACTTAGCTTTACCTAGTTGATCCTCACTTAAAAACATTGGCTAAGTTAACTTTATCTGAGTGCTACTGGTCGACAGGGTTAACTGGCTGATTTGTCCAGTCACTGCTAGATAGTGATTATTTTGTTCTCATTATTCATCTTAATCAAGGTGGGCGTCCCTGGCTTACTTAGGCTTACATGCACAGAAGACGTTCAAATTAACTTGTCAGTTTATTCCACCCGTCTCCTCCCAGTAGTTCCTGATTAGTTTCCTGGAGTTCCTTCTCTTGAACATAATAACAGTTCATTGTTCTGCGTGAAGGGCCATTCGACACAACACTGCCATATTGTCACACTCACACGTATTAGGTGTGAATTTGCTGCCAGGTTCAATTGGTCGGAGTATATTCAAATGTATTAGAGTTAATTTGGGAACTCACATAGAACCTTGCTAGAATAGTATTACTTGTGGAGATTGTCAGGTCAGGTCTTGGATCAGAAAACTAATCATAATTATATAACTTACCCCTTTCAGCATTTTTCTTTTATTTGCTAGTTTGCCCTTTATGTAAATCACATTATTCAGTGTTTTCAGTCTCAGTTGGACGTTCCCCATGCTCTCGTCTCCACATGTTTCAGCTTGTTGTATACTACAGGTTAAAATAATAACCATTTCGAATTTAGTATGTCACTGATATAATGCATGTAGGCAGCATGTAATACAATTATCATAGCGAGTTCTAACGTATATACTGTATATTAATCGTCATGAGTAACAGAAAGCATAACTGAATAATGCACTGTTAACTTTTTCTAAGTCTTTGAAAATGAGTGTGTATTAATGATATACAGAACACTTTCATCTAAGCCATTGTATTTCATATTCTCTATTTAGTTTATGATCCTTTAACATCGGTGTCATGCAAACCTCTCCTACCAATAATATTTTCCCCGTTTCGTTAGTTATATTGCAGGCCTCATTACTCGTGCTTCTCATGTGTCCATCCCCTCCCGGCTTAGGCTGCTATGTAACGAGATATTTCAGTTTTGTGTACACCTCCCGCTTAATGACCCTTGTGTATGTCGAGCTGACTTCCAGTTAATTGAACAAACAGAGCGTTGGGGGAATCATTTGGATGTGGTAGTGCCGGGGGGAGGGGAAGGATCCGTTTGGTGTTGGTTGTCGTGGTGGCGTTCATGTTTGTGTTGTTGTTGTGGTGGTGGTGTGTTGTTTTTTTTTGGTGGGGATCAGTTTGTAGTGGTAGTGGTGGCGTCTGTAGTGATGGAGATGATGATGGTGGTGGTAACGATGGTGATGATGGTGGTTGAGGTGGTGGTGGTTTAGTTGAGATGATAATAGCGGAAGGGGAATCATTTAATGTTGGTGGTTGATTTTTGGAAGTGGTGCTGATGGTAATCTAGTGTTGTTGTTGTTGTTGGTGGTAGCTGTGAGAATCAATTGGTTTTACTGGTGTTGTTGTTGTTGGTGGTGGTGGTGGTAATCGTATTGGTGGTGGTGGTGGTAGCTGTGAGAATAAATTGGTTTTACTGGTGTTGTTGTTGTTGGTGGTGGTGGTGGTAATCGTATTGGTGGTGGTGGTGGTAGCTGTGAGAATCAATTGGTTTTACTGGTGTTGTTGGTGGTGGTGGTGGTGGTAGCTGTGAGAATCAATTGGTTTTACTGGTGTTGTTGTTGGTGGTGGTGGTGGTGGTGGTGGTGGTAATCGTATTGGTGGTGGTGGTGGTAGCTGTGAGAATCAATTGGTTTTACTGGTGTTGTTGTTGGTGGTGGTGGTGGTAATCGTATTGGTGGTAGTGGTGGTAGCTGTGAGAATCAATTGGTTTTACTGGTGTTGTTGTTGGTGGTGGTGGTAGCTGTGAGAATCAATTGGTTTTACTGGTGTTTTGTTGTTGGTGGTGGTGGTGGTAGCTGTGAGAATCAATTGGTTTTACTGGTGTTTTGTTGTTGGTGGTGGTGGTGGTAGCTGTGAGAATCAATTGGTTTTACTGTTGTTGTTGTTGGTGGTGGTGGTGGTAGCTGTGAGAATCAATTGGTTTTACTGGTGTTTTGTTGTTGGTGGTGGTGGTGGTAGCTGTGAGAATCAATTGGTTTTACTGGTGTTTTGTTGGTGGTGGTGGTGGTGGTAGCTGTGAGAATCAATTGGTTTTACTGGTGTTGTTGTTGTTGGTGGTGGTGGTGGTAGCTGTGAGAATCAATTGGTTTTACTGGTGTTTTGTTGGTGGTGGTGGTGGTGGTAGCTGTGAGAATCAATTGGTTTTACTGGTGTTGTTGTTGGTGGTGGTGGTGGTGGTAGCTGTGAGAATCAATTGGTTTTACTGGTGTTGTTGTTGGTGGTGGTGGTGGTAGCTGTGAGAATCAATTGGTTTTACTGGTGTTGTTGGTGGTGGTGGTGGTGGTAGCTGTGAGAATTAATTGGTTTTACTGGTGTTGTTGTTGGTGGTGGTGGTGGTGGTAGCTGTGAGAATCAATTGGTTTTACTGGTGTTGTTGTTGGTGGTAATCGTGTTGATGGTGGGGGGGGGTTTGTAACTCCCCACCGCCTCGTTTATGTTTTCTGCCTTGTTTGTGTTCGATCCGGAGTATACGCTTGTTTGTGGTTCTGGCTAAAGTGCAGTCGCTTTCTAAAATATTGTCCTACCTCCAAATCCTGAACTATATATTCTCCTCCTGATGTAAGGAAATTATACACCTCATCAAAACTGAACAACACGTGAATAAAAAGGTTTTGTTTGTGTTTATGTAGGTTTTTTAAATTGTATTCGGGAGACAATCAAAATCAATAATTCATGAGAGTAAGCTTTGAGTAATATCATCCCAATATCACAGGCGGTCGAAGTGTAAGCCTCACAAATCTGATCTAAGTACCTGGGACTTTGTGAGTTATTGTGGCAGCCTCTGAGATGAGTTTACGGAAAAACCTTTTTAAGTAGTCTACTGGTGGCTGACAATCAACATATCCCCCCTCAAAAAAAAAAAAAAAAAAAAAAAAAAAAAAAAAAAAAAAAAAAAATCTAGTAGTTCAATTTTACACCGTCCATTCCTACCACAAACAGCCCAATGAGGTTTAAACAGCCTAGTGTGGTTAGAACAGCCCAGTGAGGTTCAAACAGCCCAATGAGGTTCAAACAGCCTTGTGAGGTTCAAACAGCCTTGTGAGGTTCAAACAGCCTTGTGAGGTTCAAACAGCCTTGTGAGGTTCAGTAATTTTTTCTGTTGCTGGATTTCCTTGGATCGACTTTCTACTCCAGAGTTCGTATTTGAATTCCACAATAAAATGTATGTTCCCATTGTTATTAAAATAGGATTTCATAGACTATCAACCTTGTTAGATCATTAAGGGGAGGTTTTTAGTTCGTTCCCTAGAATTCCATCAATCTTAAAATCACACCCCCTAGACCCCCTTTCCAGATAAATTTGTACATTTTTCGGTAGAAAAATGTCCCGGCTGAAAGCCGGTTCCTCTTAAATTACAGGCTCGCTATCGCTCGCCAGGATAAAAATCGACACCTGAATTGCACGAAAGGTCTTAATATGGGGTGAAAGTTCTTAAAATCGCTAAACTAATGGGGCAAACGTTTTATAATATCAAAAGAAATGGGGCTAAACATGAGGGAGAAAGGGGTCAAGAAAAAAATCCCTCAAGTGGATATCTCCCCTTAAGCCTGCATAAGCCGGAACAAAAAATGAAGACTGGAGCCTCTCTACGAGAACTCTAGGCCCTTTGTTCCCATTTAAATAATTGTATCTACAGATGGTTGGACTGATCATCAAATAATCTAGTTATTATATCAACAAGAGTATGGGATGAACACAGTCACAAATAATTTGGCAGAACTTGAGAACTCTAATAGACAAACAGACACAAATACTGCACAAGATGTTTTTGTCTACCTCCCTGTTTATATATATACCACATCCAACCCCGAGATCAGCCTTTCGTGATCCCTCCAATATACTAAATTACCAAACAACAAACCAACTGGCTGGTCTAGTGGAGACCGTCTTCTTGAATTCCTACCAGGGAGTCTGGAGTTTACGGCCGCTCAGGGGCGATTTTTTTGTTTGTTTTTTTTTTTTTTATATACTAGCCTTGGTTGGTATCGTCTCTTTTGAGCAAGGTGATGGGTAATGATCTCTGTTGGCTTTTAAAACACTAATAAATATCGGAGTGGAGTCTAGAGAAAAACAACGCTTAATAAAAGACTTGCAATGTATAATATTGTTATCATCATTATTATCATTATGTGTAGTAGTAGTAGTTTTGTTGTTGTTCTTGTTGCTATAAGCTCAATTAACGTGGTGTCCTCAACAAATTCCTCGTAAGCCTAAGAAATTCGAATATAATAAGCATAGACTGTACTTTACGAGCAATGAAAGACTAAAATGAACACATAGTTAAGCTGCTTTTTCGCTCTTCCTATACTAAACACATGTTCAGGGAGGTCGGCAGTTAATTCAGGCGCGCTAAAGTTTAAATTGGCTAGGAGTTTTTGTATGATTCTCGGAACAATTTGATCTTTCACAGGAAGGCTCAACAGTGGTATAGAAGGTCAGGAGCTGCACTGTTGTATTGGGGTGTGCATAATAGAACACATACCAGGTAAACAAATATCAACTGTGCAAGGGCATACGTTGGAACATATTCTATTGAGTTTCATAAATATAACATACATTGAGAACACATAGATATATTAAGAACACATATTATATATTTCAATTGTGTTGATAAACCCAGAAAAATCAAAACATGTTCCATAAAAGAAGAATTATGCATTTAGTATATATATATATATATATATATATATATATATATATATATATATATATATATATATATATATATATATATATATATATACGGTATATGTTTAGTTAAGTTACAGTGTATGTAGTTTAGATCCCACGCTGTAAAATTATATGTATTAATATGTCCAATTATACTGATAGAATGCGTCCACAGTGTATGAGTATTAATTGCATTACATTGTACCATTCATTTCAGAACACATTTGTAATAAGCATAATTAATGTGTTCCAATAGCCTACATAAATGTTTGACATGATCTGTAAAACGACCATTAAATACTGATATGTTGTACTACATTTAATACAGTATATATTTTATAGTATTATACTTTACTGAACAAATGCTGTTATTAGACGATATTTTCAGAATAGTTAGAACCTGTGGGAACCTTGCTTTCTCAAAATTGTTCGTAAACTGCCTAGAATCGTCTACTATTCGTTAGAATATATATACTGAAATGTTCGCCATTGTTTAGAAAGAGGTAATGTTACACCAGCTTTAACGATGGTAAGGCAACTTTATAAGTAGGGTGAGTTTCTGGAACAAAGAGCCTCAACTAACTCTACGTTAACTAATGGCATGGGAGAAAGTAGTGTGGTTGTAAGTTATGTTAGGAGGTACAGTACTATAGACATTGTTGCCAATGTACCTACTTTCTTCCTAGATCTAGAGGTATGTACTTCGATCTCAAGGTATTTGCTTCGATCTCAAGGTATTTACTTCGATCTAGACTTTTAGAGCAATACTGTAGAGATTGTGGCTTTATTTTAGCGATAGTCTGCATTTATTTACTATCTAGCGGACTTGATTTGGTACTATAGATCCTTTGTATAAACACAAGGGGTTCTGTGTTATCTGCAATGCTTGGCGTAACGCATTCATGGTAGGGTTATCACGTAGGGGACTATGTATAAACACAAGGGGTTCTGTGTTATCTACAATGCTTGGCGTAACGCATTCATGGTAGGGTTATCACGTAGGGGACTATGTATAAACACAAGGGGTTCTGTGTTATCTGCAATGCTTGGCGTAACGCATTCATGGTAGGGTTATCACGTAGGGGACTATGTATAAACACAAGGGGTTCTGTGTTATCTACAATGCTTGGCGTAACGCATTCATGGTAGGGTTATCACGTAGGGGACTATGTATAAACACAAGGGGTTCTGTGTTATCTGCAATGCTTGGCGTAACGCATTCATGGTAGGGTTATCACGTAGGGGACTATGTATAAACACAAGGGGTTCTGTGTTATCTGCAATGCTTGGCGTAACGCATTCATGGTAGGGTTATCACGTAGGGGACTATTATTTGATATCAATGATAATACTGACACTACTAATTAGCTCATTAGCTTGGCGATTTTAAGACCTTTTGCCCCCATTTCTTTGTCAATATAAACACTTTTCGTGTCATTTAGGTGTCGATGTTTTCCTGGCGAGCGATAGCGAGCCTGTAATTCAAGAAGGGCCGGCCTTCGGCAGAGACATTATACTTTCGAAAAATGTACACATTTATCTTGAAGGAGGGGGTTGGGGGTGGGGTACTTTAGATTTGTTATGTATTTATATATGTATTTATTTGTTGTCACCCTTGATGGAGGTCTAGGGAGCAAACTAAGATAATTATATATACCGTAATACTACATAATAAACAAATACATAAGTTAACGTCCCGTTAAACCCCTGAAATTAACTATACTCTATTTATTTCCAGCTGATCGTAAATTGAATCTCTTATTAGCTGAATTCTCGATACATACTGCAAATATATGAAACAACTATGGCTGTGTGTCATATTAATGCCAAGTTTTCAGAATAACCATCATCTTTCGCTACAAAATCTACCTTATAGCTGAGTAACAAAGATAGAAACATGACAATTTACCCTCAGCTGGACAAAAATAGACTATAGTAGTGGGCACCTTATTACACAAATTACTCATGAATACAAAGGATTAAACAGGAAACCAAGCAACCATAGTTATAATATTCCTTTCTAGGAAGGACTATGTAAGGAAGAACTGCCACAGAGAGCAAGTACTGGGAAGGAGGTTTTAAGCTACCACCAGATTCATTAGATATACAATGATTCGCCTTCTACCTTCAAACAATACAGGTGTTAATTCTTGAACTTTAATTTTGCAAAACACAGTTTAACGCAAAGTACATTTTCTAGTGGGTATTACATGATTTAATTAACGTTACTTTACATAATTTTCAGTTTGAACTTATGTCAATAATCAACATAGTTTTCATTATCGACACACTGTAAACAATATGATAATAGCGTCTTTGAAATTAATTTTCTGTAACAACCAAAACTAAAAAAAAATATTGGAAAAAATAATGACCATGTAACTATGTATCTAATATAGAAGAAACAGAGTCCGATAAATTACCTTCTTGATCGCATACTGTACCCCATTATCACAATAATAATTCTTCTTCCCTAATTATTACCGAGTCTGGTCATTTATGGCCACTTAACGCCAAATCTATGTCCAATTAGAAAATTACAGATAACTGATGATGTGAAAGTTCTAATGTTGCGAGACCATCCATTGGGAAAATTACGTGGGCTTCTTTACAAAAGTTCACATAATGTATCCCTTGCCTCTCTAAGAATCGTGTACTATCTACGACGCCATTTACGACCCTCTGAAATACAAACGTTAGGTATTCCATTCAATTTAACCCTTTGAGTACCAGCGACGTGTGGCATATTGCATTCTAGCTATATTTAGACGATATTATGCAGCTTAGGGAGGATTTGTGGTAGTTTAAAAGGTTGGTCGAGATAGTTTGAAGTCTTATTATTGCTAGAGGTCCTTCCCAAGCTGAATAATATCGCCTAATAGTTGCCAGAATATAATGAAAAGGACATCCCTGGTACTGAACGGGTTAAGGGCATTATAAGTCTCATATAATGGACAATGACGCTTCAATGCCGTGTTGTTTCTCGATTATTGCAGCTTTAATAAGTGCATTAATACAAGAGGAAAAGGGGCTTACCACACATAAAGGGGCTTACCACACATAAAGGGGCTTACCACACATAAAGGGGCTTACCACACATAAAGGGGCTTACCACACACATAAAGGGGCTTACCACACATAAAGGGGCTTACCACACATAAAGGGGCTTACCACACATAAAGGGGCTTACCACACATAAAGGGGCTTACCACACATAAAGGGGCTTACCACACATAAAGGGGCTTACCACACATAAAGGGGCTTACCACACATAAAGGGGCTTACCACACATAAAGGGGCTTACCACACATAAAGGGGCTTACCACACATAAAGGAGCTTACCACACATAAAGGGGCTTACCACACATAAAGGGGCTTACCACACATAAAGGGGCTTACCACACATAAAGGGGCTTACCACACATAAAGGGGCTTACCACATAAAGGGGCTTACCACACATAAAGGGGCTTACCACACATAAAGGGGCTTACCACACATAAAGGGGCTTACCACACATAAAGGGGCTTACCACACATAAAGGGGCTTACCACACATAAAGGGGCTTACCACACATAAAGGGGCTTACCACACATAAAGGGGCTTACCACACATAAAGGGGCTTACCACACATAAAGGGGCTTACCACACATAAAGGGGCTTACCACACATAAAGGGGCTTACCACACATAAAGGGGCTTACCACACATAAAGGGGCTTACCACACATAAACGTAACATTTGTAGTTCCGTTTTGTAATGATATGTTGAAGTAATATTGATTTTTAATATCAAAAGCCGAATATAAAAACAAAGTTGTAAGAATTGGCAATGGCCTTTGAGTACCTATTCAGATGCCTCTGGTGAACGTAATTATATAATTATAATCAGCAACTCGGCAATCAATATGGTCTACTATTTAACATAACCAAGTTGTCTTATGTAAACTAGCACTAGTTGTTATGATGGACATCACAATAATATGCTTACTAAAAAGTATGTAAGCCCACAATGATAGAACAAAATATGATTGCAAACAGTTTCGGCGTATATTACTACCCTTTTAAGGGGATGGTACATATATTTATTTGTTTATATTTATCTATTTATTTATTTATCTATTTATTTGTTTATGTATTATTATTGTTTGCACTTAAGGGGAGATTTCCACTTGAGGGATTTTTTTCTGGATCCCTTTCTATCTCATGTTTAGTCCCATTGCTTTTGATATTCTAAGACGTTTGCCCCATTAGTTTGGTGATTTTAAGAACTTTTGCCCCATTTCTGTCAATTTTAAGACCTTTCGTGCCATTTAGGTGTCGATTTTATCCTGGCGAGCGATAGCGAGCCTGTAATTTAAGAGTAACCGGACTTCGGCCGGGACATTTTTCTACCGAAAAATGTACAAATTTATCTTGAAAGGGGATCAAGGGGGTGGCATTTTAAGATTGCTGGAGGAGTAGGAAACAAACTAAAAGCCTCCCCTTAATGGGGTGGTAACTGCCGAAACCATTTGGAATTACATTTTTGTTTACCATTGTGGGCTTACTGATTTACAAGTTGTTCCAGACCAGATGGCTGGAGTAAAGTAGGAAAGAAGAGCAATTGGACAGAGGAAGAACAAGCGGAGAAGTGAGAAGTACAGTAGAAGACTGTAATTGTGCGTTCAATATCATACGAGTCTCTACTGCTAACTTTAACGGTCACCATTCTAACTCTCATTATCTCATCTCATTATCTCATTATCATCATCATTATCTCATATCATATCATTATCTCATTATCTCATATCATCATCTCAGTATGGGGGGGTCACCGGCTTTTTTTATTATCTTTCACTCCTTTTCTCTCTTTCCCTGGCTTGTATCCATTCGGCCCCATTCAGCCAACTGTTTTAAGACGTTTATCCCCATCCAGGTGTCGATTTCTTCCTGGCGAGCAATAGCGAGCCAGCATTGTATGGAGAAATCCGTCTTCGCCAGAGACATTTTTCTATCGAAAAATGTACAAATTTAGCTTGCTGTCAAAACAAAAATATATATATGCTGGCTCGCTACCGCTCGCCAGAATAATATTGACACCTGGATGGGGTTAAACATCTTAAAACAGTAGGCTGAATGGGGCCGAATGTATACAAGCCAAAGCGAGAGGGAGAAACAAAGCGAGGTGGGCTCCCTTAATGTTGTAATACAAGCTATTCAAGACGTCAAAGAGTGTCAGAATGTGTGAAATACTGTGTAGGCCTACGTTTGGCCAAATCAGTGATGTCGTGGCACCAAGTATATTATGATCAACACTTGGTATCAGCGCTCTCTAAGGTTTAAATCATCTTTCAGAGTGAGATATATAACCATGTTCCTATCGTTACACACCCTATTCAACATCTGACAGACATTAATACAGCATACAGCGAGCAAAACGTAATGACAGCTGGGACATGACTTATTAGCGCGACTGTACGGCCAAGGAAAGAAGATCAACATGGCATGAGACACGCAACACAGCAGCTATAATTTTATTATATTAATCCCAACCCAAACTCCTAATCACTTCCCGATGATATTAATGAAAGCATGTGATCGTCCCGGGATTCGAACTTGGTTTACCACATACAGATTTTAAGGGGAGATTTCCACTTGAGGGATTTTTTTCTGGACCCCTTTCTCCCTCATGTTTAGTCCCATTGCTTTTGAGATTTTAAGACCTTCGCCCTAGTAGTTTGGATATTTTAAGACATTTTTCCCCATTTCTGTCAATTTTAAGACCTTTCGTGCCGTTAAGGTGTCAATTTTTTCCTGGCGAGCGATAGCGAGCCTATAATTTAAGAGCAACCGGCCTCCAGCCAGGACATTTTTCTACCGAAAAATGTACAAATTTATCTTGAAAAGGGGTCTAGGGGGTGTAATTTTAAGCTTGATAAAAAAGTAGGGAACATACTAAATACCTCCCCTTAACCCGTTCAGTACCAGGGACGTCCTTTTCATCATATTGTGGCAACTATTAGACGATTTGATGCAGCTTAGGAAGGACCTCTAGCAATAATAAGGCTACAAAGTATCTAAATCAACCCTTTTAACTACCACAGATCCTTCTCAAGCTGCAAAATATCGTCTAAATATAGCTAGAATAAAACCTAACACACGTCGCTGGTACTGAAAGGGTTAAACACTCTAATATAATACACACACACGGCACATCATAACACACACTAATAACAAAGACGGCTCCATTCTCCCTACCGAAGTCTCTCTCGTGTAAACTAATAGCTAAACTTGTAACATTGGTCATGCAGTTGACAGCCCCTTCCCCTGTACTGGCACCTCTCAATGTTCCCGTTAAGGGCAGATCTCCACTTGAGGGATTTTTTTTTTGACCCCTTTCTCCCTCATGTTTAGCCCCATTGCTTTTGATATTATAAAACGTTTGCCCCATTAGTTTAGCGATTTTAAGAACTTTCACCCCATATTAAGACCTTTCGTGCCATTCAGGTGTCAATTTTATCCTGGCGAGCGATAGCGAGCCTGTAATTTAAGAGGAACCGGCCTTCGGCCGGGAAATTTTTCTACCGAAAAATGTACAAATATATCTTGAAAGGGACTCAAGGGGGTGTAATTTTAAGCTTGATGGAGGTCTAGGGAACCAACTAAATACCTCCCGTTAAGGGCAGATGAGCGTATATATTTGCTCATTTATGTATGGTTTATTATATGTTTTTAGTTTCCTCCCTAGACCTCCATCAAGCTTTAAAAAAAAAAAAAAATAATCAAGACCCTCCTTCGAGATAAATGTGTAAATTTTTCGATAGAAAAATGTCCCGGCCAAAAGCTGGTTCCTCTAATATTACAGGTTCGCTATCGCTCGTTAGGAAAAAAATTCGACACCTACATGACGCGAAAAGTCTTAATATTGACAAAGAAATTGGGCGAAAGGTCTTAAAATCGACAAACTAAGTGGCCGAACGTCTTAAAATCTGAAAACTACTGGGGCTAAACATGAGGAAGAAGGGGGACCAGCAAAAACGACCCATCTCCCCTTAACCCGTATTGTGGCCGAAATTACCCTCCAGAACCACCATCTCGAGGAACACATATGGCCACTATTAAAGTTATAATATATTTTGGCATGAAAGGGTTATAGGGGATGAGAATTATTAAGGGGGCTTCATCTCGCTTTTTTTTCTCTTTTACTTCCTCTTTCTTTGGCTTGTATCCATTCGGCCCCATTCAGCCTACTGTTTTAAGACGTTTACCCCCATCCAGGTGTCAATATTTTCCTAGCGAGCGGTAGCGATCCAGCATATAAATATTTTTGTTTTGACAGCAAGCTAAATTTGTACATTTTTTGATAGAAATTTTTCCGGCAAAGCCGGATTTCTCCATGAAGAAATCGACACCTGGATGGGGATATACGTCGTAAAACAGTTGGCTGAATGGGGCCGAATGGATACAAGCCAGGGAAAGAGAGAAAAGGAGAGAATATAAAACAAATCCGGGGACCCCCCTAAGACGAGTTATTATCATGAATGAGTTATCAATTATATATATTTATGGATAATTATTTGCCTGATATGAATATGTAAACCATGCGCATTGTAATATAACAGCGTACTCTATTGCCCCATACCTAATATAACCGTTGTTTAGACAAGTAACAATTATTAGCCGAGTTGAATGGCCGAGATATATGTAAGCAGAGATCAAAGTTTGCAAATATCTCTTCGGGTATCATTCCAGGCTGATATTATCTCCATCCCAAGTAGCTCTCCACGTAATTGATCAATTTGCCTCAGCTATGAGAAACGTGGTCTTCCCGTGAGCAGGGCCAACTTCAGGGAGATGAGCTACGTTGGCACGCTATGCCCAATATGTTCGGAGTCTGTTGCAGTGAATAGGCGGTCCTGTGAGAACCTATCGTGTCAAAGGGGTTGATTTATATAATCAAATCACTGTTGAAGGTTCATGTCTACCAAAACAATGAACACTAATGTCTTGAAGATCTGCAGCTTCACACTTCTGCATAGGTATTGCTATCGCCATATACTTTTGTTGAGAGAGGTCAATACCCTATATTATTGTCTGAGGTGATTATTAGCATTGTAGTCTGACACAATACTGCTCTGGTGAATCTATCAGACACTTCTATATTTTCTACCATGGTACTGCTGCATTCAACAAGCCAACAAATGCTTGATATTTAGTCATAGCACTATAGACTATTAATTTTGTACCAGTGAGTCCGATTCCCCATCCAGTGCTTCAAGAGCCAGTACAAGTATCACTAGAGACTATGCTAGGATATTACATTAGCATTATCTGAAATATTGAGGTCATTACCGGCATATACTCCATATCTCTTATATCCAACTGACACTTCCAGTAGCCAGTTCATGCAAGTGTTGAAATGTGAAGGCGTTAGAATACGACCCTATCTTCTGCCCTCCACACTAGATAACAATTTTGATTTCTGAATATGGTCCAGACACTAACCGCATTATGATGCAATGGCCTTGAAGAAACCAGCGGATCCCAAGGAAATAGATTCTTAATATATAACTTCTTTTAATGCCATCGTAACGTTAAACACCCTGTATTCTCACGGTTCATATTTCACTGGTGGGACGAATTGGAAAAGTTGAGGAATTAATTCAGTGTTGGGCATTAATTACTCCTCGCTCCCTCCTGTTTTAAATCTCTCGTGCTGGAATGATCGAGTTGAAAGACTTATTTGAAAGAAAAAAGGAATAAATTTAAAACAAAATCATTATAGCATTATTAATTAGTAATATTTGTATTAGTATCATTAGTATTACCATTATTATTATTATTATTATTATTATAATTATGATGATGAGTATTATTATTTCGTTAATGAGGTATATTTGTAAAAGTTAACTGGTGGGTTGGTGAAAACAAATGTGAAATTATTATATAGTGAACATTATACACATTTGTGAGATCGTGCTTCAATGACTCATACAAATGTAAATGTGTCGAGAAGAGTACATTTGCTCACACTTACACTGCTCGGAAACATGCAACGAGAGTGTGTGTGAATGCAAAAAGAGAGAAAGATACAAAAAAGCCGGTGCCCCCCCCCCCCCCCCCGGTCACCGGCTTTTTTGTATCTTTCTCTCTTTTTTCTCTTTTTCCATGGCTTGTATCCATACGGCCCCATTCAGCCAACTGTGTCGATTTCTTCCTGGCGAGCGATAGCGTGCCAGCATTGTATGGAGAAATCCGGCTTTGCCGGAGAGATTTTTCTATCGAAAAATGTAAAAGTTTAGCTTGCTGTCAAAACAAAAATATATATATGCTGGCTCGCTACCGCTCGCCAGGACAATATTGACACCTGAATGGGGGTAAACTTCTTAAAACAGTAGGCTGAATGGGGCCGAATGGATACAAGCCAAAGAGAGAGGGAGAGAAAGAGAAAACAAAAGATTGTGTGAATGCATTAATCTTGTTCAAACCCGAGCCACTGCAAATCAAGTTTTTGGGAGGTGTGATATCCGACTCTCCTGATTAATGTGTGTATTTGCCAGGCAAGCGTTTAACCCTTTCAGTACAATGATCCATGATTTGCTTGTTTTCATTTACCTATGTTTATTTTTAGATAATTATTGTGTCAGCATGTGTGTCAAAATGTGAAAAGGGAATGATTGAAGCAAAATAATTCGCAAGTGACAGGAATGAATGGAGGAAGTTTGTTAGAGAGCGTACATGAAGGTCTCTGGACCCTTTTATATGACAAACATAGAAGGTCTTGATCCCAGATGTTGATTTGAAGAGTCCTTGTCCGGAAATACAACATCTGAGGTGAAGCCATTGATTTCGGGGGCTGATGAGTGATTGGTGCTTCTGAATGCTTGTGTGCGTGCTTTTTGTGGGCGATTGTTATAAGTGTTCTTCTCCTCTCACCTCTTTTTCCTTTCTTGTGTCTCTTGCTCATCCTCCGTACCCCTTGTGGGAGTAAGGACTGGATACTGACTGACTGACTAGTGAGACTAGGATGGATCAGTGGATATCATGGTGTAAATTGAGATGGTTTGTACTGACTTTTAATTCCTAACGGTCCCTTCTAACTGGAATATTCTCGACTAGTGTTAGACAGAATAAATATCGTACTTAATGGTTAATCTATGGAAAAGGAAATGAGGTACAAACTATGACTTATAAATCTGTCATATACATAGAGATACATACAGTAGATTCACTGACCACACAGACTTGTTTGTTGGTCCCAACGAGGTGATCTGGCCTTAGAAACTGCTGGAGATGATGATAATATCATGAAAAAGTAATGTTTGATTTAAGCAAAGATAGTGTGCCTATAATAATTACTTCTGATCCATCTTACTTCTTTATTCTGTATTGCGTCTAATATATATGTTTTGATGTGACCATGTGGATTCAAGACAGTGTCACAGTATTCAATATGTGGCCGAATAAGTGTTTTGAAAGCTAACCTTTGTATGTTTCCGTTGTACCTCCTTAGGTTCCTGCGCAGGAACCCCATGGTTTTGTTGGCTTTTGCCCTGATGCTACTTACATTTGTAATGATTCACGTTATGTCAGCTACAATGAGGACACCATAATGTACTGTATGTGACCATTAATGTATAAATAGAAGATAAAGAGACCCAGGAGGTTGCCTTGAGGTACCCCACAAGTTACAGGAACAGAAGATGAGTGGAAATAATCGAGAAAAATCCGATGTTTTTGATTGGTTAGACAACTCTTAATCAATTAAAAAAGTAGTCCCCTATCTATCGCCCGACGCCATGATCCCCGAAGGGGTGGCCACTAACGAAACGCCCCCAAGCACCTCTGTCCCCAGTCAGTCGACGCCCCTCCTCCCAACCAGCACCGCCTTCATTCATATACTTCCTCACTCCATCCTTCCACCTCTCCTTCGGTATACCTCTCCCTCTCTGTCCTTCCACCTCGCTCTCGTTCACCCTCTTAGTTCCCTAATTTCATATAATCCAGTATAGCTAACAGTCTACGGTGGGGGACTATGTCAAAAGCTTTGCAGAAATAAAGATCTATGGCGTCAGTTTGGTTTATTCTAGAATCATTTAGGGACTGGAATATGTCATGAGTTCACAAAGAGCTGCGTATCACACGAGCATTAGGCCCGAAATATGCGAGTCAGGAGTCAGTCACTATATTTTGACAACTTATATGGTCCATTATGTGTCTGTGGAGGATAATGTTCTCAAGTTGTGTAGGGAACTGAGGTTAAAAAACTGGCCTCTAGTTAGAAGGGAGGGTTGTGTCTCCGGATTTTAAACAGGAGTCACGCTTGCCATAATTAGCCATTCATGGGGAAATTAAATGAGTCCCAAAAATATACTTTATATCTAAGGTGAAGCCTCATTAATACTCCATGCAATAAGCACAATCCATTTTGTATCTTAGTCACTAGACCTGTTGTTGGTTGATTTCCTGTGTACTCCTTTGTAGTTACCTCAGTATTGGTTATATGGTTAAACTTCCATATGTCAATCCAATGCTGAATAAGATCGGTCATGTACGGTTAATATGTTGTGTCATGCCCCAGCCAGGGTTCGAACCCAGGCCAGTAGTGCAGCACTCCAGCACCTAAACCACTAGACCACTACCCAGAAGAACATGGAAATTACACCATCGTATCGAAAAGGGAGACGGGGGTAATATCTGACTCCTCTGATTAATGTGTGTATTTGCCTCAGCGGGCCGGCCAAAACTTTTAATGAATGAAATGAAAGGCGTCCGTTCCAGTTTCCGGGTTTAAATCTTTTCTCATCCATTCACAATCGCTCTCTGTTTCCCGTTTCCTCTTCTCTGAACAAGGTATACAATCAAACGATATACATAGTTTTAAGTAAGATGGAAAAGAAACGCTGATAAGAGCAATTAAATCATAATGTGCGTCCTTAACTATCTGTTCAACATAAATGTTCTCCAAATTTCCATTACGATCATCATTTTCAATATTATTACCGGTATTATTTTCAAACAGTGTTTGTGTTTTGCGCAAATACCTTGATAAATGTATGGATTTCTAAGTAATTTAATTAAGTAAACGTATTTGTTTTAACTTGTTATTTTTCATCTATTGTATAGTCGTGGGCATAATCAGGTTCTTAACCCCTACTGTACCGGCGCCGTCTTTTCAGTTTTTATTCTAGCTATATTTAGACGATTTTGTGCAGCTTAAAAAGGATCTGTGGTAGTAAAAGAGGTTAAGTGTTATAGTTCGAAGCCTGTTAATTGCAACATACTGTATATTTCAGATTTCTTCCAACTGAGATAAACTAGTTGGTTTGGTGCTGAACTGCTGTGCTACTGGCCTGGGTTCGAAGCCCGACCAGGTCATATCATAAACGTGTTTAATAATATGCTTCAGAGATACTAAACTATTATGAGTGACTGTGTTTCTGTAATAAATATAATTTCCTGCGTCTTCCCCTAGCTTCAGCTTTTGAAAATCGCCTGCTCCTCTCTCCTTGATCCATTATTGTTTCGTCAATGCCTTTTCCATTCTTATTTTGCTTCATGGATGTTCTTTGTTGCTGAATCTGTTTATTGTTGATCATAGACATTTGTGATTTATATATTTCCCGATGACATTTGGTTCTTGCAATTGCTATCCATAGAATATTGTTCCCTGGATTTTCTATTTCCCCCCTTCATTCCAGACTACAATTTTCTTTGTTATTATCCTACTGTTCTTTCTTTCTGTCTCTCTAATATGTCTTATTATATATTCCGTTCTTCCTCTGATTATTTTAATATATACCGGTATATATATATATATATATTTCGCAACAATGAGCTTTAACAGTAAATGGTATGTTATGTTAATCTCTTTCCAATATGTATAAACACAACGGATTTACAAACCAACAACACTAAGAACTACAAACATTAGTGCAGACTTTGCCTAAATACTTTCGTTAATTTTAGTATAAACATCTTATATACCTGCTTTTTTTATTTTTCTAATTTTCTCTCTTTCTCTGGCTTGTATCCATTCGGCCCCATTCAGCCAACTGTTTTAAGACGTTTATCCCCATCCAGGTGTCGATTTCTTCCTGGTGAGCAATAGCGAGCCATGCTGGCTGGAGAAATGCTGGCTGTATGGAGAAATCCGGCTTCGCTGGAAAAATGTTTCTATCGAAAAATTTACAAATTTAGCTTGGTGTCAAAACAAATGTATATATATGCTGGCTCGCTACCGCTCGCCAGGAAAATATTGACACCTGGATGGGGGTAAACGTCTTAAAACAGTAGGCTGAATGGGGCCGAATGGATACAAGCCAAAGAGAGAGGGAGAGAAAGAGACAAAAAGCGAGGTGGGCTCCCTTAATGAAATTGATAGATAGTAATTATGGTATTAGTCACGGTGTAATTATTAGCAGACAATTCAATGGAATAGCCTGGAGTAGGTTTAGTGCAAACTATATTGTATTTGTATGTAATCTCATCCTCTTTCAATATTGTTCTATGATTGTGTTCCTGTATTCACTCTTTCCTGTAATATTAAGGGGTATTCCTTGTGTGTGTGTGTGTGTGTGTGTGTGTGTGTGTGTGTGTGTGTGTTCCCAGCCATTTGTTTTGCAATGACTTTCTCATACCTCATTTGATATTTTTCTTCCTAAAATTCAACATATATTTTGAATTCCCCTTTAGCATTGTTTTTCCAATTCTCTGCGTATCGTTTCGTACAGTTCGTTTTTTACTTCATGACCTATATTTATTCACTTAGTTTCATTTATTGTTTCTTCTCCGTTATCTCGTTTTCTGTTCTCATTGTATTCCAATAATCTCTGATGCCACCATTAGACTTGAATTTAGCTTTTCCCTAGATTATTTATTCAGCATACGATGCATTTATTATAATTAAAAGAAACTAATTATGTTCAATAACCTACTGACTTCAATTTATCTTTCCTTATCATTATGTTTTATTTACATTGTTTTTACCCTCGTAGCTCTAAAATCTGTCTATATATTACCAGAATATAGTCAACTTTGACATTAACAATAACAAAAGTCTTTACGTTTCAGAATTCTATTAACTCACTTTTTCCACGAAGAACCGACAATTAAGCTGATTTGGGCGTACTTGCATAAAATCGGGAACATTGCAATCATTTATAATTAATAGATCCTTCATCAGTCTTATTAAAGCCTAATTAGTCGCTTCTTATTAATAATTGAATGTATAAGAGCATTATTACGCACTGAAAAATCCTCAACACTCCAATATTTACCATACAATAACATGATCTTGCACAGTCGGCCACGTTAAAGGGAAATGAGTAGTTTTTCTAGATCCCCTTCTCCCTCATGTTTAGCGCCCATTAGTTTTCAAATATTTATATATACAACAATAAACTTCTAATTCCCTACATAAGCTCACAGAGTGTATATATACCGTACACATTCATGTGGGCAAATCTACATATGCTAGCAAGAATTGTAATAGGTCACATTTCCAGATCACGGAATTATGCCAACTTTATTAACCCCTCCTGTACCGGTGACGTCTTTTGTAGTTTGTTTCACCTACATTTAGACGATTTTATTTAGCTTAGGAAGGATATTTGGTAGCTAAATGGATTAATTAAGGTAGTCTGATAGTAATAAATTGGTAGACGTCCTTCCAAAGCTGAATAAAATCGTCTAATAGTAGCCAAAATAGTGAAAAAAGATGTAACCGGTACAGAAGGGGTTAAGGGAAGATGGGTCGTTTTTCTGGTCCCCATTCTTCCTCATGTTTAGCCCCAATAGTTTTCAGATTTGAAGACGTTCGCCCCATTAGTTTGTCGATTTTAAAACCTTTCGTCCCATGTCTACTGTAGCCCTATATCAATATCAAGACCTTTTGTGTCACTTAGGTGTCGAATTTTTCCTGGCGAGCGATAACGATCCTGTAATTTTATATCGAAAAATGTACAAATATTTATTGAAAGAGGTTCTAGGGAGTTTTTTTTAAGCTTAGTGAAGGTCTAACGAGGAAACTAAAATATATATATATATATATATATATATATATATATATATATATATATATATATATATATAGTATATACAGTATATATATATATATACAGCATATACTAAAAAATCTAACCACTGTCCCCTTAACCAGTAACTTTAAGACTATTTCCCGGTATATTATTTTGGTAGGC
The DNA here is from genome assembly GCA_032716605.1 of Paralithodes platypus. Lineage (NCBI taxonomy): Eukaryota > Metazoa > Arthropoda > Malacostraca > Decapoda > Lithodidae > Paralithodes > Paralithodes platypus. Next base: position 26,857,562 of record CM064576.1, on the reverse strand, counting down.
ATGTAGCTAAATACCATTCAGCTATATGTACGTACATATAGTTTTAAATAACTGGTTTATAAGATGAAAACATATGAATCAAAATCCTGCTTAGCTCAAATACCATGGTATGTGGGGCGACGTCATAAGGGTTGTATTTCATAATTATTGAGGGTTATGTTTGCTTTTGCCACTTTTGCACAATGTATTTTAGTTCACCCCCTAGACTAAAAAAAAACATGTCACGGTCGAAAGTCTGTCTCTTCTAAAGCCTGTATCACACGAGCGCTTTTTCCCCCTCAACATTTATCCTCAACACTGGTCTGGCAGCTTAGGAGGTCAACATTTATATTATTTTGTTTACCTAAATTCATCTACCATCAGTCTAGTTTCTGATATCAGTGCAAAATATTCTAGAAATGATGCCAGAAATTTTTTGATCATCGAATGTTGAGTATAAAAGCTCTCGTGTGATACCGGCTTTAATTGCAGGTTTGCCATCCCTCGCCCGGAAAATGACACCTGCAAGGAGTGAATCATCTTATAATCACCAAAGTAAAAGGTGAAACTTCTTAAAATCTCCAAATTAATGGAGTGAAAAAGGGAGGTCCAAAAAGACCCACGTCACACCAGTTTGAGGGGGGATGGGCTGTTTTTTTCTTCTGGCCCCCTTCTCCCTCGTGTTTATATTCTGGCCACTATTAAGCGAGTTTATTAAGGTTAGGAAGGACCTCTAGCAAGTATAAGTCTTCAAACTAGCTCGTTTAAACCTTTAAGCGACTACAGATCCTTCCTAAACATACAGCCCGTTTGTGTCAGCCCTCTCAGATTTACGAGAAGTTAGGGGTCACAAAGTTTGGAACACATCAAAGCCAACACACAGGCACCAAAGCGACGATGGCTGCATCTTGATTTAATGTTAATTAAGGGGAGATGGGCTGTTTTTCTGGTCCTCCTTCTTCCTCATGTGTATCCCCATTAATGTTCAGATTTTATAATGTTTGCCCCATTAGTTTGTCGATTTTAAGACCTTCCGCCCCATTTTGTTGTCAATGTTTATATGGTTCGTGTTATTTAGGTGGCGATTTTCTTTCCTGGCGAACGATATTGAGCCTGTAATTTTGGAAGAACCGGACATTTTTCTACCGAAAAATTTACAAATTAATCTAGAAGAACGATCTAATGGATGATTTTCTTAAGTTTGATGGAGATCTAGGGAGGACACTAGAAAATAATTAATACATGAACAAAAATCAACCGAAAAGCGAGTCATCCCCCCTAATTTGAATTTAATTAATATTATGCGAGCTGACTCAGCCGTAAGAAGGCTCACCGTTGGATTAAACTCTTTATCAATTAACTTTATGACGCCACGGGGTCTTTTCAAACTGAATAAAATAATCTTATAGAGGAAAATAAAGAACGACGTCATTGTAATGGATTGGCAACTGTTTTGTAGTGGTGACTTTAATGTAGTGGGGAAAGCGATGCAATGACGACTTTTATCAAATAGTGACATTACTTTATTGGTGACTTTAACCTAATATCGACTTTGTTACAACGGTTACTATAATGTAAGACAGTGGCAAATATAATACAGTGTTAACTTCAATGTATTAATGTTTTTAACATAATGACGATTTAAATACGGTGGCTACTTTAAAAGTGTCGAATTTTTCGCTGATCGAATTGCGGATTTGTACTGGTGGGATATAGAAGTTAGTGTACACTCTTCTCTCTGTGTCTCTGCCCTAGTTATCTCTCTGTGTCTCTGCCATAGTTATCTCTTTCAGCTGATCCGGCTCAATATGAATAAGCTGAACAATAACATGAGTACTTATCCTCGCGTCAAGTTCCAGACGGATAGATAAAAATGTGAAATGTGGTTTAACTGTAGGGAATTGGTAAACGGTGGTAAAAGGAATACTCTTCTTGCCGAAAGCCAGCGTATCCTAAATTGCAGGATCGCTAACCCATTGCCCAGAGAATATTTAATGACTGAATAGGGTGTGTGAATTTGTGTTTTGTTTTTGTGTGTTCGTTGCTTTATGTTGTGTTGTCCCTATTCCGGCTCTGTCTTGAGTCGGCCCCCCCCCCCCCTCCCCAAAAAGAGGAAAACAAGGAAAAAGAAAAGAAAAACATAGGAAAAGAGTATATATAATAGAATAGAATATATATTATATATAATAGAATATATATAATATAATATAATAAATAGAATAGAATAGATAGAATAGAATAGATATTATATATAATAGAATATATATAATATAATAGAATAGATAGAATATAATATATATTATATATAATAGAATATATATAATATAATAGAATAGATAGAATATAATATATATTATATATAATAGAATATATATAATAGAATATAATAGATAGAATAGAATAGATATTATATATAATAGAATATATATAATAGAATATAATAGATAGAATAGAATAGATAGAATAGAATATATATAATAGAATAGAATAGATAGAATAGAATAGAATAGGGTGAGCTCTCGTATAATCGCCAAACCAATGGAGTGATAAAGGGTTAGCCTAAAACCTCTGTATCAGAGGTTTACCTTAAGGGGGGTCACGTGCTTTGTTTATCTTTCTCTATTTTTCTCTCTTTCCCTGGCTTGTATCCATTCGGCCCCATTCAGCCAACTGTTTTAAGACGTATATCCCCATCCAGGTGTCGATTTCTTCCTAGCGAGCGATAGCGAGCCAGCATTGTAAGGAGGTATCCGGCTTCGCCGGAGAAATGTTTCTATTGAAAAATGTACAGATTTAGCTTGCTGTCAAAACACAAATATATATATGCTGTCTCGCTACCGCTCGCCAGGAAAATATTGACACCTGGATGGCGGTAAACGTCTTAAAACAGTAGGCTGAATGGGGCCGAATGGATACAAGCTCCCTTAATCGGGATGAAGCCAAGCTCTACCAAGCTCCAAGTAGAGATAAGAGGAATAATCAGAAACACAAATTAGTCTCATCACAACTTGAGCCACCAAAGTTAGCAAGACATTAATTTAATAAAGCCTCAAGGGGATCTAAAACTCCTGGAAGAACACACACACACAGTTTTTTTTTTTTCTCTCTCTCTCTCTCTCTCTCTCTCTCTCTCTCTCTCTCTCTCTCTCTCTCTCTCTCTCTCTCTCTCTCTCTCTCTCTCTCTCTCTCTCTCTCTCTCTCTCTCTCTCTCTCTCTCTCAGTGCAAGACTGCATACCATCGAAAATACGGCGTCCAGGCCATAATAATAAGCCCAAATGGTGGAATAAAGATATTTCAAACTGCCTGCTTGCTAAAAAATGTGCTAATGATAGATTAAAATCCTCACAAAATGACGAAGAACGGGTGAAATTTGTAGAGCTACGACGCAAAGCCAAAAAGTTAATTAAGCAAAGTAAAAAGACCTTAGAGTTACATATTGCGAATCAAAGTAAAACAAACCCGAAAGAATTCTATAGTTATATCAGAAAGAAAAAAGTAGTTACTTCAACTGTTGGACCGTTAGTCGATGAAAAAGGAGAATACACCAAAGACGAAGTACAAATGAGTAATGCCCTCAATACCTTCTTTGCATCAGTTTTTTACAACAGAAGACCTCAGTGATATCCCTACACCATCGCCGATTCAGATTCATAATTCAGATGTTCTAAGCAATATCACCGTTACAGAGAGAGAAGTATTGAATTGTTTAGATAAACTCAAGGTAAATAAAACGCCAGGACCTGATACAATCTCGCCTAGAGTTCTAAAGGAAGCTAAGAATGAGCTCTCCAAACCACTGACATTACTATTCAATAAATCCTTGCAGTCTGGAACTATGCCTGATCAGTGGAAGCTAGCCAACGTAACACCGATATTCAAAAAAGGCAGCAAATCCCTACCCAGTAACTATCGTCCAATTAGCTTAACCTCAGTTGTATGTAAAATGCTAGAAACGGTCATACGAGACAGACTCGTAAATCACTTAGAGGAAAATAACATACTTAAAGATACTCAACACGGCTTTCGTAAAAAACGTTCCTGTTTAACAAACCTCTTAGACTTCTTCCACGATATCCTCAACCTCTACGATGAGAGTAAAGCTGTAGATATTATATACCTTGATTTTCAAAAGGCCTTTGACAAAGTTCCCCACAAACGTTTACTGCTAAAACTAAAAGCGCATGGAATACAAGACGGTGTGTTGAAATGGATAGAAAATTGGCTCAGCAACAGAAAGCAAAGGGTAGTCATAAACGGTAAGGCATCTAAATGGACCAATGTAAGTAGCGGGTACCCCAGGGATCGGTACTAGGACCAATTCTCTTTCTAATTTACATCAACGACATAGATGAGGGTCTCACCTGCACAATCTCAAAATTTGCTGACGATACAAAAATTGCAAATAGCGTACTCTCAAAAGAACAAGTTGACGATATGCAACACACAATCTAGCTAAATTGTCATGTTGGGCCCAAATTTGGCAAATGAGTTTCAATGCGGATAAATGTAAAGTACTACATGTCGGATACCTAAATGAGAAAGCAAACTATTCGATGAATGGCACTCAGCTTAAGAATGTAAACAGAGAAACTGATCTGGGAGTAACAATATCGAGTAACCTAAAACCGAGTCAACAATGTTCAGAAGTTGTTAAGAAGGCAAACAAAATAATTGGCTTTATAGGCAGGTCATTTGAGCATAAATCCAAAGAAGTTATCCTAACCCTTTACAATTCCTTAGTCCGCCCTCTTCTGGAATACTGCGTTCAATCCTGGTGCCCTTATTACCAAAAAGATATAAACAAGCTAGAACGAGTTCAACGTAGAGTTACCAAAATGATACTAGCCTAAAGAACAAACCATACGAAGAGCGTCTTAGAGAATTAAATCTATTTCCTTTAACCCAGCGCAGATTAAGAGGCGACTTAATTCAAGTGTTCAAAATCATCAAAGGCATCGACAATATGAACTGTAGTAAGTACTTCACTATCGACCAATCTAATTACACGCGGGGAAACGGTTGCAAAATTATTGGTAAATCTTTTAACTCGCACGAATCTAAGAATTTCTTCTTCAATCGAGTTGTCAACTTGTGGAATGGGCTTCCCCGAGACGTTATAGACTGCAGCACCGTTGATTCATTTAAATTCCGCCTAGACAAATATCTCGCATCAAACCCGCGACTGACTGCGTTTGTAAATGAATAACTTTATCCTCCCCTCAGTTACTAACCCATATGTCCCCTACTAACTTCCTAGTCCTGCCACGTTAGTGGCAGGGCAGTAGTTCCCTTTCCAATGTTCCCTTACCCACTCTAAACCACTGTTTGGACACTTGATCCTCAGTGTTTTGGAGGACAAGCAACCTAGAAGGGTCACTAGATCTGTTGTTGCTTGATTTCCTTTGTACTCCTTTGTACTCCTTTGTACTCTCTCTCCTCTCTCTCTCTCTCCCCTCTCTCTCTCTCTCTCTCTCTCTCTCTCTCTCTCTCTCTCTCTCTCTCTCTCTCTCTCTCTCTCTCTCTCTCTCTCTCTCTCTCTCTCCCTCTCTCTCTCTCTCTCTCTCTCTCTCTCTCTCTCTCTCTCTCTCTCTCTCGCTCTCTCTCTCTCTCTCTCTCTCTCTCTCTCTCTCTCTCTCGTATGGACAATTATTTACATATATATTTAGCCATACGACACCACTATAGGTAGCACCAACGAACTTGACAATCATTTTGATCCCTGACCTCTCTGTAACTCTAAAGGGTCTAGAGTAAATTAGCTGTAAATATCCACACCTATTTCCTGATGGACTCTTCCCAAATGATAGAAACGTCCGCCCGATTGCTTTCATTCATTTCGAGATATTAGAAGTTAAGGGGTCAAGATTATTGTCAAGTTCGTTGGCACTACCTATATATAGTACGATGTCTATTTTAAGGTAACTGGCATCCCAAGTGTCTGACAACAATTACTTTGAAATTGTTGATTGAGTGTTTATAATAGATGTTAGAAAATTTACCTGTAATGTTAAGCAAATATATATATACTGTATGTGCACATGATACCTAGTACCTCTCGTACTAAAATGTTAATGCACTTGGAATGTGAAATATGGGTGTCAGTCTCACTGTTGCTCTGGTAGAATGCAAACTGTTCAGTCTGTCCTCGAAAGTCCATCAGATGGTGAACGCTGTGTAAATCGGCTTTATTTTTTTATTTTTTTTATTTTTTTTTTTTATTTTTTTTTTTTTTTTTTTTTTTATTTTTTTTTTTTTTTGGTCAAAAGGCAAATTTGCCTGCAACAAGTGTTTCCTCCAAAGTTGAAAGATTGACAGATAACCAAATTCAAGATATGTTAGAGTCAAATTGTCTGGACACATCCCACCTTGGTTGCAGGATATCCAAATTTCTCTAGTATCTCTCTTAGTCCCCTTATATGTTTTTGTTTGTTTATGTTTGTATTTTGTGTGTTTTGTCTTCCTAACATTAACTGTCTTCGTAGCACAATGGATAAGTGCACTGAATTTCGGTGTGAGCATCCTAGGTTCGAATCCCTGGACTGCCTCATGTATTTGTTGATTTCATTAATTGAGTTTAGGAGTAAAGTCGGTTGGTGGAGGGAACATAATAATATATTGAATATCGTTCAATAATCTCCGGGCAGCTTGAAGTGCTGCACTCGAGGTCCGTAGTGCGAATTATATCGGTGATCTTGACTGTTTCTCGCACAGTATCTGCAGCCCATTTTGATCTAGGTAGTCTATTATTCTCCGTAGAAATGAGAGTCTTTGGGACGTTTTATATGCAATTTACATCACATGATCATTATATATTAATTTATTATCCAGCTGGATATCAAAAATGGATACGAACTCCTTATGCTATATTTACTTTTTCTCCAAGCACATATTAGGATTACTATTAACATCATTGAGTTTTAAATATAATACCCGCTTGAGTTTTTATAACAGCATATGCCACTTTTTAGTTAGAATGTGATAATATCCCTCCTAGCGTTGAGGCTGTGGGTAATCGATATGAACTGTGAAGTCATCAACATATGTCTGGGATATTTTTTTGCAATGTGAACGTTGAAATAAGTAACACCCCGTTCCTAACATTAATCATCAATTACAAACCCCAATGCACTTTAATAAACTAATGAAAGCATATGGTCCTCCCGGGATTCGAACTCGCGACACCACACCCAGAACATAAGCATCTACAGTAAACCATTACACCACCAACACAGTTAAAGGTCGAATACACGATCACGATTAATATCAATTTTCGAATTTTGGATATTAATCTAATCATGTACTCGACCCAACTGCATTATGGAAAGGTAATGTTTTAGTGAGTGGAAAGAGCAATGAATGAACAGATAGATAATCCAACATATAGAAACTAGAACACTTCTTTTAGGAACGCCTGAAGTTACTGAAACACAGGGTGACTCGTGTATATTTAGGGTGACGACTAGGCCTACAGCTAGTCTCCGAAGTAATTCCAAATAAATCTAAGAGAAGGTTTTCAGACCCCTCCCCTCTCCCTCATGTTTAGCCCTATTAATTTGAGATTTTAAGACATTCGCCCCATTAATTTGACACTTTTAAGACCTTTTGTGCCATTAAAGTGTCAATTTTTCCTAATGATCAATAGCAAGCTTGTAATTTAGGAAGAACCAGCCATTGGTTGGGGCATTATTCTACCGATAAATACACACATTTATCTCAAAGGGGCTCCTGGGGGTATCCTTTAAGGGGGGTGACCTGCTTTTTGTTATTTCTTTCCTTTTCTCTCTTTCTCTGGCTTGTATCCATTCGGCCCCATTCAGCCAACTATTTTAAGACGTTTATCCCCATATAGGTGTCGATTTCTTCCTGGCGAGCGATAGCGAGCCAGCATTATATGAAGAAATCCGGCTTCGCCGGAGAAATGTTTCTATTGAAAAATGTACCAATTTAGCCTGCTGTCAAACAAAAATAAAAAATATGCTGGCTCGCTACCGCTCCCCAGTAAAAAGTTGACACCTGGATGGGAATAAACGTCTTAAAACAGTAGGCTGAATGGGGCCAAATGGATACAAGCCAGAGAAAGATAGAAAAGGACAGAACAAAAACAGGTCACCCCCCTTAAGCTTAATGGAGGTCTAGGGAGTAATTTAAAAGAAACTTATAAAACTAATAATATAATTAATAATTTAAAACTAAGTATGTGAATATAAATCTTCCCTTAACCCCTTCTGTACCGGCGACGTCTCTTTAAACGTATTCTTGCCATATTTAGACGTTATAATTCGGTTTAAAAAGGGCCCCCCCAGCAATTAAGCCTGTTAATTGCTGGGGGGCCCTTTTTAAACTGAATTATAACGTCTAAATATACAGTAGCTTCGAACTAGCTCATTTAACTCTTTTTACTACCACAGATCCTTCTTAAAGTGTACGAAATCGTCTAAATATAGCAAGAATAACATTAAAAAGACGTCTCCGGTACAGAAGGGGTTAAGCGGTGGCCCCATTTATAATTTCATTAGCAGCCTCTTTTGTCAGACAGAATAGAATGCGTCAGCAATTAATTCTAGGTTCTTCATATGTGAGACAGTAGAAGACACTTATGAGGCCGACAATCCTTTACGAAACTTGAATTATCTTCTTAAAAATAGTTTGTGTTTTTCTAAGTGGCGCTTAAGGGGGGTGACCTGCTTTTTGTTATTTCTGTCCTTTTCTCTGTTTCTCTGGCTTGTATCCATTCGGCCCCATTCATCCAACTATTTTAAGACGTTTATCCCCATCTAGGTGTCGATTTCTTCCTGGCGAGCGATAGCGAGCCAGCATTATATGAAGAAATCCGGCTTCGCCGGAGAAATTTTTATATCGAAAAATGTACAAATTTAGCCTGCTGTCAAACAAAAATAAAAAATACGCTGGCTCGCTACCGCTCACCAGTAAAAAATTGACACCTGGATGGGGATAAACGTCTTAAAACAGTAGGCTGAATGGGGCCAAATGGATACAAGCCAGAGAAAGAGAGAAAAGGACAGAACAAAAACAGGTCACCTCCCTTAAAATGCTCTCTCTCTCTCTCACACACACACATCCGGTTGTTGTTGTTGTTGTTGTTCCCCAAGCTGCCTGGCCGAACAGCCCCAAGGCCCCGAGCAAGGCCAAGGCCACAAACGAGCGCCCCCACAGAACCCTCCCTGCCGACCACAATAAAGCCTGGGTGACCGAAGCCACTCCATGGCGGGGAGCTGAGAGGGTGCGTAAACGCCCGGGAAACCAAAGCCCCACCCAAGGCCCTGTGCCCCTCAGCAATTATGAAGAGAAAGTTGAGGGGCAAAGGAATAATGTGACGCTTTAGCTTCCAATCTTGGTAGATTGGGAGGAAGAGACGCCGTTACTCGAGATCCGGTAATGTTGAGTATACTATAAGGAGGATTATGGCACCTCCTTGACAGTGACGGCCATATTGTAATTCTGGTATTGCAATGTATTGAGTATAGTTGCCATCATATAATGTTAACACACTTTCAAATTATTTTAGGATACAAAATTTAGTTTAAGGGGAGATGGGCCGTTTTTCTGGTCCCTATTCTTCCTCGTGTTTAGCCCGATTTAGTTTTCAGATTTTATGACGTTCGGCCTATTAGTTTCTCGATTTTAAGACTTTCCGCCCTATTTCGCTGTCAATATTAATACCTTTCGTGCTATTTAGGTGTCGATGTGCTATCTATCGAACGATAGTGATTTTCTTTATCATATAATCTACCCTCTTAATAAGTTAGGTTCTTCTTAAACTGCATAAAAACCTCGTTTATTTTTTTCCCAGAATCTCAGGTAAAAACTCGTCATGGTACTGTAGGGGTTAAAATATACGGCTGGGTTTTTATATGTCTGACAATGTGAGTCCACTAATATAAATTTCAATGCATTTAGCAACTAGAGGTTTCTGTATGACGTAAGTTTCCAGTATCAACCTTACTCCTGTGCAACTGATCCTATGGAAATAAGTGTTTCCAGGTCAAATGGATAACGAGGAGATTGGCCCTGGGGTGTTGCGTCTTCTAGAAAACCTCATCGACTCACTTTACAAGCGGACTCACAATCCCAGAAATAAATATACAAGACAATCTATGATAAAGTGATGAAGGTGTCATCTGGTGGTGTAGAAGTTTTGCAAGTTTCTAAATATCATTGTACATTTTTCGAAAACGGTTAACTAAACGGGTTAAATTTGTTTTGATTACTATACTCTGAAAGAAATTACAGTATCAGGTAAACAAGATGGCCGCCACAGGAGCTTCAATGGTCAAACTCTAATGGTGGTTACTGTGGCGCCTCGGGTCATTAATCTGGCCGCCATAATAAGCCTTCCACCTCGCTCTGTGCTGGCCAAGTCGAGGGAGAGAAACGAGAGATCGGGGTTTTCCCACCTCCTCTTGCTCTTCAGTCGTTTTAAGGGGGGGGTCACCGGCCTTTTTATTGTATCTTTCTCTCCTTTTCTCTCGTTCCCTGGCTTGTATCCATTCGGCCCCATTCAGCCAACTGTTTTAAGACGTTTATCCCCATCCAGGTGTCGATTTCTTCAGCATTGTATGGAGAAATCCGGCTTCGCCGGAGAAATTTTTCTATCGACAAATATATAAATTTAGCTTGCTGTCAAAACAAAAATATATATATGCTGGCTCGCTACCGCTCGCCAGGAAAATATTAACACCTGGATGTGGATAAAGTTTTAAAACAGTAGGCTGAATGGGGCCGAATGGATACAAGCCAAAGAGAGAGGGAGAGAAAGAGAAAAAAAGCGAGGTGGGCTCCCTTAATTTGTTTTGGCATTCCTTATTTTATTTTATTTTATTTTATTTTTATTTTGCTTCCTTTTCTTGCTATTACTCTGTTGTCTTATCCTTACGTAAATCTTTGCTTAAGCCGGTGTCACACGCGCGCTTTTTCCGGCAATTTTCGACGAGCAATTTTTTTCTCGTGATATTTTGAGTCTTTTTCACATTGGAATCGGACACTAGACTGAAGGTAGATTATGCTCGGTGGCTTATTTCTGATGTAACTCAGATTTTAAGCCTGCCAGACTACAATTGCTCGTAAAAATTGACGGAAAAATCGTTCGTGTGACACCGCCTTTACTTCGTTCGCCTTGGTGGTTATATCGTCATTATGTTTCTTCGCATTTTCGAGGATTTCTTGACTTATCTCTACTATTTGCTCGTACCCTTTCGTTAAGGGGAGGTATTTAGTTTGTTCCCTAGACCTCCATCAAGCTTAAAATTACACCCCCTTAAGTCCCTTTCAAGATAAATTTGTACATTTTTCGGTAGAAAAATGTCCTGGCCGAAGGCCGGTTCCTCTTAAATTACAGGCTCGCTATCGTTCGCCAGGATAAAATCGACACCTGAATTGCACGAAAGGTCTTAAAATGGGGTGAAAGTTCTTAAAATCGCTAAACGGCAAACGTTTTATAATATTAAAAGCAATGGGGCTAAACATGAGGGAGAAAGGGGTAAAGAAAAAAATCCCTCAAGTGGAGATCTCCCCTCAATTCTAGCTGGCTGAGTTGGGGGTAAGAAACCGGATCTCTTCTTCTTCCTCCTCTTTTACTCTTGATGTGTCTTGATTGTTGTATATTTACTCTTAATGTGTCTTGATTGTTGTATATTTACTCTTAATATGTCTTGATTGTTGTATATTTACTCTTAATGTGTCTTGATTGTTGTATATTTACTCTTAATGTGTCTTGATTGTTGTATATTTACTCTTGATGTGTCTTGATTGTTGTATATTTACTCTTAATATGTCTTGATTGTTGTATATTTACTCTTAATGTGTCTTGATTGTTGTATATTTACTCTTGATGTGTCTTGATTGTTGTATATTTACTCTTGATGTGTCTTGATTGTTGTATATTTACTCTTAATGTGTCTTGATTGTTGTATATTTACTCTTAATGTGTCTTGATTGTTGTATATTTACTCTTAATGTGTCTTGATTGTTGTATATTTACTCTTAATGTGTCTTGATTGTTGTATATTTACTCTTAATGTGTCTTGATTGTTGTATATTTTTCCTCGCCTAATTCACGTATTATTACTATTTTCTCGAACCCTACCGTTGATTCGTGTTTCATAAGTATGGGATAGGAAATGGACCGAGCTTTTCAACCTATTGTCTTTGTTCATCCTCGTTTTTTTTTTTATTCTAGTTATTTGATTATTAATTGCTCTGTTAATCAATATGTTTTGGGATCCAAAATATTATTTACCAAGTTTGCCATGACAAATCAAAATACATATCAAAATGTCTATGCCATTTAGAGGAATTACAATGGATTGGTATGTTCCTCCATTTGTCTTTCGTTATCTATTATATATTATTTGATATTATGTTTAATTAGTTTTCTTATATTATATACGTTTGTTTTGTGGAGTTACTTGCTTGATACACACGACGTTTGCAGTGTTCTGTTTGTAATTGATTGTTATTGTAATTGTATGTTATTATTGTTAAGTAATTCATTTGTATATATACTGTATATGTATCTATTCCCTGACGCCGTGATCCCCGAAGGGATGGCCACGAACGAACCGCCCCCATGCACCTCTGTCCCCAGTCAGTCGACGCCCCTCCTCCCAACCAGCACCGTCTTCATTCATATACTTCCTCACTCCATCCTTCCACCTCTCCCTCGGTGCACCTCTCCCTCTCTGTCCTTCCACCTCGCTTTCATACACCCTCTTAGTCAATCTCTCGCTTTCCATACGTTCCATATTGCCGAACCATCTCAAATTGTTCCTTTTCACACTTTCCAGTACATCTACCTCCACACCACACCTCCTTCTTACTTCCTCATTCGTCTGTCTATCCCTCCATGTAACTCCGCACGCACTTCTCAAGTAACTCATTTCCACCGTTTTCACTCTTGGTCTGAGTCTCTTCCCGAACGTCCATGCTTCGCTTCCGTAAGTTAGTGTCGGGATTACCACACTGTCATGCAAGGACTTCTTCACTTCCATACTGACCACTATTTCTTGTTACTGCATTCAACGTTCCTACAACCCTCTTCCCCTGTTGCACCCTCTCCCGCACTTCTTCATCCATAGTCCCATCTTTACTCAACACACTGCCCAGATACTTAAAAGAACTGACAGTATATACAGTATATATACAGAGAGTTGGAACATGGCTTTTCCTCCGTTAATCCTTTATTGATATATGGTTTAATCTTTACCATTTACTATATACCGGTATTTCGCTGCCGTGTTCCTGAAAGTGTCTGTCTGTTCGTTTTCAGTTAAGGGGATATGGGCGTATTTTCAGTTAAGGGGGGATGGGCGTATTTATTCCCTCATGTATGTATATTTTTTAATTTTATTAGTTTCCTCCCTAGACTTCCATCAAACTTAAAAAACATTCACCCAAGACCCTCCATCAAGATAAATTTGTACATTTTTCGATAGAAAAATGTACCGGCCGAAGGCCGGTTTCTCTTAAACTACAGGCTTGCTATCGCTCGCCAGAAAAAAATCGACACCTAAATTACACGAAAAGTCTTAATTTTGTAAAAAAAATGGGGCGAAAGGTCTTAAGATCGCCAAACTAATGGGCCGAACGTCTAAAAATCTCAAAACAAGTTGGGCTAAACACGAGGAAGAAGGGGGATCTAGAAAAACAACCCATCTCCCCTTAAGCCAAGTTCCCGAGATAGTTAGCCTTGCCGGATTTATCTCACAAGAAATTAATGAGTCGGCAAAGTTTGGGAAGGAAAAGTTGATCCAGCGTTTTCATCTCGTACACGAATTTATCTTGATTCCTACTACTTCGGTTCTTGATATTATGCTCTCTCTCTCTCTCTCTGTCTCTGTCTCTTTCTCTCTCTCCCCCCCCCCCCCTCCTTGGTTTTTAATAAATGCCCACGAAGTATGTGGTCTTAACACTTCCTATTCTTATTTATATCGATTTGTACGGCATTCTTCGTATCATCGTTTCTTTTTCTTTATATATCGTGTCCTTAAATATCTCTTATCATCCACTCTTCGTATTCCACTTTATATTCAATGTTACGCATTCTACTTACATCTGTAAAATCATGGAGCGGGGACGCGTGTTCGTGTTACCACATCTTCTCCTAGCTCCTCAGCTTGCTTACCCCTTCCCTCTTCGTTCCTAGAGATCACATAGTAACAGAGATGGACCAACTTCCGCCTGTCTTTACACTCAAATATATTCATACCCATACTAAACATTCGGTAATACAGGTACAGGATATATAGCTTGTTCTTTGGATCAAATTACTACCCGATGACAAAACAACTTACCTCCTCATTATTTGATCCTTACGGCACCAAAATGGCCGCCAAATAAGACGCTAGCCAATGTTGGTTACGACATGTTCTCTTTCCGTACCCAGCTCTAGGGAGGAGTTAGCCTTCCCGAGTTTTGGGGTTCACCTACAAGAAATTAATGAGCCTGCAGAGGCAAGGCAGGAAAACTGAATATGGCTTTTCCACCTTCATTCATCTTCATCTTCACCTTTGATCTGCTTTTCGTTCACTGTTTCTTCTCTTCATGTCTGGGCTGTATCATATATATTTGATAGCATAATAGACTATGCCCACACTAGTTCTTTTTTACATATTATGATTTGGGAACGAAAAACTATCCTACATGATATACAAAGTGGTGAAACTGGATCTGGATCTTCGTTACTATATACTATTCTCGTGCGTTTAACTTGGTCTAATCTATCTACTATCTATGTATTGGAAGACGCCTTAATCTCTAACGGGATGGCCACGAGCAAAGATCCTCCAGGTTGCTCTGTCCTCCGCCAAAACTTGTCCCTCCTCCCCCATACCATCCATCCACTTCATTCTCGGTTTACCCTGCTTCTATCCCCCTCCACCTTACTCTCATACACCCTCTTTGCTACCCACTCACTCTACATTCGGTCCCTGTGACCATACCACCTCAGTACATTCCCCCCCGGCGTTCTTCACAACATTCACCTCAACATCGCATCTCTCACATATTTTTTGGTTGGTCAATCTGTTCATACACGTGACGCTACAATAGTTTCTCTCAGATAACTCAGTTCGACTGCTTTCAATCTCGCATTGTGTCCGTCTAGCTGTCTTAATATAATTATTATATAAATATATAATTATATACTCAGGCACACACACGCACAAAAGTTAGGCTGCATGCAAGCTTGAGTAGAAAGTTACTATATTAGTTTTAATTTACCTTTCATTAATCTTGATTTTCGGTATTTCTTTCACATTTTGATTTTGATGATATTATTAAGTTTTAACTTGTTTAATTGTTTATTAATAATATTGAGTGTTTTTATTTCATATGCAAAAGGGCTGACTATTAAATTAAGGAATACCATATGTTATGCCATTTTGTATATCTTTCCATTAACCCCTTCCGTACCGGCGACGTCTTTTTAACATTATTCTGGCTACTATTAGACGATTTTATTTAGCTTAAAAGGGGCCTCCAGCAATTAACGGACTTCGAACTATCTCACTTAACCCTTTTTACTGCCACAGATCCTTCTTAAACTGCACAAAATTATCTAAATATAGCAAAAATATAATTAAAAAGATGTCGCCAGTACAGAAGGGGTTAATTCATCTTAGTTCCTTCCGTTTTCTTCTTAAATTCTTATCCTATTGTGTAATATATTTGGCCCAACTTTTTAGACAAATCCACATCTCTAAATGCACGATGTGTTTGTTATTTCTTCAAGACACATTTAGTGTTTGGTTTACGTCGGAATCCACTACGAGTTACTAGATATTTGTTTAGGGAATTAGTGTTACTTATTCATATATTTAGTAAGAATATTGAAGATTGTACACTACTGAATTCAACAACCGTCAAAATCGAAGTGGATACAGGAGCTTAGAAGAGTACACATTACTCAGTTGCATTTTTACCTGTGATAGTTTGACTCCAACACTTTCCCCAGCTAATAGTGTTCTGGTGTATAAGGCTTACTCCATTTTAACTGATGTGTCCATTTAAAAAATATGTGTTATTTTGTTTTCTATTGTTATTTGATAGTCACAGATATACTGAATGTAAGGCGATAGTAGGGTTGGGTGGTGGGGGATAACGAACGCGTTTGATGGAAGAACAATAATGGTTTGGTGGTGTTCACAGGTACAGTACATCAGCCTTGTCCGTTTCCCAGTCATTTAGGTGTGACTTTTACCTCATGACACAGGGACAAGTGGCTTAATTCTCTACTTTTAGTAACGCGCTATATTGACGAAAATTAGGGGACGGTGTGAAACAACCTCTGTCAAAATATCATACTGATCCAACTGTTTGTTAATAAGTTATTCCCGAAAAGCGATGCAACACGGCCTCTGAGACACATAGTAAACAGCACGAAAGGTCTAAATATTGACAAAGAAATGGACCAAAAGATCTTAAAATCGTCAAACTAATGGGTCAAACGTCCTACAATCTCAAAACTAATGGGGCTAAACATGAGGAAGAAGGGGGACCAGATAAACGGCCCATCTCCCCTTAAACTGAACAAAATCGTATCATGATAGGCAGAGGCAGTGTTAAAAATTATCTAATGGTAGCCACATACAAGGAAACCAAGACGCCATCGTACTTTAAGGGAGAGGTAGTCGTTTTTTCTGGACCCCCTTCTCCCTCATGTTTAGCATATTCAGTGATATTTTAAGACGTTCGTTCCGTTAGTTTGGCGATTTTGAGACCTTTCGCCTCATTACTTTGTCAATATTTAGACCTTTCGTGCCATACAGGTGTCGATTTTTTCTTGGCGAGCGAAAGCGACCCTGTATTTTTTTAAGGGACCAGCTTTCGGCCAGGAACATTTTCTTCCGAAAAATATACACTATACCTTGAAGGGGGTCTAGGGGGTGGGGTTTTTCAAGCTTGATGGAGGTCTAGTGAGGAAACTCAAAAATATATAAATAAATACATCTATAAACCAAAATACGCGTACTACCCCCTTAAGCAAGGTTAATGAGCCTGCAACGTCGAGGAAGAACATTAGTTTCCGTATTTTTGTTCAAGCCTACCATTAATATTAATCCCTTCACTACGAGAGGCCAAATTATCCCTAAATAAGATCGTTTGGCAGTAGCTGGAGTAAGATAAAGGATAACGGTTCATTGTTAATCCAGTTACTGATTAATTCTACTATGATTAATTCTAGTCTGATTAATTCTACTATGATTAATTCAACTTATTAATTCTAGTCTGATTAATTCAACTGATTAATGCTAGTCTGATTAATTCTAGTCTGAGTAATTCTAGTCTGATTAATTCTAGTCTGATCAAACTTTTACAAGTACCTCCATTCCGTCCATGAAAATTTAATTAACTGAAATAAATTGAAGTATGATCATACCACCGACCCCACTCACTCGTCTGTCATAAAGGGCCCCCGCGAGCCACATTACATGAACATCCGGCCTTAGACTAAAACTACCCGTATCCTTAAGATAAGTGGCCTACTAAGCTAGCTCTGTAGTGTTAACATCGGAAAAAGGTTCGCCACGGATTGCCATTTATTATAATTATATGCTATAGTTATTTAACCTCAGTTATACCTTTATGAAATTATATAGGCCTATCATATTTGTATTAGCGCTAAAACGTCAGTTAAATTGCAATGCCCGGTTCTGCATACTTAATTGTCCGTGTCATTTACAAAAAAACGAAAACGTTTTTTACTTGCGTAAATAATATCTAATAATAATATCCAATTATCCATATTGTATTTATTTTCGTGATGCCGGCTACTATTCTAATAATTCGGTTATGATCATTCTAATGTTTGTTCTTTCTATTTCAGGTATGTGTTAAGACAACCACGCTAAAAGCAATGAGGCATTTAACTGTAAGTACATATGTACGTATGTATGTATGTAGGAGGAAGGGGTAAAATTATTTCACCGATGTGCCTCTGAGTGTGAGTTTGAATATGTGTGTATCTCTGTGTTTACCAAAAAAAAAACACATGAGAATAAATACAGGTATTTTGAAGATTATGGCCTCTTGCAAGTTCATAAATATTTGTTTACAATGTATCATGATAAACAACAGTGCTGGATCCATTGTATTAAAAAGGAACATGCACAATATATGATTTATTGTATTTTAGAAGCAAGTTCGAGCGACAATTCAGATTGCTCTTTGGCACATTTTACTGTTGCCTTTCAATTTACTTAGCTGGATCTTGTCTGGGTGACTCCCGACATCCAGGTTATTTTATATTTGTTTTCACCAACTCAACAATTAATTTACAAATAAACCTAACTAATGAAATCAATGAAAGTAATTAATACATGTGGTACTCCAAGGACTCGAACCTAGGATACTCATACCGAAATTCCGCTCACTTAGCACTAGGCTATCAAAACAGTTAAAGGTCCCAGGTCCTGTCCTGTGCTTCCCAAGGGTGACTACCCTGGTTGAAAATCAATTAGTTACATTATTATTCCCGCCCCCTACTCTTCCCTATAAGGAGCCCTAGAGCCTAATCGCATGAAAGTTTTACCTTAGATCAAAAACTGCACACATGCTAGATATAACTATGCTCTCAAATGACCTATTTCGGCAGCATTGCCAGCGCGGTTTATATATTTTAAAGTTGTACGGTAACCAATTTTCGTAATTTTATAACCTAATTATTTCTATAGGATAGAGACAAGAAATATTTAACACGCATGAGGAAAACCTTTCATCTTTCTTTACGAGTTTTGTTAGTTAAATCAGTTGAATTTTTGTGAAGCTTTCGATAAGGTCGACCACCCAAACGGGACGTCCCTTCTCCATAACATGAAATTATCTGATGTTGATTGACCAAGTTTTATAGATTTTGTTTTAGTTTTTAGTGGACTGCACACACAAATTCTATATAATTGGATACTTTTCTCAGTCAAAGACTGTTTGTGGTGCTATACTGCAGGGTAGTGTCTTCGCTCCTTTGATTTCGTATTATATATGTTAATCATTAGAACTTTGTCTAAGAGAGAAGCCAGCTGAAGAGAATTTTACCTCTTGGGGAAGTCGACTTCTACTGGAAAGGGAATTCGACCGTGGATAGGAGTCAGAGATCAATAAGGTTAGGTATGCCTTGAGGCTAAGGTTGTGTCTGACTGAGTATTAGCAGCTGGCTTTGTATTCAGCGGGCTTATCTTGTTATATCTTACATGAGAGATTTGGCCAGTGTTAGCAAAACACTATTCTGTTACGCCAATGATCCATCTGTACCCTAACTTAATCGACAAAGTGAGGTTTGTGACATAATTAGCATTGTTGTATATAAAAGACCAATTAGGAGTTTGAGATATGAAGCTCAACCAATTAAATACAAGTACCATTATTATATAAACTAATCCCGTTGCAAAGGTTTATAACGTGATGCTCGATTAAGGGAGCCCACCTCGTTTTTTTTTTTTTTTTTTTTTTTTCTCTCTCCCTCTCTCTTTGGCTTGTATCCATTCGGCCCCATTCAGCCTACTGCTTTAAGACGTTTACCCTCATCCAGGTGTCAATATATTCCTGGCGAGCGGCAGCTAGCCAGCATATATATTTTTTTGTTTCGACAGCAAGCTAAATTTGTACATTTTTCGATAGAAAAATGTCTCCGGCGAAGCCGGATTTCTCTACATAATGATGGCTCGCCAGGAAGAAATCGACACCTGGATGGGGATAAACGTCTTAAAACAGTTGGCTGAATGGGGCCGAATGGATACAAGCCAGGGAAAGAGAGAAAAGGAGAAAAAGATAAAAACAAAGCCGGTGACCCCCCTTAAACTTTCCCTCAACGATGACTTTCAAAATACCTAATCCGAGAGCGTGGTGGCAAGACTACACAATAGCCATTATTTATTTGATACATTTATATGCAAAACTGTTTATGGATATAACTGTGTCTTGCACTTGCTCCCACAGTTACGTTGTGTTGCTTCTGGAGTATTGTTTTTCTAGTGTGTTCTCTACTTCCCCATTTCATTTTCAGTTACAAGATTACTAGGGCATAAAGACTAGTCAGGATTGTGTGTGGTGGTGAAACAGTGATCTCACTAGTTGTAGTATACTTTTGGCAACTTATCAATTATTTGAACACAATACTTAAGAGTATACTGTATACAGTATAATCAATAACAATGGAAACAAAATAAGTTGCAAATGTGATACACCCTGGTAAAAGCTTTGAGGGTGACGACACGAACATTATCTTTCCGCAAAAATGGGAATACGAAATATTATAAAATGTCTTTGACTCTTTTACTTTTGAGCTCTCATCCTCGTATATGCATTTCTGACTGTTATGCAATTTCCACATCTTTCTGCCGGCCCGAGTCATATCACTTTGTTCCGTTTAGTATTCATGTCTCATAGTAGACATTTCGCTGCCTACATTACTCGAAGGAGAAACGAATGATCCCCTCATGTTAACTCCTACATACACACGATAAACCCTTTTACTACGATAATGCCAGGATTATTTATTACTGGTGAATACTAGATGATTGTATACAGCTGGAGAAAACCCTGTAGGATTCACTTTAGTTGTTGTTGTTGTTTGGTGATGGTGGTGTTGTTACGTTTTTTTATAAAACAATAATTTTTTCTTGCAAAGGATTCAACAAAGATACCTGGAAAATATTAATTGAGGCAGAAAGGAGAGGGGGGGGGGGGGGTTGGAGAACTACGCAGCTAGGCACAACCAATTTGACCCACGGCAAAAACTCCTTCACGGTTTAAAACGACCTCGCAGTTCAAATTACCTCATACCTTGAAACGGTGCTTCTATCCAAAGTGGCCACTCTGCCTAAATTTAGATGCGGTCCATTTCCGCCATGGACCAAACTACCTCATATCTAAAATGGCCTCACGACCAAAAAGTGTTCATGGTCCTAAACGGTCTACAATCCAAAATAGTCATTAGGTGTCAAATGGCCCTGCAAATCAGCCCAAGTCGCCCGTAAGTAAAAAATATCTTGTGACCCAAACAGCATTGTGGACCATAATGACCTTTTGGCCAAATTCGGCCGTGATCCAAATGACCCAATCGGCCAAAGTTGTCAGTTAGCCCAAAATGGCCGGAAGGCTCAAAATGGCTCCATTGCCTAATTCGGCCCAACATTAATGGTCAGCCTGTAACGACCCCTGTCCCGAAACAGCTCCTTACAGCAATTTGTGCTCATTCTGGGAATTCCACTTATTATGCCAGAACCTGACCTTACCCCTAAGGAAATAATGATTTATATGAGTGTGCTTTGAAACGTCTGCTATCCAATAACCAGAATTCACTATCTATCTATCTATCTATCTATTGCCCGACGCCATGATCCCCGAAGGGGTGACCACGAACGAACCGCCCCCAAGCACCTCTGTCCCCAGTCAGTCGACGCCCCTCCTCCCAATCAGCACCGCCTTCATTCATATACTTCCTCACTTTCCTCACCAGAATTCACACCATTGAATTAACTTTTATAATTAGTATTATATGCCTTTTATATTACAAAATGCAATGGCCAAATCATGCCAGTAACTGTGATCTTCATCTATCCTTCTTTATGTATCCAGCCTCAGTTACAAATATTAGCTACAAATATATTCTTAAACTATATGCAGTACCATATGACCTCAATCAAGTCACATCTTGATGTGATGATGACACCCCTACCTTATAGTCCAAATCAGTGTTTTTCAATGGTTTTGGTGCAGATAGCCTTGTTCTCGGAAGATGCAACAGGGCTAATCTGAGCATTGAGAAAGACAGGCAGCACATCATTTAGGCCTTTAAACAACTCCTGGGCTGTTGTTTCTTCTTTGCAGTGGTCTCTGGTATCCTAATATAGAAGCACTTGTCCCTGGGTCCCTTCCTGCCTGTTGTGGTGAAGAAAGGTCAAGTAAAGTTGCCCTGTTAACCTCTTCTTGTCCATTCCTCTTGTATACAGTATCCAGAGATAGCGTGCTGCAGCTGGTGGCTATTTGGTCAGAATTGGTATGCTAAAGCATTATTGTTGTCTTGTTGTCCAAAAACCTCTAGCACTGACATCCACCCGTATCCTATTTGACGTATTTACCCTGTGTAGCAAGTACTCACAATTTAAGGGGATGACAATTGGTTTGCTGATTATAAGTTCTGAAAACATGCTTGACACACCTTTATATATAAATGGCCTATTAGCCTTCCTCTCACACCCTTCTGTCCTGCCTTTCTTGCCAGTACATTCACTCTCAAGGAGAGTGCAAATATCTCCATTACCTGCTATAGCAAGAAGGATTCAACATCAATACAGCTAACGGCTCTTTGGGCAATAAGCTATCCTCCTGTGCCTCAGGCAGAACACCACCAACCACAAATAAATCACCATTACTCCTCAGCATTGCCTCATTAATCACCAGCCAAGTACCATTATCACCGACAGAGCCAACTCTCACTACATCAACATAGCCAGCAACTTCATCAGGTACAGAGCTTTAGCACATAATTAATGTACTTCCAGACTTTGATGATGACTTCAGCAAACCAGTTTCTATCGCCAAGCCACCCGGGCTACGCTCTGTCATAGAAGCAATTTGTTTTGTCCTACTGGCATCTTGGGGCACAGCAACAGCTGTCAAGCTGCACATAAAGTTATTATATAATAATTAAATATAATATACACAATTCTCTCACTAGCATAATACCAATCTTGTGAGTAAAGAAGAAGGGTGGCGTTGAAATGGCTTGGGATGTCGAAGTGAGTGATGAAGGTGTTCGTTACTTTGCAACGCTTATTGCAGAATAATTGGTTTTGATTCATTGCTCCATCCATTGTCTTTCCATTGTGTGTGTGTATATAACTTTACGAGATTTTAATATTTTTGTTATGTATGTGTACTAATGTGTGTTTGCATGTATGTGTGATTTTGTTTTATTATTTTATGATATATTTCCACAAATGTACTGTCATATGAAAGTTTAAGAGAAGAACTTTCACTATAGATGGTACACACACACACACACACACATATATATATATATATATATATATATATATATATATATATATATATATATATATATATATATATATATATACATGTCTCTTGGTAAAACTCAATTTCCCAGCATTGTTTAACTCTTGCTGGCTTCAACTCTCATAGACTACTCGGAATATCTTTGCATTTTCAAGGAAGCTGAGAAAGGATCAGGGGGTTTCCGCTTCTTGCTTTCGATTCACTTAGTTTCTGGCCTAGCTTTATATTTTGTGTTTTTATTCTGCGGAGATTGATACTTACCATGGTCCCTGATGTTATTTAATCCAAGAATTTGATAAAATGTAACCTTTTTTGTACCTGCGATTTAGTTTTAACTTCATTCTGACTACGTTTAGACGATTTTATTTAGTATAAGAAGAGCCTCCAGTAATTAACAGGATTCGAACTACCTCAATTACCCTATTTACTACAACAGATCCTTCCTAAACTGCACACAAATATTAAATATTGCTAGAGAAAAATGTAAAAGTCGTCGCTGGTACAGAAGGGGTTAATATATATCAACATTATATACACTGACAATAAAACATCAATGTGTTAGGAATATGCACGAAGGCAAAGATTGGTAAGATTTAGTAAACACTATAAACTAAAAGGTTCACATATAATATTAGAAGTATAATTTATGTTGTAGATGTAAATATACTGTATATATATGTTTATGCTGGGGCTAGGAGCTAACATGTATAAACACTAATTACAAAGCCTTCACACACACACACACACACACACACACACACACACACACACACACACACACACACACACACACACACACACACACACACACACACACACACACACACACACACACACACACACACACACACACATATATATAATAGTGCATTATACTACATATTATGCGTTATTGTTTATTTATTATTATATGCTTTCTCTACTCGTATTTACCTGCAAATGTGCATATAATGATGTATTTAAGTACTTAAGTACATAGGAGGAACATTTTGTTTTGCTCACATGCCTGTGGTTACTATCCTGGTCTCATAATGCTGTAAATTTATCTGCCTGCAAAGTCGGCAGTGAAACACATTATCTGGCTTTTCTATTTCCTCTCCTCTCTCTCTCTCTCTCTCTCTCTCTCTCTCTCTCTCTCTCTCTCTCTCTCTCTCTCTCTCTCTCACTCTCTCTCTCTCTCTCTCTCTCTCTCCTCTCTCTCTCTCTCTCTCCTCTCTCCTCTCTCTCTCCTGCCCTCTCTCTATCTCTCTCTCCTCGCTCTCTCTCTCTCTCTCTCTCTCTATCTCTCTCTCTCTCTCTCTCTCTCTCTCTCTCTCTCTCTCTCTCTCTCTCTCTCTCTCTCTCTCTCTCTCTCTCTCTCTCTCTCTCTCTCTCTCTCTCTCTCTCTCTCTCTCTCTCTCTCTCTCTCTCTCTCTCTCTCTCTCTCTCTCTCTCTCTCTCTCTCTCTCTCTCTCTCTCTCTCTGTATTTATCGTTCCCTTTTCATACTACTCGAAAATTGTCTTCCTGCAAACTCTTGGAGAAATTGGACCCGTTTCGTATAGACTTCTTCCTTTCTCTTCCTCCTCCTCTTCCATATTTTCGTTTCGTGTTCTTTATGCGAGTGCTTTAGTATGTCTTCGTTTATTTTTGTTTTCTTTAATTCTTGTTTTACTTTTCTTCTAATTCTTCGTATTGTGTGTGTCTGCATTTTCCTTGACTCTTTCATCCTACTATTTCTTTACTTTCTCTTGTTCTACACTTCTTACATTTGTTACACTTGTTACATTTGTTACACTTGTTACATTTGTTACACTTGTTACATTTGTTACATTTGTTACATTTGTTACACTTGTTACATTTGTTACACTTGTTACATTTGTTACACTTGTTACATTTGTTACACTTGTTACATTTGTTACACTTGTTACATTTGTTACATTTGTTACATTTGTTACATTTGTTACACTTGTTACATTTGTTACACTTGTTACATTTGCTCATGATATCTTCCTCGATAGTTTTGTGTATCATACTTTTATGTCTACACCGTTGATTTCATTTGTTCCTATAGTTTTATTGTTCATGATATTATTCTTCTATTTTTATTTATTTTGTAATTTCTCTATTATAGCATACATTTCTTACCTTGTATCTCATCTACACTCTCTGTCCCTCTCTCTCTGTCTCTCTCTCTCTCTCTCTCTCTCTCTCTCTCTCTCTCTCTCTCTCTCTCTCTCTCTCTCTCTCTCTCTGTCTCTCTCTCTCTCTCTCTTGCTCTCATTTTGCTTACCTTGCTCCACTTTTATTGCAGTTTACTTACAGTATTCTACATAAACATGCACACCCTTTTCTGTCAACCCCTTGCATATGATTTCACTTTAGTGAGATTTTCAATTTGCAATGTCCATTTTACAGCGACTAACAGTAGACGACTTTATTCAGATTAGGAAGACTCTTGAGCATTAATGAGAGTACAAAACACATCAATTAACTCTTGTAATCCCACAGAGCCTTCTTAAGCCGAATGAATAAATAATACATTCATATGGTGTCGCGGTAATCAAGGGATTAATACGTTAATAAAGAGTTGTTTGCGAAAATTAACAGTCACGATCAGTTACTGGCGAAGTAATTTGCATAATGAATGGCATTACACTTTAATATCTAATTATCGCTAAGGGATAATTAAATGTTCATGTTGCCTCCACTTAGTGATGGAGGTCCTTTTACTACTATTAATACAACAACTAATAACAATACTGTAATGATATATATATACAGTATATATATATAGAGAGAGAGAGAGAAAAAGAGATACAGACAGACAGAGAGATAGAGAGAGAGAGACAGAGGGAGAGAGAAAGAGACAGAGAGAGAGAGAGAGAGAGAGAGTTAGTTGTTACAGCATTTTTCTCACCTTTGACTTTCCATTCATCTTGTTCCTCTTCCCTTTGCTCTTTTGTCTTCCACTTTTACTCTCTCTCTCTCTTTTGATTAGCGACTTTTTATATGCAGCCCCGGTCCTTTTGTGCTCGGGTATTTTTGTATGTGTGCTGCCAAGGGTCAACAGCCGTGAGACAATTGTTGGGAGATCCCGTCCACTTCTTCTTCTTCTTGTTGAGATTCATTGTTAAGGGGAGATGGACCGTCTTTTCTGGTCCCCTTTCTCCCTTGTGTTAAGCCTTATTTTTGTATTAGATTATAAGACTTTCTTCCCACTAGTTTGGCGATTTTAACACCTTCCGCCCCATTTCGTTGTCAATGTTATGACCTTTCGTGCCATTTAAGTTTTGATTCTCTCCTGGCAAGCGATGTCGAGCCTGACATTATAAGAGGAACCGGCCTTCGCCCGTGATGTTTTTTTACCGAAAAATTTAAAAAATTATCTTGAGGAGGGGTCTAGGGAGTGTTTTTTTAAGCTTGATGAAGGTCTAGCGAGGAAACGAAAATAATACATGAATATACAGTATACAGTAAACAAATAGACCCCAAAAAATAACCACTGTCCCCTTAAGTGTATGTTCTCCTTCTCTTCAACGCACCTTGGCCCCATCTTCATTGCTCAACTATTACGAAGAATAATTAGCTAAATATGTATATTATGAAACATTGGTATTAACCCTTTGGGGTTTTCTCTCTGGCTATTATTACATGATTTTATTCAGCTTAAGAAAAAAACCTGGCAGCCAAAAGGGTAAAGTCAATCTCAACTAACCTTTAGACTCTTGCAGGTCTCCCCCTTTTCTTAATATAATCTACTAATAGCCAGAATAAACTGTCAAAGTGTCCAATAATCCACAAGGGGTAACACTACACGTATACGGGGACATAGTAACTTCAAATTATGTATAGAAACATAATTTAACAAGGGATAACTTTTGTCCGCGAGTTGAACAAATTTACTACAGGGGATATGTTTCTTTCGTCATGGAATGTTTACTGGTACCAAAGTGTTGCTCTATTCAGCCTCGATTCGGACCAAATATTTGGGTTATATTATGTAGTCATGCGAAAATTATAAAAAATCCTGTCTTCAAATTCGATTATCTTAGTTTTCGAATATTGGCTGATTAAGGAGAAAGCCATATACTTGATGGCTTTATAAGTTATTTTGATATATGTAAATCAATGAAATAATAATTACTTCTTAATTAAGGTCGCGTCCCAATATATCAATTTGAAATAGAATTTTGGTAAAGCTACTAAAAAAAGAAAAATCATATGACAATGTATGGTGTTTATTGGTGTTATCTTCTTGTATTTGTAAAGTCGTGTGCAGGACTATTTGAACAGTATTTGAAGGGAAATATATCGATGCAATTAACCATCTCAACAAAACATACTGAACACAAAACATAAATACCGTACCGTACATAAATCAATATTGGATCTCGGTATGCAATGTCCACTGTCTTGTGTTTATTATAAGGTATTCATGTAGACGCATGTGCATAATTTTGACAACACTGTAGAATCTGTGTGTGCAAAGTAAAACTCATGAACTGTTTGGAAGTTGGTAGGCCTGCATTATTCACTTAGAAAATATCGTATTTTATAATATTAGGAACTTTATTCATTACATTTTGAACACCACTGTGATTTATATAACCTATGTGTTCTGAACAAACGCCATAATTATATAAAAAAAACAAAAAATTACATGGCCTCAAATTCGTACTATTATTATTATTTGTTCTAGTTTTGTTACACCCAATGTGGTTTAATTTGAACACACAATCTCTACATTGTGTATTTTTGGTGGAATTATATGGTTTTCAATTTCATATACATATTATTTGTACTCTTTCCATCTAACTCGCTTGTCTTCATTAGGTTAGTGCTCATGTCTTATGTATTTTGGAGAATGGTACTGCCTGGAGCTGGAATTGGAAGAGAGAGAGAGAGAGAGAGAGAATATACTGTATATAGTTATTTATATATTTTGTTTTAATATTTACTTTGTTTATATAATTATTATGTATTCAAATAGTATATAATTATTATTACTAATCATGTATTCTCCGATGATGTAGTTTATCACACCTCACCAGATATCTTATACATCCTAATTTGTTTAGCATTCACATTTTACTTTGGCCACTAGTGATTGTACGTTTGAGAGAGAGAGAGAGAGAGTAGGAAAATATAAAACAAATGCTACCAAATAAAAATAGAAACGTCCATCTTTCATGTTTCCCCTGACTCTTTTCTCTCCCCCCCCCCCCCCCCCCGTCATGCTTGCTTTACTCAATTCTGCATCCCTTTGTTTGTCTTTTGCTTACTCCCAGCTTCTGCTCCTCTGTATTTGCTGTGCTCCTTTCAAACAGACTAAGATATATTTGCAGTTGTAATTGCTGTTTCAAAATGTTTGTTGTCTGACTTTGGATTGTGCTGCTCAATGATGGTGGTGGTGGTGGAGATATTGAGGGATAAGCTTTTGGATTATGCTGCTAAATGATGGTGGTGGTGGTGGAGATATTGAGGGATAAGCTTTTGGATTATGCTGCTCAATGATGGTGGTGGTGGTGGTGGAGATATTGAGGGATAAGCTTTTTACAACGGCCCATCGTAGCTACTTTCTACTTTTCCTATTTTCTGAAGAGTGTAGATAGAGACGGGAGAAGGGGTGTTGGAGAGAGAGGAAGCTGTTGGAGTGGCTTTGATATGTGTGTTATTAGTCTGTATACGTCGTCGGGGTTGTATGTACTGTATGTATGTATGTGTTTCAAGGCCAAATCACTGTAAATGTGAGTGTTAACGTCTATAACCTTTAATCTACCACTACCCTTAACGAAATATACAGTAACAATATTATAATTAGTGAATATATGACCTGTAAAATTATTATCTATTTCTGCTACATTTGTAGTAAGGGGGCTTAGTAATAACGTTTGTAATTATGATTAGCTGCGATGTAATCGTATTACCGAAATCACACTTGATTATATCAATGTTTTAGTAATCATAATCGTAATCTGAATAATAATAGTGTCAAGTATCATGATCGTAAGCTATTACAATATTCATGTAATCGCCCCATATCTGTTTTTAGTTGCAAGCAGTATTTCGGAGACTATTGGTAAAATAAATATGTCTAGATACTGATACTATTTCGTCACATATTGCTAGATGCAAATACTATTTGATCCATATTGATATTTACATACAATATTGTCGTCTGATATTGCTAAATGCAAACATTGCCTGTATATTGCTGTTTACATTTATTGTTCTATATTCCTCCCGGACATAGGCTGAGAGCCTGTATGTTCAACCGTGTATGAACGGTGAAGCCTGTGAGGTCTCGTTCCAGTCTAGCGGGTGAGACATGTGAAGCACTTTCAGCTGCAACCAGCCACTGCCATCTTGCCATCGCAGGATGAATGGGCTTAGTTGCTTACCCACGGCTCGAAGCAGCCCTATCTCTGAAGCTGCCTCGCTCTAGTGCTTCACTGTCTCACCTCCTAGACTCGGACCCTTTCGCTCAGAACGCCACCTATTAAGCAATGAACTCGCTGAGCATTGCCCCCCTTTAGCATATT
The DNA here is from genome assembly GCA_032716605.1 of Paralithodes platypus. Classification (NCBI taxonomy): domain Eukaryota; kingdom Metazoa; phylum Arthropoda; class Malacostraca; order Decapoda; family Lithodidae; genus Paralithodes; species Paralithodes platypus. The sequence continues at coordinate 26,828,028 of CM064576.1, read as the reverse complement.
ATTTAATATGGGAATATTCATACAGTGCTATTTCATCAGGGAACAATGAGACTATTTAATTGGCGTTTCGGTGGGCTTTGTAGTAATGCACTGATACTAGGTACAACACAAATTCCATCCCAATAATATCTTCTCATTGACATATCAGGAATTGAACCCGGGTCCATTGGATTACCAGTCCAGTGGCAAGACCACTCCACCACACCTCCCCTATCGTCTGATATTGCTAGATACGAACATTACTTGGTGCTATATTGCTGTTTACATACATTATATCATCTGATATTGCTAGATACAACATTACTTGGTGCTATATTGCTGTGTACATACATTTGATCGTCTCATATTGTTAGTTTCTAAACAGCCTTTTGCCGAGCACCCCTCACTTGCCCTCTGATCCCCTTCCCCAGTTATGTTCCTCGCTTTTGTTGCTCTTATTTGGCCTGGCCCCCTCCTGTAAATGTTCTCCCACCCTCCTCTACTGCTGCTGGCTCCCTGCTCTCATAACCCGAGGGACCCTTCCATGTTTCTTTCTATACACACCCTCCAGTAAGCAGAGGAGGGACAACTCTATATATTTAGCACCTTTCGCCCCATTTCGTTGTCAATATTAAGACTTTTCGTGCAATTTATGTGTCGATTTCTCCCTGGTGAGCGATAGCGAGCCTGTAATTTTAAGAGCGACCCAATACCATTAATTAAATATGAAACTTACTATAAACCAATGAAGCACCGTGATTTCATAATAGTCAACCATAATTTCATGGAGCAACAACAATTCAAGCAACGCTTTTCTTTGTGTGTCGTAGAGTGTACTTAAGTGTCCAAAATGGCTTCAAAGTGAAATGTGTCCTTCCTCTGTATGGTAAAGGATTTCAACTATAAGCCAAGCTCTTCATATCGACGGGGTTCTGGTCTCTTCACAAGCCTGACTCCATCCAATTTGGCCCTCCTACACTCAGGAGTCAGCATGCATGAAGTTCTCAATATTTATCCTTTGCAACTGGAAGGCACCTATATTTGTTTTACTCCAGTTGCCTCCAGACGATTGTCTTCGAATTAGGAGACACCTGTCAAGAGTTAGGGGTTGCTTGCAATAGTAGTTCACTGTTTGTTCCGTACATGCCGTGCCTATGTGGGATAACCTTTTTTTTTTTTTTTTTTTTTTTTTTTAAAGAGACAATGAACGGAGGAAGGAAAAACACAGATAAAACAAAAAGGTCCATGTGCCCAAAGGCATCCTCCATTCATAAAATGTTTGTAACAACTGGATTTAAACATTTGTAGATTATAAGTTTGTGGAAAGCAATTCGAGGGAAGTGAAGTCCAAAGAGTAGTAGCTCTGGGGATAAATGAATTCTGATAAGCAGAAGTTCTGCATTGTGGAGGAGAAAGTGTAAATTCATAGGCGCTCTCAGCTGCCCTAGTTCTACGGGGACAGATGTGGAGAGGCGGCACAATTGAAGCAAGTTCCTCGGAACAATTGCTGTGAAAATATCTGTATAATAATGCAAGGGATGCAACGTTTCTTCGTATGGATAATGTAGGAAGGTCCTGTGTGATTGCAGGGTTATTGATTAATCTAATAGCTTTATTTTGAATTTTGTCCAACTGCCTCAATGCAACCACTCCACTTCCACCCCACAGAGGTGAACAGTAATCCATCTGAGAACGCACATGACTTTTATATATTACGGCCAACTGCTCGTCAGTGAAGAATTCTCGAACTCTGTACAGGAGTCCCAGTTTTTTAGAGGCATTCTTAGCAATGCCTCTAACATAATGTGTCCAGCTCAAGTTAGTAGTTAATGTTACACCGAGAATGTCAATACTAGGGGAAGTGGGAATATTTACATCATTAAAAAATATATGGGAGTCAGTGAGATTCTGTCGGTTAGAAAATTGAATGTACTTGGTTTTCTGTGCATTAAAGGAAACTAGATTCTCTTGTCCCCATTCATTAATTCTAGAAAGGTCCTGGTTCAGAGAAATTGCAGAAAGCTAATTATAGAAAAGCTATTATACAGTAAATGGAGCATTCTATTTTGTTTATAAATATATAACTGCAAATTCTCTCTTCATTTCTATCTCACATTCGCTATGAAGACATGTGAGAGTATTGCCATTCGCTTGTACTTTCTTGCACTCATTACCTTTGAAATGTTTTTGCCCTTGTGCAATGTATATTTACAATATTTTCATTTTCGTAGCCACTTTCATACGGCGGCTTGATTTTCCCTTTTCGGTAGATGGTATTATTAAGATTAAGAAATGGTCTAAACATCATAATATAAAATACTGTACCAATTAGCCTTTTGAATCGCACAATATCATCTTAAGCTTCATAAAATCGCTTAATAATAGTTACAATTTAATGAAATAAGGTATCATCATACCGATAGTAACCAACACTGATTCCAGATATTCTTCACATGGCATACTAAAACATGAGATACTGGAGCAATTCGATCAGTTGTCTTGCACTTGTTGTTTTAGGAATACTGTAGGTAATTTTGATATCCTGTACATGCTAGGCCATAATTATATGCTATTCATCTGTCCGCCTTCCTTGGTGTACGACTCCCTTCAAACCAAATATGCACCTTTAGTTCTCCTATATTGCATGTTCGCTTTCACTTGCTCAGAAAAACTCGCCAAACAAATACGATGAAACGTCTTGGAAGTGATAAAGTGAAAACAGATAATCCCAGAAGACCTGCCTCGTACCAAATAGGGTTAAAGGGAAATGGGCCGTTTTTTCTGGGCCCTCTTCTTCCTCATGTTTAGCCCCATTAGTTTTCAGATTTCAAAATGTGTGCCCCATTAGTTTGTCCATTTTAGGACCTTTCGCTCTATTTCTTTGGCAATATTTAGACTTCGTGTTATTTAGGTGTCGATTATTTTCCTGGCGAACGATAGTGAGCCTGTCATTTTTGAAGAACTGGCCTTCGGCTGGGACATTTTTCTACCGAAAAATGTACAAATTAATGGATTTAATGGATATTTTGTTAAGCTTGATGGAGATCTAGGGAGGAAACTAGAAATATAATATAGATACGAAATAACCGATCAAAAATAAACCCTTCCCCGTAAACAGACCACTGCACTCATTCATGCTACCGGTACTTCCAAACCAGTGCATCCCTATGTCGTTCACAAAAGGGAATTTATTTAAAATGTAAGACACGTTCAATAAATGTATGCTAAATTATAATGCTTGCTTGATAGTACTTTCACATGATAAAATAACTTCATGATACCAAATTACAAATACGGTATATATATATCTCAAATTGAAGGTCGGATATGACACACACACACACACACACACACACACATATATATATATATATACAGGGAAATACCATTTACTTGTGTTCGTCTATTTAAGTTCACTGTTTTGTTCTCTCACCGGCCCTGCTCTGTCCAGTTATCTACTTGTCTTTTACCTAACCCTTTTCCAACTGTACATTCTTCGTAGAATAGTCACTTATTTGTTGTAGTCCTTTATACCTTAATTGTGATCTATATTTGTTGTAGTCCTTTATACCTTAATTGTGATCTATATTTGTTGTAGTCCTTTATACCTTAATTGTGATCTATATTTGTTGTAGTCCTTTATACCTTAATTGTGATCTATATTTGTTGTAGTCCTTTATACCTTAATTGTGATCTATATTTGTTGTAGTCCTTTATACCTTAATTGTGATCTATATTTGTTGTAGTCCTTTATACCTTAATTGTGATCTATATTTGTTTTATTTCCTGCATTAATGTGTTTATTAACAGGGGTAATTTATTTTAATAATTTAATATACTGTATATATTTCACTCCTAACACCAAACACCTTCCAATAAAATTAATGAAAGTATGTGATCCACCGGGATTCGAACCTGGGTTACCACACACAGATCTTAAACACTCTAACCATTACACCATCAAGACAGTTATTAGAAATATATAATAAATATATAAATAATTATAAATATTTCAATATTATTTACTTATACCAGAACAAATCCAATTATTTTAACCCCGCCATAAATCCAGCCCAACAACTATAATCTTACCAATAACAGCTCTGATCCTATAGATCTACCATCAATATAGCCTCGCTTTTTTTGTTGCACAGTCACTCATAAAAGTTCGATGACCTCTCACTGTTCTATTATGTAATTATACGAATGTAAGCGGATATATGAATGTATTAAATTTATGTACATACATTACCAATAATACCAGTCAAAATATATGACAAGCCAATTTTAATTTTAATGCATAAATTAATCCCGATAGTTATTTGTCCATAAAGTAATACGTCGCAAATCTAGTACAGTCGCCCTAATAATTGATTTCGCGGCACCAAATATGTTTTGATCAATAATTGGTATCAGCAATATTTACACATGATTTATTCTTTTTGAGTGAGATATACAACCATGTTCCTACACTTACTCACCCTATTCAACATCTGACAGACATAAATACAGCACAGAGAGAGCCAAACGTAATGACAGCCGAGACTTGACTTGTTAGCGCAACTGTGTGTATGGGCGCGAATGTATGAATATATTTATGTACTATCATACAAAAAAGTATCCTTACTCTCGTGAACGTTGAGTTTCATAAAGTGGGGTACGATTCGAGCTCAAACAATAGTTTCCATATTACTTCGTCCATTGAGTCTAAATGGTGCGTGTCATTTTAGTAAGGATACTTTTTTGTATGATAGTACATACATTAACAATAAAACCATATACAAATTATACATTGAGGATGTTTGGTGTTGTGGTGAAATTAATAAAATATAGATTACAAGTCAATTTTAATGCATAAATTACTCCTGATGATTATTTGTCCATAAAGAAGCACGTGGCAAATCTAGTAAAAAGAAGGGAAGGAATGGGCAACATTACGTGGGGTTCTTATGAAACATACGGAAGAAGGCGAGGGTGCAAGTCAATGTAATCATTGGGAATAGTATATTTAATGCAATTTATATTCTTGTCAAAAACTCCCAGCTGAGTAACAATATTCCAAAGTTTGGAAGATAAAAGTGGTCAAGTCAATTTAAATCGACCACACGACTAATTTTAGTAATGTTATTTAACCTCTTCAGCATGATAATGCCTTTTTACATTTTCTTCTGGATAAAGTTAAACAATTTTATGCAGTTTAAGAAGAATATATGTCATTCAGATGGTTCATTGATATAGTATTTACACCTTGGAGTCCTAGAGCTAAATTATAAGCTAAAGAAAATCGTCTATGGTAACCAGAATCAGTTGCAAATCCCGTAATCGTGCTGAAGGGGTTGGAATAGTTTCTCGGAATATGTTACCTTGTATTTTTAAATTAAGGTTTGTGAATCTGGCCCTAGCCCCTGCTGATCTTGTATCCCCCCTACCATTATGTGAATCCGCCAGGCCTGATTTTGCATTCCGCCCGTGTCCTCTTTTCACGACCCTTCCCAACCACCAGACCCGCCACTTTTACCCCCCTCCAGCCACCATAACCGCACCCGTCCTTGAGGAGAGTTCATGCGGCCAAACACGTCCCAAGCACTTTTGTTTTGTTTTGTTTTTTCTAGCCTGTTTTCTTATTTTATTTATTTTATAATTTGTACTTGTCTTTTAATCTCTAATTGTCTCGGTATGTTGGTGGATGGGACTCGTTATTCTTGGTCGGCAACCCATCTAGGGGAGACAAATTTATCAAATTGCGGGTGGATGGGACTCGTCAGCCTTGGTCGGCAACCTGTCTAGGGGAGTAAGCCTGTTACAAATCCGTACTGCTTATTTAAGTGTAAGGCAGGTTAGTGGATGGACTACCCAAACACCACTGTACTGTAGAAAAATAGTGCTAACAAGATACATAGAGAGCCTCGGAGTCGGACGGATCCTAAATTCAGTAAACTGGCTCGGGTTGTCCATCTTACAGTGAATAGGTCCGCTTGGGGGCCTTCTGTGTATGGCCACCCTCATTAAGGAGAGTAAGGCGTCCGGTAATAGATAGATTGATAGATAGATGTTGGTTTACATTATATTGATTCGATCGTCATCCACTTCTCCCATCTCATGTACCGGTAGTTAGTACTTCCACTCTTGACTAGACCATCAAGGATTATATTCCTATCTTAATCCTGTTCCAAACTAAATGCATGTCCTTTAAAAAAACGCACACCAAGCTGCACGACAGCATCCATCTACTGATGTGTCAACCAGGATTACGGCCGATTAAACTATACTGGATTATGGGCAGCATACCGATAATAAGTACATATATGTTAGTTTATCGTTAACCCATTGACTGCGGTTAACATTTCTCAATCCAATAAAATCATATATTGTTAGCCAGAAAATATAGGGTTGGCCCTATTTCGTTCGAGCGGGGTCTTTTTCGAAGCTCCCCTGTTTCGCTCCATTACTTTGATAATATGATGCTTCACCCAATTCAGGTGCCATTTTTTTTTCTTCTGGGCAACCGATAGGGAGCCTGTAACTTACAAGTAATCGGCTTTCAAACGGGTTCTTTTTTTATAGAAACTGTACACATTTAGTTTGTAGGGGGTCTGGGTTGGTATTTCTTAGTTTGAAAGAATTTGGTGAATGCGTTTTTGTTAGCATAGGGGATAAGCTAAAATACATTGCTCATAAATAGCAAAATCGAGCAAAATCATCAATGATAATAAAATACAATATAATAACCTACTAAATGTCGGACCAAATAGTGTTAAGCGATGTTTAGTTTTAATTCATAAATCTACAATCAGAGTATCAGAGTCATTAGTTATTATGGGAATATCAATTCCCATTCCCAGATGTTAAAGAATAAGGTTGAATATTACAGCGTAGTTATATATACAGTATATATAAAAATACTCTTGGACGTGTGGAGAGGATGTTAGCTTTCCTGTACCGTAGGTAGATATGTTAATAGCTAGAACTTTACTGATTGTGATTATTTTTATTATGTGCAAAATTATATTTGTGGAAGCTGAGACATGTGAATGTAATTGAAAACAATATTCCTTAGCACTTGTTTTTCCTTGCTAGTTTAATGCAATACACTCACAATTTTGGTCTTACTGCCAACCATAACACATCGCTAGGTTATGCAACGTGAAAGGTTATGCAACACACTAGAGAGCAGGAAAAAAAAAACTTTGACCTGGACTCTAACCTCCAGCTCTTAAAACTCCAATTCCCTCCCGCCCTCCTCCTCTCTCTCCCAGCTGCCACTTTTTTCCCCACCGTGATAGGCCAGTCGGTAAAGTTGTGGTCAAAAAGCCAAATCCCCTTCTTCCCTGCTTCCACTTAGGCCTAACGGGATATTTTTTTTGTTTTTTATTTTTTTTATTCAGTTATTCATATAATTTTCAGTTTCCGCGCTAGACCTCCATCAAGCTTAACAAAATGTCCCCTAGACTCCTTTCAAGATAAATTTTTACATTTTTCGGTAGAAAAATTTCCCGGCCGAAGGCCGATTCCTCTTAAAATTACAGGTTCGCTATCGCTCGCCAGGAAAACATTGACGCCTAAATGGCACGAAAGTTCTTAAAATTGACAATGAAATTGGGCGAAAGGTGCATATATTGTCAAACTAATGGGCCAAACTTCTTCAAATCTTGTAAACTAATGGGACTAAACAGCTTGCCACTCTTTCCCCCCACCGTGATAGGCCAGTTGGTACAGTCGCGGTCAAAAAGTCAACCCCTCCCCCACCCACCCACACCTTCACGATTCCACTTAATTCTATTTGGTGTGACATAGGTTTTGTTGGACCTTCCCTGTTTCACTCAAGTAGTTTGGAGATTTTAGGACGTTTCACCGTATTTGTTTTGAGATTGAAATGCACTTCCTCCTAGTCACTATCACGATGGATGGATCCGCAATAATTATATAATCGTATTTCTAGCAAGACTGACAATAATAATTTGAAACCTAAGAATTATTAACTAAATCCTACGAGTATGATACCAATAATTGTAGCATACTTAGTTACCGTACTTAATTGTTCTAGCTAATAAAGACAAACAAAATATTCTTGCTTCGTAAATGTATCGATAATGTGTTGAATTCACTCATTTTACTGAGGTAAATATTTAAAATAATATGCCTATTTGCTTGTCTTTACCTATAACTTTGTACGTAATTAATTTATGAAAGGAAATTGTTGATAAATTTGGACGTAGGAAATTAGTTCAACTTTAATTTCCTTCGCTCATGCAAAAAAATAAATAAATAAATAAATAAATAAAATACAAAAAATAATAAGTGTATATATATACAGTATATACTGCATATACAGTATATATACAGTATATAAATATAAATTTAAAATACATAAATATATATCCTTCAAATTATGAAATTGAAGCCTTTGTTTATGCATGTACAGTGACAGACATTAATAATTTCATTAGAGAGATAACCAAAGCTGCTAATATAGATGCATGTATAACTGTTTAGAAGTACCGCATGTTGTAACATAAACAATAGTTAACCTAGCAGTACTTAATCTAATATATTCTTTATAATATTAACCAAATCCTAACATATAATTATACACTGTTATGCTCCAATTAAAAGGAGATGGGCCGTTTAGTTTGGTCTATTAATTAATGTATTCCTTTATTTCTTAGTTTCTTTCGCTAGACCTCCATCAAGCTTGGAAAAACACCCCTAGACCCCCCCTTCAAGATAAACGTTAACTTTTTTCGGTAGAAAAATTTCCCAGCCGAAGGCCAGTTCCTCTTAAAATTCCAGGCTCGCTATTGCTCGCCAGAAAAAAATCGACACTGGCACGAAAGGTCTTAACATTGACAAAGAAAAAGGCGAAAGGTGTTAGAATCGCCAAACTAATGGGCTGATCGTCTTATAATCTCAAAACAAAACAGCTAAACATGAAGTAGAATGTAAATACGAGGTGCCGTTGTAAAGGCTTATCCCTCAATACTTCATCTGATCTGAGGGAGAAGGGCGACCTGAAAAACGACCCATTTCCCCTTAATAATGGTTATATCTAGCAACTAAACGACCTATCCATTACTGTGTCTAAATTGACAAACAGTAATTTATCCACTGCTAGTCAATTTAGCATGGTCATTACTCGTAAAACAGTCAGCTGACTAGCAAAAATAACAACCCCCACATGCGCTCTGTGTATAAAGCCGCTGTCACACGAACGCTTTTTCCGTCAATTTTCCATGAGCAAGTTTTGTTCTCGTTATATTTCGGGACATTTTGCACTGATACCGGTAACTAGGCTGAAGGTAAAGTATGTTAGGCTGTTGAATTTTATACAGTGTATTTTTTGAAGCTGCCAGACCATAATTGCCCGTAAAAATTGCTCGAAAAACGGCTCGTGTGACTCCGGCATAAGGGGCTGAACTATACTCTGTTTCATTTCATCTGACGGTAAATTGAATCCCTTAGCAGCTGATTTATCGATACTTAATGGAAAGATTTGAACCCACTATGGCTCTGCATCATAATATTAACACAAGTCCATATAATTAGCACCATATTGCACCACAAAATCTTCAAAATAACTGAGAAATCTTGATGAAAACTTTGCAATTTACCGTCTGATGAAATGAAACAGGGTATAGTTACTTATAATATCTATCTACAGTATATTCTCAGGCCCAATCCCCATTTTTTTTTTTTTTTTTTTTTTTTTTTTTTTTTTTTTATAATTGACTAATTGCCATTTTCATTTCACTGGCTACTTTATTAATGTATCTAGAACTTTAGTAAATATTCTTAGGTAATTTAGATATAGATATAAGCTCATTATTTTAGCTCTTGCACAGCTTTTCTGGTTACTGCTTGTCATTACAAATACAGAAGGTCGGAACAATAAGTTAATTAAGGGGAGATGGGTCGTTTTTCTGGTCCCCTATCTCTCTCGTGTTAAGTTCCATTTGTTTTAAGATTATACGACGTTCGGTCCATTATTTTGGCAATTTTACACTATTCGTCCCATTTCTTTGTCAATTTTAAGACCTTTCGAGCCATTTAGGTGTCGATTTTTCCTGGCGAGCGAAAGCGAGCCTGAAATTTTAAGAAGAACCGGCCCATTTCTCTACCGACAAAATTTACAAAATTATCTTGCAGGGGTCCTAGGGGGTGTTTTCTAGGCTTGATGGAGGTCTAGCGAGGAAACTAAGAAATAAAGGAATACATTAATTGATAAACCAAAAAACGGCCCATGTCCCCTTAAATAACACGCAATGTATCCATATCATACGAATACACCATCTCGGTAGGAAACCTAATATCACCTCCCGACCCCCCAGTGTATTGGCCAGTGTGTGTACCAGGCAGTTAGGAGTTGGTGTTTGGCTCTAGTCTTTTAGGGGGAGGTTGAGGGCCTATCGTATTTCAATCACCTCCATTGTGTGTACCAGGCAGTTAGGTGTTGGTGTTTGGTTCTAGTCTTTTAGGGGGAGGTTGAGGGCCTATCGTATTTCAATCACCTCCATTGTGTGTACCAGGCAGTTAGGAGTTGGTGTTTGGCTCTAGTCTTTTAGGGGGAGGTTGAGGGCCTATCGTGTTTCAATCACTTCCATTGTGTGTACCAGGCAGTTAGGTGTTGGTGTTTGGTTCTAGTCTTTTAGGGGGAGGTTGAGGGCCTATCGTATTTCAATCACCTCCATTGTGTGTACCAGGCAGTTAGGAGTTGGTGTTTGGCTCTAGTCTTTTAGGGGGAGGTTGAGGGCCTATCGTGTTTCAATCACCTCCATTGTGTGTACCAGGCAGTTAGGAGTTGGTGTTTGGCTCTAGTCTTTTAGGGGGAGGTTGAGGGCCTATCGTGTTTCAATCACCTCCATTGTGTGTACCAGACAGTTAGGTGTTGGTGTTTGGCTCTAGTCTTTTAGGGGGGAGGTTGAGGGCCTATCGTGTTTCAATCACCTCCATTGTGTGTACCAGGCAGTTAGGAGTTGGTGTTTGGCTCTAGTCTTTTAGGGGGAGGTAGAGGCCTATCGTGTTTCAATCACCTCCATTGTGTGTACCAGGCAGTTAGGAGTTGGTGTTTGGCTCTAGTCTTTTAGGGGGAGGTAGAGGCCTATCGTGTTTTAATCACCTCCATTGTGTGTACCAGGCAGTTAGGTGTTGGTGTTTGGTTCTAGTCTTTTAGTGGGAGGTTGCGGACCTATCATGTTTCAATCACCTCCATTGTGTGTACCAGGTAGTTAGGTGTTGGTGTTTGGCTCTAGTCTTTTAGGGGGAGGTTGAGGGCCTATCGTGTTTCAATCACTTCCATTGTGTGTACCAGGCAGTTAGGTGTTGGTGTTTGGTTCTAGTCTTTTAGGGGGAGGTTGAGGGCCTATCGTGTTTTAATCACCGCCATGTTACATACTTCGAATAGCCACACTTGAGAGTTGTGTTATATTCCCACTGTTTTAACTATAATTACTCCGAAAGTGTAGGCTCGCCATTCTTCGCCAGGTTTTAACATCGTCAACGAAATGGGGCGAAAGCATCCTAGTTCGATTTCGCTCATGGATTTATTTTTTATTTTTTTCTGTTTTGCATCACACCTCTACAATCAGGCTCAGTTATCTATATTCCTACACTGTATAATGTGACCGCTGTGACCGCTGTGTAGGATACTACACATAATAGGCGTTTCAATCGTGTACGGGTTATGATTTTAAGAGATAATCCAACTAGCACTGTATGTATACTTTGTTGGAGGCAGTTAAGGAGAGACTGACCGTTTGTTTGGTCTATTAAATCATGTATTCATATTTGTTTTAGTTTCCTCCCTAGTCCTCCATCAAGCTTAGAAGAAGAAAAATACCTAGATCCCCCTTCCAGATAAATTTGTACATTTTTCGGTAGAAAAATGTCCCGGCCGAAGGCCGGTTCCTCTTAAAATTGCAGGCTCGCTATCGCTCGCCAGGAAATAATCGACACCTAAATGGCACGAAAGGTCTTAAAATTGACAACGAAATGGGGCGAAAGGTTTTAAAATCGCCAAACTAATGGGCCGAACGTCTTATAATCTCAAAATTAGTGGAGCTAAACATTAGGGAGAAGGGGGTCCAGAAAAACGTTCTGCCTCCCCTTAAGCGCTCAATTTTTGCAGTGTACAGTCGCGCTAGTAAGTGATGTCTCGGCACCAAGTATGTTTTGATCAATAATTGGTATCAGCAATGTCTAAGCTTAATTTCTTCATATTGAGTGAAATATACAAATATGTTCCTACACTTACCCACCCTATTCAACATCTGACAGACATTAAAACAGCACAGAGCAAGCCAAATCATCGTATGGGAGGAGTTACTCCTTTTGTACCAGCGACGTTTGTCATATTATAGTCTAGTCATAATTTGGACTATTTATGCTGCTTAGGAAGGATGTGTGGTAGCTAAAAGGTCTGATTGAGATAGTTCGAAGCCTTGAAATTGCTAGAGATCATTACTAAACTGAAGAAAATCGATTATAATTAGCCAAAATATAATTTAAAAAGATATAAACGGTGCAAAATACAATAGAAAGCATAACACAAACTTCTGAGTGCAACTGTACCCTCCACTTTCATTAGCGTGTGTCTTGCAAGGGTAATCCAGTTTAATCCTGACACTTTTCCGCTGAATCGCGAAACTAAATTCTCGTAGTTACAAATGCAACGTAGGGTCATTAGGCGGATGCAAGGCTTAAGGGGAGACGGACCGTTTTTCTGGCCCCCCTTCTCCCTAATGTTTAGCCCCACTAGTTTTGAGATGTCAAGACGTTGGTTCCATTTGTTTTGGGGATATTATGACCTTTCACCCCATTTCTTTGTCAATATTTGGACCCTTCGTGCTATTTAGGTGTCGATTTTTTTCCTGGCGAGCGAAAGCGAGCCTGTAATTTTAGGAGGAATCGACCTTTGGCCGGGACATTTTTCTACCGAAAAATGAACAAATCCATCTTGAAGAGGGGTCTAGGGGGTGTTTTTCTAAGCTTGATGGAGGTCTAGGGAGAAAACTAAAACAAAAAATATGAATACATTAATTAATAGACCAAATAAACAGCCACTGTCCCCTTAAGCATTTTTGTATTCCTGGAATGGGCATCTCATAACACTATGTTCACCCTAAAGAACACCTTTAAGCTAGAATGTCCTTTAGGTTCAGGTATAATTACGACAAACAAGGGTAATGTCATAGTTATATAATTTTCGATTGTTTTGAATTTATGGTTCAGTGTTTTGTATTGCTTATTAAATATGTATGTATGTATGCATGTATAAATGTATATACTAAGGCACATACCCCATTGCTGGGAGTGGCCGACACGAGACAGAGGTCGAACAGAAACAAAATTTAAAGTTCCGATTCTCAGGTAAATTGTATTGTATTCTACTAATCAGCCCTGGTGATGGGCTGGTCTATCAGAGTGAGAACTGAGCAATCTCTGCCATACTCATAGCTTACTCTGACTGTTCCTTTTACTTTTATATTTTCTAGATCTCAAGTGACGGCGTCTCTTCCGTCGATTGACCTCCCAGTCTACCTAGATTGGAAGCCAAAGCGTCACATTTTTTCCTTTGCCCCTCAACTTTCTCTTCATAATTGCTGAGGGGCACAGGGCCCTGGGTGGGGCTTTGGTTTCCTGGGCGTTTCCGCACCCTCCTCAGCTCCCCGCCATGGAGTGGCTTCGGTCACCCAGGCTTTATTGTAGTCGGCAGTGAGGGTTCTGTGGGGGCGCACGGTTATGGCCTTGGCCTTGCTCGGGGCCTTGGGGCTGTTCGGCCAGGCAGCTTGGGGAACAACAACAACAACAACAACTAATCAGCTTATTACAATGATTTAGCTTTTGCATTTTGTCTGTACTCTACAATGTTGTTATGAACCAGGTATGTATAGTATTTATTAAATGTTGTTATTCATTTGGATATATTTAATACTGGACCCAGATCCAGAAGAACATTTGGGTCTAGGATATTGATGATAAAGAACCAGCCACCGCCTATGCCAAGTTTGTATATTGCTTTATATATTTGTTTATCTGAACTTATAATTATGTATAAGCTAATTGTCAGGACTTTTGGAAACACAGAGAGAAAGAGAGAGAGAGAGAGAGAGAGAGAGAGAGAGAGAGAGAGAGAGAGAGAGAGAGAGAGAGAGAGAGAGATAAGGGGGGGGGGGGATCTAAGAGGTGAGATAACTAGACTGTGAAGCACGACTGACCAAGTGTTACGGATGTGCGGGTACCTGAACACTTATCCCATTAACGGGAAATGGGTCGTTTTTCTGGCCCCCTTCACCCTCATGTTTATTCCATTAGTTTTCAGATAATAAGACGTTCAGTCCATTAGTTTGTCGATTTTAATGTCTTTCGTCCCATTTCTTTGTCAATATTTAGACTTTTCGTGTCGTTGAGGTGTCGATTTTTCCCTGGCGAGCGATAGCGAGCCTGTAATTTAAGAGGAACCGGCCTTCGGCCTGGACATTTTGCTATCGAAAAATGTACAGTTGGTCAAAGTTCCAGCTGACCCACCCTCGCTCTGGGGCTCGCAGAATTAGCTGGCAATACTGGCAGGGATACCACTTGCCATTAATGTGTTACCTGTGTCTGTCCTGTATATTACTGCAAATTAGACTATGTAATGTTCACGTTGTGAAGACTAAATGCTCCTTCATTCAGCAGCCACCAATACATTTTTCTATCGAAAAATGTACAAATTTAGCCTGCTGTCAAACAAAACTAAAAAATATGCTGGTTCGCTACCGCTCACCAGTAAAAAATTGACACCTGGATGGGGATAAACGTCTTAAAACAGTAGGCTGAATGGGGCCAAATGGATACAAGCCATAGAAAGAGAGAAAAGGACAGAACAAAAAGCAGGTCACTCCCCCCTTAAATTTCGAAGATGTCAGACTACAATTGCCGGAAAAGAGAGCTCGTGTGACACCGGCTTTAGACTGATAGATATGAGCGCAACAGAGATCAAACATTTTACCACGGAAACGTGAAAATCGTCCATTATTTGATTGTTTCCGTTTACTTGTTCATATTCTTTCATCTTTCATCCAGTTAACAATGGCCTCGGCTGTGAACCATTTTTTGGCGTTAGGGGAGGTGACCTGCTCTTTGTTCTCTCCTTTTCTCTCTTGTTCTGGCTTGTATCCATTCGGCCCCATTCAGCCTACTGTTTTAAGACGTTTACCCAAATTTAGGTGACGATTTCTTCCTGGCATTTTTATATCGAAAAATGTACAAATTTAGTCTGCTGTAAAAATAAATAAAAAAAGTTTACTAATATGCTGGCTCGCTACCGCTCGCCACTAAAAAGATCGACACCTGGATGGGGATACACGTCTTTAAACAGTAGGCTGAATAGGGCTGAATGGATACAACCCAGAGAGAGAGGGAGAAAGAGAACAAAATAGGTGGGTCACCTTAATTCTGTGGATGTATCGGCCTGACTGCCATGAAAGGTGAATGATGTGTGGGTGTGTGTGTGTAGGTGAGCGGCTATGCGTGTGTGTTTGTGCGTGGGTGTGTGTGTGCGTGTGTGTTTGTGTATCATGAAAGGTGAATGATGGAGGTTGCTGGTGACAGATTACGGTGGAGAGAGTATTAAGTGTGTGTGTGTATGTGGGTATATGTGTGTGTGTATGTGGGTATATGTGTGGTTGTGTGTGTTAGAGAAACGGAGTAGAAAGGGTTATGTATATAATACAGTATGTTAGAAAGAAAGAAAGATAGATAGATAGATAGATAAATAGAGAGAGAGAGAGAGAGAGAGAGAGAGAGAGAGAGAGAGAGAGAGAGAGAGAGAGAGAGAGATACATACAGACAGATAGACAGAGACGAGGTGAGGATACAGATATATGTTACTGAAACCCCAACAGAAACTGGGAAAATATAGTGTAACTTTTGCGAAGTGTGTGGGCGAAGCGAAAATTTGAGATATGTTTTGACCTCTGCCAGAAAATATTGTTCAGGCGAGAGAAAAGTTAAGGTCAAATTGAAAATATTTAGCGTCAATGCAAGTTTTTAAGACAACACATGAAGACAAATTTGAGCTTTTCTCTTTCATTTAAAATCCCGTTAAGGAGACAAACACTCATATTTGTTTTGCTACCTCCTGACTATTTGATTCAACCTGCTTTTATCTTTCTCTCCTTTTCTCTCTTTCCCTGGCTTGTATGCATTCGGCACCATTCAGCCAACTGTTTTAAGGCGTTTATCCCCATTCGGGTGTCGATTTCTTCCTGGCGAGCGATAGCGAGCCAGCATTATATGGAGAAATCCGGCTTCGCCGGAGACATTTTTCTATCGAAAAATGTACAAATTTAGCTTGCTGTCAAAACAAAAATATATATATATACTGGCTCGCTACCGCTCGCCAGGAAAATATTGACACCTGGATGGGGGTAAATGTCTTAAAACAATAGGCTGAATGGGCCGAATGGATACAAGCCAAAGAGAGAGGGAGAGAAAGAAAAAAAAAGCGAGGTGGGCTCCCTTAATAACTACCTCTCGGGGTCGAACAGGAAGGATGAGATATATTTGTTAGCGATCTATTATTAGGGGTCTCTCGGAAACAGAAACAATATATTATTTGAGATAGTAGGTCAATGTTTGTGGTATTCTGCTAACGACTCAGAGCCAATACAAATTTTGAAATTAAATTGTATTATCATAGTTACATATGCATGAATATTCATTATAATCAGTATAATCATTACGTTTTGTAAACTTTTATAAACAACAATAATCCAATTTTGATGCTTGTATTTTGAGAACAGCCAATGACTCTCTCCCTTCGATACCCAATTACGAAATATATTGTATAACAGCCCCTATTTCCAATTAACTCCCTGAGGATCATGACGTGCTTATACAGTGTATTCTGGCTATCATTAAACGATTTGATACAGCTTACGAAGGATCTGTGGGAATTACTAGGGTAAGGAGTGTATCAATTATCCATCTGACTTCCATAAATCCTTCCTAAGCTAAATTAAATCTTCTAATAAAAGCCGAAATAAACAGCCAAAACGCGTCATAATCCTCAAGGCGTGAAAAAGATCAACACTTTCAACACTCCTTATAATTTTTGAGAACACATTATTCAGTTTTTTCTTCTACAGTGCAGAAGACAAGAGTGAGGCCTTAACCCCTTCTGTACCGGCAACGTCTCTTTAACTTTATTCTGGCTACTGTTAGACGGTTCTATTCAGTTTAAAAAGGGCCTCCAGCGATTAACAGGCTTCGAACAATCTCACTTAACCCTTTTTATTACCACAGATCCTTCTTAAACTGCACAAAATTCTCTAAATATAGCTAGACTAGAATGATAAAGACGTCGCCGGTACAGAAGGGGTTAATCACCAGGTCATGTTGTGTAAGAGTGGACCGAGAGTCACGATTTAAGGGGACATGGGCCGGTTTTATTGACCCCTTTCTCCCGCATGTTTAGCCCCATTAGTTTTCAGATGTTAACAAAATGTCCCCATTAGTTAGTAGATTTTAAGACTTTCCGCCCCATTTCGTTGTCAGTATTAAGACATTTCGTGCTATTTAGGTGTCGATTTTAGTCCCTGGCGAACGATGGTGAGCCTGTAATGTTGTAAGAATCGGCCTTCAGCCGGGAAATTTTTCTACCGAAAAATGTACAAATTAATCTAGAAGGGGGATCTAATGGATTCTTTTTTTTAATTTGATGGAGGTCGAGGGAGGAAAATAGAGACATAATGAATACATGCAAAAATCGCCCAAAAATGAACCATCTCCCCTTAATTTATTTCATGTAGGCGAGAAAGTCCTAATAACTTAAATCATATGAACACATTTTTCTTGAACATAAAAACAACTTATATTAAATTGTATTAATTTAGAATTAACTTATAGCATGTATTCTCTTGCATAAATGTCTTTACAATGGGTAAACGTGATACAATCCGATCGTGACTTTCGGTTCACTCTGTAAAATATTTCTACCGAAAAATGGACACATTTATCTTGAAGGGGGATCCTGTGTTTATATATATATATATATATATATATATTATATATATATATATATATATATATATACTGTATACTGTATATATATACCGGTATATATATATATATATATATATATATATATATATATATATATATATATATACGGGTGTTCAGAAAACATGTGTACAAAATGAAATGGGTGATAGGGAACACAGAATTAAACATTTTGTAATCCATGGAGGTATGTCCATAAATGCTTCCTTGCGGTGCTACAGGGAAGATAGTTTCAACGTAATTTCCCTAATTTTTACCCTAACTTCTTCGTGAGTAATCCGTTTACATACAAACATGGTAATTTAATGTACACAACAGTATGAACATTACTTAATTAATGTCAGTACACTGCAAAAACAAAAGTACATTTGAAACTGAAGTGAAGATTAACAATCATTAACAATCATTCAGAATCGTTTAGTAAACGAAGCAGTTTCATTTCGGCACCATGAAGTGGTTGTTTAGTAGTCGACAAGGTAATGTGCTGGTCTTCACCTACACTCTCCTCTTAGTCTTGAGGTAAACTCCATACGTGTAACATGGAGGGCTTCACGTTTGCTGAATTGGCTGATATGCACCTTGTGTATGGTGCTGCTGGAGGAAATGCCAGAAATGCTGTGACGATGTACCAGAGGCGTTTCCCAAAGAGACGCTTGCCAAACCATCAGACATTTTCCTCATTGCACAGGCGACTGCGTGAAAGGGGAACATTCACTGCCGACGCGCATGACAATGGTCGCCCTAGGCATGTGGGAACACCAGAATTGGAAGAAGAGGTAATAAGGATGTTCACAATTCGGCCACATGCAAGTACGCGAGGTGTTGGACATGCTCTCGGAGTATCTCATACTCTGGTTTGGGAGGTGTTACGTGACGAACAGCTACATCCATATCATCTACAAAGAGTCCACGCATTGCTCCCTCGAGATTATCCCGTACGTGTAGAATTCGCACAGTGGTACTTGCAGCAGACAGCGCTCCAACCTGATTTTCCCTCGAGTGTGCTCCTCGAGTGTGCCTCCTTCGCCCGTGACGATGTGTTCAATATGCACAATGCTCATGTCTGGGCAGCAGCAAGTCCACACGCTTCACACAAGCATGGGCATCAGGTGCGGTTTAGCGTTAATGTTTGGGCGGGCATCATTCATGATAAGCTGATTGGTCTGTACATTCTGCCTCCACGTCTCGACGGGAACATTTATCGGATTTTCCTTGGGGAAATGCTGCCCCAACTGCTGGAAGATGTTCCTTTGGCCATCCGCAGACGAATGTGGTTTCAACACGATGGAGCTCCACCATATTTTGGCAACGTGGTGCGGGAGTATTTAAATGCAATTTTTCCGAACCGATGGATTGGCCGTGGTGGTCATGTTGCTGGCCACCAAGATCCCCTGATTTTATATCCATTGATTTCTTCCTGTGGGGACACATGAAGAGCCTTGTGTATGAGACACCCGTTGAATCAGAACAAGACCTCGTTGCAAGAATTGTTGATGCCGCTGGAAGAATTGCGGAGGAGCCAGCAATCTTTGAACGTGTACGTGAATCAATGCTACGGCGCTGCCGTGCATGCATACGCGCTGGTGGTCGTACCTTTGAGCAGTTTCTATAAATTGAAATGTCATGTTGCATTGTTTTGCAACTCTTAAACAGTTTGGAGTATTTTGTGCATGTTCTTTTAAATTTAAAGTTTTGTACTGTGTTTGCAAAGATACTGCAATTCATGAACAATTACTGTACACTACCTTTAAATTACCATGTTGGCATATCAAAGTTATTAATGTAATAAATGAATTACGTTGAAGCCCACCATACAGTATTATTTCGTTGCCTGCTACTAATGGATCACTTCTTGGTACTGACATAAGACCTTCGTTCAGTAAACAGTTCTGACTGATGATTAATGATTGTTAATCTTCTCTTCAATTTAATGTTCTTTTGTTTGTGCAGTGTGCTGACATTAATAAAGTAATGTGCATACTGTTGTGTACATTAAATTACCATGTTTGTATGTAAACGGATTACTCACAGAGAAGTTAGGGTACAAATTTAGGGAAATTACGTTGAAACTGTCTACCCTGTAGCACCGCAAGGAAGCATTTATGGACATACCTCCATGGAGTACAATTTTTTTAATTCTGTGTTCCCTATCACCCATTTAATTGTGTACACATGTTTTCGGAACACCCTGTATATATACTGTATATATATACCGTATACATATATATATATATATATATATATACATATATATATATATATATATATATATATATATATATATATATATATATACATACATGAACGAGGGCGCTGCGGGTTGGGGGGAGGGGCGTCGACTGACTGGGGACAGAGGTGCATGGGGGCGGTTCGTTCGTGGCCACCCCTTCGGGGATCACGGCGTCAGGCAATAGATAGATAGATAGATAGATATATATATATATATATTTTTTTTTTTTTTTTAAGTTTGATGGGGATATAGATAATAAACTAGAAACATAATAAATAAATGAAAACAAAAATATACCACAAAAGTGAACCATCCCCCCGGAACCAAACGAGCGCTATATTCGGCTACCTGGGATTGACAGCTGGGTATCAACAACAATAGACAAGGGTTATTTTTTGTAGGCGGGAAATTATATTGTCAAAGAAAAGTTTAGTTGAGTAAAAACCATGCCACCATTCCCCGTTAACCCCTTCTGTACCGGCGGCATCTATATAACTTTGCTCTAGCTACATTTAGGAATGAGGTATGGTAACTAGATGAACTAATTGAGATAATCTGTAGCCTTTGAATTGATAGACATCCTTCCTAAGCTGAATATAATCGTCTAATAGTTGCCAGAAGATATTGCAAAAGACGTCGCTGGTACAGAATGGGATAAAAATTACCCCGAAATACTCGAGTGGTGTTTCGTCTCTCTGGCTATTCTACCGCTATTACAATAATCAGTGTTCCTCAGAGCTCTCTCAGTGTATACCACCTCCTTTACGTACAGCACGTAGCACCCGACTTACAACACAATCCCACCCCTACTCTGTGCAACTCTCCAACCCAAGATTGAAACAATATTCCCTATCTTAATTCTATTCAACAGCTGAGCTCTGGAACTCTCTCTATTAATCCATCTTCCCCTCATCCTATAACTGAAATTTCTTCAAACTCCGTGTGTCCAGGCATTTTGGCTCGAACATTCCTTGATTTATGCCCCGTCACTTTGGGGGAGGCACTCGTCACAGACAGTTATGCCTTTTGTCTCCCTCATCCACATAGAAACACAACTATTCAACAGGTTTGTTTGAACTTAGACAGACACAAAAATGTATCAACGAAATGTTGAAAGAGAGAGAGAGAGAGAGAGAGAGAGAGAGAGAGAGAGAGAGAGAGAGAGAGAGAGAGAAGGTCTGAAGTCTGAAAAAGAATTGTGACAAGAAAGCAAGGATTATTAGATTTTAAAAGTGTTAGAAGAGTGAAAACAGTGTGTTTTTATATTGTGTATAATATTATTGTTATGTGTTTCTTTGTATAAACTAGTTTGTTTTATCAACGAGACTTAATATATTTCGAATTCCAATGTTGTCAAAAAGTCTTCGCTACGGATGTATCAAAGTCACAGTATCAAAGTAAAAACTATTCAGAACGAACGTCTATTGTTCTATACTTTCCAACTACAATATATAAGCATCTTTAATTCGATAGTGGAAAGCGGATAAGACAATGATTCAAGATAGTATTTGTAGCCTTACGTAAATCATACCTGTACATAAATAATCAGATAGGGTATAATGCCTATATATTGAATGTACGAGATTGGAGGGATATATATTATTCAATGATGAACTCTTAAGTCCTACCAACAACGATATTAACAAATATATCTGTCAATGCCTTCAAAACCTTCACGATTTTGAATTGAATGTATGATCAAGTAGTTTGCAAGAACAGATTTGCACATCAAACCGAATCAACATCGTTAGGACATAGCATAACTATATGTGTATAATGATTAAGAATGAGCAATAAGAATTGTGCGTTTTGCATTTGAATGAGTTCTCAGGATGTTGCAAACTAGCTCAAATCGTTAAGGGGAGGTTTTTAGTTTGTTCTCTAGGCCTCCATCAAACTTAAAATGACACCCCCTAGACCCCCTTTGAAGATAAATTTGTACATTTTTCGGTAGAAAAATGTCAATGCTGAAGGCCAATTCCTCTTAAATTACAGGCTCGCTATCGCTCGCCAGGAAAAAACGACACTTAAATGGCACAAAAGGTCTTAACATTGACATAAATGGGCGAAAGTTCTTAAAATCACCAAAGTAATGGGGCGAACGTCTTACAATCTCAAAAACAATAGGGCTAAGCATGAGGGAGAAAGGGGTCCAGAAAAATATCCCTCAAGTGGAAATCTCCCCTTAACATTATATGAAAAGAAATCAGGTATGCCGTAGTATGGGAAGGAAGCATTATGTATAACGAAAATATTGTACATATGTCACGACCAATATATTGACCACTTGACTGTGAGTCATTAAATCCGATAACACACCAGTGATATTTCGCTCAACTGTCTGACATCTCATGACGTAAACATGTATATTTATGTTGTCATCTTAGTTCTTCTATAATCTTAATGATCTTATAAATTCAAAAATAAACACTGCAATTTCTCTGAACCAGGACCTTTCTAGAATTAATGAATGGGGACAAGAGAATCTAGTTTCCTTTAATGCACAGAAAACCAAGTACATTCAATTTTCTAACCGACAGAATCTCACTGACTCCCATATATTTTGTAATGATGTACATATTCCCACTTCCCCTAGTATTGACATTCTCGGTGTAACATTAACTACTAACTTGAGCTGGACACATTATGTTAGAAGCATTGCTAAGAATGCCTCTAAAAAACTGGGACTCCTGTACAGAGTTCGAGAATTCTTCACTGACGAGCAGTTGGCCGTATATATAAAAGTCATGTGCGTTCTCAGATGGATTACTGTTCACCTCTGTGGGGTGGAAGTGGAGTGGTTGCATTGAGGCAGTTGGACAAAATTCAAAATAAAGCTATTAGATTAATCAATAACCCTGCAATCACACAGGACCTTCCTACATTATCCATACGAAGAAACGTTGCATCCCTTGCATTATTCTACAGATATTTTCACAGCAATTGTTCCGAGGAACTTGCTTCAATTGTGCCGCCTCTCCACATCTTTCCCCGTAGAACTAGGGCAGCTGAGAGCACCAATGAATTTACACTTTCTCCTCCACAATGCAGAACTTCTGCTTATCAGAATTCATTTATCCCCAGAGCTACTACTCTTTGGAATTCACTTCCCTCGAATTGCTTTCCACAAACTTACAATCTACAAATGTTTAAATCCAGTTTTTACAAACATTTTATGAATGGAGGATGCCTTTAGGCACATGGACCTTTTTGTTTTATCTGTGTTTTTCCTTCCTCCGTTCATTCTCTTAAAAAAAAAAAAAAAAAAAAAAAAAAAAAAAAAAAAAAAAAATTGTTTATCTTAGTGTTCGATACAAGTGGAAAAGATCCCAGAATAGTTGCTGCAAAAATCGTTGGCCATCGAAAATCGACGTTAAAAGTTTTAGGGTGATACGGTACCCCTTTAAAAATTATTCATAACCTGATTCACAGGCTGGATGGCCTTTTCAGGAGACTTTTGTATATATGAGTGTATGTGAGTATGAGTGTATGTGAGTATGAGTGTATGTGAGTATGAGTGTATGTGAGTAAGCCTCAACATAATCTTATAACCCCTTCCTCTACCGGCGACGTTTTATTTTATTATATTCTAGCTACATTCAGACGGTTGTGTGCAGCTTAGGAAGGATCTGTGGTAGCAAAAAGGGTCAAGTGAGATAGTTCGAAGCCTGTCAATTACTGGAGGCCCTTTTGAATCTGAATAAAATCGTCTAATAATAGCCAAATTAAAGTTAGAATGACGTTGCCGGTACAGAAGGGGTTAAGCAAATACAGAAGTCACTCTGCCTGGCTCGAATAGCAGTCCTGCATATTCTGGTAGTACCGACCTCAGAATGCCGCTGAAAAATAATGTCTGGCGTCACAATTTGCAGAGCGACAAGTGAATAGCGCCCACCGCCCAATTTAAACTGTCGGGCGAGAGAGTAAGCCAGTATCACACGAGCACATTTTCCCTCAACATGTATCCTCAACACTGGTCTGGCAGCTTAGGAGGTCAACATTTAGAATATTTCGGTCACCAAAAATAATCTACCAACAGTCTAGTTTACGATACCAGATCAAAATATTCCAGAAACGTTGCCAGCAAAATGTTGATAATCGAATTTTGACCATAAATGCTCTAGTGTGATACTACCTTGTAAGCTTCCCACTCTGACAATCCACACTAAATTTCAGGGCCCCGGCAAACAGTTACGTCAGGGATGGGGAGGGTTGTAATAATGTGTCATGGATGAATATAACAGTTTGGCCAGTGCAGAGAAAAGCAAGCAGCCACAGATATATCGATCCTAAGGAGGGAGATTGCTACTAATCTTACTTGTGTGAAAGATAGAAATAATAGGAAATCTTTAAGGGCCTCTCACACCCGTTATACTAAAAAGGGAAAATATAATTAAGTAATAATGTTGTTTTATGGTTGTTAGCCCTTTAAAGATACGATGACGCGTGTTTCTGGTTTCTGGCCTATTATTAGACTATTTTATTCAGATTAGAAAGGGTATGTTGAAATCAGAGGGTTAACTGAGATAGTCTTTATGCTTTTAATTCCCACAGCCTCTTCCTAAGCTGCATACAATTATGTAATGGTACCCAAATTAAACTACTAAAGCACTACTAATTGCCTACCTTAAGGGGAGATATCCACTGGAGGGAGTTTTTTCTTGACTCCTTTCTCTCTCATGTTTAGCCTCATTGCTTTTCTAATTTTAAGACGTTCGCCCCATTATTTTGATGATTTTAAGAACTTTCAACCCATTTCTGTCAATTTTAAGACCTTTCGTGCAATTTAGGTGTCGATTTTATCCTGGCGAGCGATAGCGAGCCTGTAATTTAAGAGGAACCGGCTTTTAGCCGGGACATTTTTCTACCGAAAAATGTACAAATTTATCTTGAAAGGGGCTCAAGGGGGTGTAATCTTAAGCTTGAAGGATATCTAGAGACCAAACTAAAAACCTCCCCTTAACCAGTTTACGAATACAGGATGATAAGTTTTGTAACCAATGTGCCATGATAGTTGAAAAAAAATAATACATGAGTAAACTACCTTGTCTTAGTTCGAATCCTGGTTTATATATTATACTATAATTATATACCGGTAGTGGCCTTTATGTAATTATATAGTGGCCTTTATGTAATTATATAGTGGCCTTTATGTAATTATATAGTGGCCTTTATGTAATTATATAGTGGCCTTTATGTAATTATATAGTGGCCTTTATGTAATTATATAGTGGCCTTTATGTATGAAATTATATAGTGGCCTTTATGTAATTATATAGTGGCCTTTATGTAATTATATAGTGGCCTTTATGTAATTATATAGTGGCCTTTATGTAATTATATAGTGGCCTTTATGTAATTGTCCTTGTCGTGAGTACATTCATTCATTAAGAGCTAAAGTAAAACAATAACACACTGCTTACACAATAGGCATTCAACTAACATGGTAATGGAGAGTTACACAGATACTCAGACCACACAGACCTTGCGGTACCAACGAGGTGGTCCGGCCCTAATACTACTACGAGAGAGAGAGAGAGAGAGAGAGAGAGAGAGAGAGAGAGAGAGAGAGAGAGAGAGAGAGAGAGAGAGAGAGAGAGAGAGAGAGAGAGAGAGAGAGAGAGAGAGAGAGAGAGATCTTTTCATAATAACTGTGCCAGAAAAGACAGCTACATTATAAGGTATAATATCAAGGTATCAGATACAAGAGAGGAAATGTAGAATACATTATAGTGTGTCCCCGAGCTCGAGTCAGAGTAGGGTAAATCGGGCACACTGTTGCAGAAATGTTGAGAAATATGTCAGCAAGCTCTGGGGATGCCTTGCACAAACAGAGCGCGACTTGTTAACTAGAAGGTATATACAGTATGTATAAAGCCCAGTACGCAAGGATTCACATGTTCTGCGACAACCTACATTAGATATTATGTATGTATGCATGTATGTACTCTGGCACTTGCCCCATTTTTTTTTTTTTTTTTTTTTTTTTTTTTTTTTTTTTTTAAATGGGGTTGGCCGACTCGAGACAGAGCCCGAACAGGGACATCACAACACATCAGAATAAGACAAAACAAAACAAAACACAAAATCACACATATCTAGCTGAATTCCATAGGTAAACTAAATTGTTGCGCAAATATAGAGGCATTGTGTTTTGCTGTAAAAATTTATGTAGACAAAGATTCATATGTTCTGCGATAAATTTGATAAAGAATCGTCTAAATGCCATATAAACATATAGTACACCTCAACCTTGCATAAACATAAAGCAACTGGGTATCTAGAACATATGCATAACACTATGCATATTGTCCATTAGTTATAGGTAGGCCAAAAATCTTAAGGGGAGGTTTTTAGTTTGGTCCGTAGATATCCTTCAAGCTTAAGATTACACCCCCTTGAGCCCCTTTCAAGATAAATTTGTACATTTTTCGGTAGAAAAATGTCCCGGCTGAAAGCCGGTTCCTCTTAAATTACAGGCTCGCTATCGCTCGCCAGGATAACATCGACACCTAAATGGCACGAAAGGTCTTAAAATTGACAGAAATGGGTTGAAAGTTCTTAAAATCATCAAAATAATGGGGCGAACGTCTTAACATTAGGAAAACAATGGGGCTAAACATGAGGGAGAAAGGAGTCCAGAAAAAAATCCCTCAAGTGAATTATCTCCCCTTAACCACTAACCTGTATACCTCCTAAACAACTAGAGTAATCGAGCTAATATCTCTTATCACTTGGGAAGGGTCAGCCAGAGAATAAGTGTAAAAATGCACAGCCGGTTTGCTCTAGCCCTTTTTGAGTCACGAAGGTTGTGAACAGGATATAGAGTGCACATGGCTTATATAGTTCTGCGACAATCCTGATGATAAATTGTATTAATTCCGGAAAAACGGGAAAAAAACCGTAAATCTTATAGTCTTACAAAGCATTATTAAAGCAGTTATAGGATGATTGGAAACAACTGACGACAGTCGAGATATTGTCCTTCATATGTTAAGTCTTCATTTTTAACCTGGTGAAAGCTCCAGTCCCTTAGAAGCTGATTTATCGATACTTATTGAATAAATATGAAAATACACTATCTCTGGATCATAATGAACAGAATAGTAAGCTAAAAAAAAAAAAAAAAATTGTCTATGTGAGTGAGGGAGACAATAGCGAGTTCTGCCTTTTGTCTCCCTCACTCACATAGATTTTTGTTTGTTTTAGCTATTCTCTCTCTCTCTCTCTCTCTCTCTCTCTCTCTCTCTCTCTCTCTCTCTCTCTCTCTCTCTCTCTCTCTCTCTCTCTCTCTCTCTCTCTCTCTCTCTCTCTCTCTCTTACACACACGCACAGACACACTCACACTCGCCCACACGTAAAGACTACATAATAAATTAGTCTACACACAATTAACAACACCCACTCATACACAACAACACCCACTCATACACAACAACACCCACTCACACACAATAAACAACACCCACTCATACACAACAACACCCACTCATACACAACAACACCCACTCATACACAACAACACCCACTCATACACAACAACACCCACTCATACACAACAACACCCACTCATACACACACATCCTGAATTAATTATAAACAAACATTTGCCCACCAACGTTATAAATGCTTGTCTGGCAGCGGCTGAATGAGATTTTTTTAAGAATTCCGCCACCTAAAAGTATTTTCGTTCTGTCTTGTCGCCGAACCAGTGCAAAACACTCCTCAAATGTTGCCAAAAATGTTACTGAATAAAAAAAAACATCTAATGGGTCCGCCTTTAACACACACACACACACACACACACACACACACACACACACACACACACACACACACACACACACACACAGAGAGAGAGACAGAGACAGAGAGAGAGAGAGAGGCTTAACCCAACACACACACACACTTAGAGAGAGAGAGAGAGAGAGAGTGAGTGTGGTTAGCAGGTGCACTTTGTTAATGTTTTTTCCCTTCCTACCACCAACACGCACCAGTCCACAGCATCTGTAGGAAGCGCCAACCAAACTTATTCCCCATTCAAATTAACTTGGCAACTATTCCAACTTTCTCATTAAGGGGAGGTTTTTAGTGTTTCCCAGACTTCCATCAAGCTTGAAATTACACCCCCATGACCCCCTTTCAAGATAAATTTGTACATTTTTCGGTAGAAAAATGTCCCGGCCGAAGGCCGTTTCCTCTTAAATTACAGGCTCGCTATCGCTCGCCAGGAAAAAATCGACAACTAAATGGGACGAAAGGTCTTAAAAGTAACAAAAATGGGGTGAAAGTTCTTAAAATCTCCAAACTAATGGGGCGAACATCTTAAAATCTCCAAAGCATTGGGGCTAAACATGAGGGAGAAAGGGGTAAAGAAAAAAATCCCTCTAGTGGAAGTCTCTCCTTAATTAAAGCTGCTCCCGAGTGTTTAGAACTATTATTTTGTCGAGGACATAATCAAACTGCTTCAATCCATCAATTAAGAGCACTCTATATATATTAGCAATCTCGTCCAGTCATGGAAACTCACAAGCTTAAGGGGAGGTATTTAGTTTGTTCCCTACGTTTTCATAAAACTTAAAATTACACCCCCTAGACCCCCTTTCAAGATAAATTTGTAAATTTTTCGGTAGAAAAATGTCCCGGCCGGAGGCCGATTGCTCTTAAATTACAGGCTCGCTATCGCTCGCCAGGAAAAAATCGACACCTTAATGGCACGAAAGGTCTTAAAATTGACAGAAAAGGGGCAAAATTTCTTAAAATGTCTAAACTACTAGGGCGAACGTCTTAAAATCTCAAAAGCAATGGGGCTAAACATGAGGGAGAAAGGGGTCCAGAAAAAATCCCTCAAGTGGAAATCTCCCCTTAACTATGGGGTCAAAAATGGCTATGGGTGCGCTTAAATGTAAAAAAAAAATGGTAAACACAAATGAGTAAAGTCGTATAACCTGATCGACAGTACACGTACATGATCGAAGGGCTAGTTATGGTATATTTAAACACAATTGACACAGTGCAGTTATTGATTGGGGCCTTGTTTATCTTAATTGTTTCATTACTTGGACGCCATTCATATTTTATTTTGTCTTGAAATAAGCGATTGTATTCAGTTTCGAAACTACTTATTGGAACAAAGGCTTAATTGAGATAATGTTGTATCCCTTTTAGTCATGAAGTTCACTTTAAGCTAAATATATTTGCCTAGATTTAGCAAGAATCATAGCCACAGGATAAAGAGACACTACATCTATCGGTGTGACCATAATTATTGGTTCAACTTTATGACACCTAGCCGATACTCTGTTTAAAATATCCTGGACAAAATCCACACCTCTTGAGTAAGATTTATAATGAAAGCATGTAATTGGCTGCAAAATGTAGAGTAACGGTTAAATTTAAATAATTAAATACTGTTATCATGTCTAACATAATTATGAACATAAATTGAAATATGAATTTGCTGTTGCGTACATAAGAAACTCCGTACGAGTAATGCAACATGGCTGTGCAAACCAAAACTGGAACATTTCTCAACTAATCGTGCAACGAATTATGATGTCGGTGTATTATGCCACTCCACGACACAAATGCTGCCCTCAATATTTAGTATCCATAGTATCCCAAACTAAATCGAATTGATTTGTGAATTTCCTAACTAATATTCATATTTGTCATAAGTTCATGGATGAAGAAGTGCGGGAGAGGGTACACCTGGGGAAGAGGGTTGTAGGAACGCTGAAAGCAGTAACAAGAAATAGGGTGGTCAGTATGGAAGTGAAGAAGTCCTGGCATGACAATGTGGTAATCCTGACACTGACTTACGGAAGCTAAGCATGGACGTTTGAGAAGAGACTCAGACCAAGAGGGAGAGGGGTGGAAATGAGTTACTTGAGAAGTGCGTGCGGAGTTACATGGAGGGATAGACAGACGAATGAGGAAGTAAGAAGGAGGTGTGGTGTAGAGGTAGATGTACTGGAAAGTTTGAAAAGGAACAACTTGAGATGGTTCGGCCATATGGAATGTATGGGAAGCGAGAGAATGACTAAGAAGGTGTACGAGAGCGAGGTGGAAGGACAGAGAGGGAGATGTAGACCGAAAGAGAGATGGAAGGATGGAGTGAGGAAGTATATGGATGAAGGCGGTGCTGCTTGGGAGAAAGGGCGTCGACTGACTGGGGACAGAGGTGCATGGGGGCGGTTCGTTCGTGTCCACCCCTTCAGGGATCACGGCGTCAGGCAATAGATAGATAGATAGATATTCATATTTGTCATAAGTTTGTCTATGAAGTTTGAAGGCTAATATTGGGCCAGAATTACTGTCTCAGAGTGTAAAGGATATTCCTTAATCGTGGCCATATTAACTTGCACAAGTACAGTATATATAACAGAACGCGACTATGACATATACCAGTGAAACTCAATATTAAGTATTATGTGACTCAAACAGATTTTCAAAATAGATCAGTGTATCATACCGTTTGTCCATTTATTATTCAGATGTTCGTGGCCACGAATGTACACTATAGGTGATCTATGACATTCAGGGACGAGTTTGTCAGTGATCTACGTTGTCAAAAAAAAAAACATTCCACCCCAAATTGTGTTATCTTCCTATCTGGAATACTTCTCAAAATCTGTTCATGCCATCCTTATATCTGATCTGAATTTAGCAATGTTTTTGAGAAAAAGTAAAAGTGTACTGATAACATTGACCCGCTCCAAACAAAATAACTCGTTTAACGAGTATTTTGGTTAGTAAGGCGTTAAACGCAATTTTCATTAACTTCGATTGAGCTTGTACTGTGTCCTGAAATATCGTTTTCATCATCACTCAGAGTTAATCCACTCCAGGACCAAGTCCTTTCCCAAACTAGGATATGTTAGCCTGTTCCACCCAAACCCTTAAATACATTCTTGGGTCTCATTCCCTCTATTTGGTTCTCTGTTTACCC
Source organism: Paralithodes platypus (assembly GCA_032716605.1). NCBI lineage: Eukaryota > Metazoa > Arthropoda > Malacostraca > Decapoda > Lithodidae > Paralithodes > Paralithodes platypus. Next base: position 26,796,832 of record CM064576.1, on the reverse strand, counting down.
CTTCTTCTAAGTCCATTTATCGGCTCCCAAGCTGTAGCTGTATTGTAATAAAATCCTAGGAATGGAGTTAGAAAAAAAAGGCTGAAGAAATTGATCAACCTCACTCCTCAAAATTACAATATGTAATATATTTTAAATGCTGCATTTGAGGAAGGGTTGTACGAATTATTGCTGACCGTAGGATCCCTATAAATAAGCCAAATAAACAATCGCCTGTAGTGAAAATGTGTACAAATTATATATAATTCTGACACACCAATTCAATATTTTGGAACATTCCCTGTAAACACATACCCGAATCAGTGTTTTATCTAATTCAGTGTTCACTGTTTCATCTAAAGTAGTGTTGTAGCTGCTTGTGCAGGTGACTGTACTGAATGCGAGGTATACAACATGGTGTCTAGATACTCTCAAGGTAGTGATTTGCTAGTTATATACTGTATAGTATTGGCCAGGGAAGGTAAACAACATGGCGTCTTTAGAAATACTCATCGTGTCCCAACTCTCACTCTCTCTCCCTGGCTACTTACTCCCCGGTATTATGGAAGGTAAACAACATAGCGTCTTTAGAAATACTCATCTTGTCCCAACTCTCACTCTCCCTTGCTACTCCCCGGTTGACTGTACTCACTGGAGGTAAACAACATGGTGTATTTAGAAATACTCATCTTGGCCCAACTCTCACTCTCTCTCCCTGGCATTATGGAAGGTAAACAACATGGCGTCTTTATATATACAGTACTCATCTTGTCCCAACTCTCACTCCCTCTCCCTTGCTACTCCCCGGTTGACTGTACTCACGGGAGGAAAACAACATGGCGTCTCTAGAAATACTCGTCTTGACCCAACTCTCACTCTCTCCCTTGCTACTCCCTGGTATTAGGTAAGGTAAACAACATGGCACCTTTAGAAATACTCATCTGGTCCAACTCTCCCTCTCTTCCTTGCTACTCCCCGGTATTAGGTAAGGTAAACAACATGGCGTCTTTAGAAATACTCATCTTGTCCCAAGGCTCCCTCCCCCTTGCTACTCCCTGGTTGACTGTACTCACTGGAGGTAAACAACATGGCGGCTTTAGAAATACTCATCTGGTCCCAACTCTGACTCTCTCCGTTGCTACTCCACGGTATAGAGTGAAGCAAAGTGACTTCCGCTGTTGCCTCCCACACAAGGGCCCCACCATACCCCTCCTGCAGAGTCTCGGATATTAGCCCCTTCCAGATCTCCACCTTCGTATATATCCCTCGCCCGCTCAAATCTTCGGGGGGCTCGTATTTTTTTTGCGCGATCTTTGGGGTGGGTTGAAAGAGGGAAGTGGAAGTCTCGTTTTTTAGGGAGAAAAATTGTTCGTTTAATGTGGTTGTTTTTCTTTAGTTATTTATCAATTTGTTTAATGCTGTGTATCGGATATAATGTTATAATTTGTCTTTATTTTGTTAATTTCATTGATATTTTCAAAATTGTATATCTGTGTGCACTGTTGTGTCTCACACAAGTGTCCGGCCATGCCTTACATAATCATGGTCCTTGAGGTCTCAACAGTGTTCGTACAACCATTTTCACTTTAAATCTTCGAGATTCATATATTTATTCGCGCAGCTAGGATGTTTGAGGTAGGGAATACTGAAGTTTCTAGTTTGCTGATATATATATATGAGAGAGAGAGAGATTTGATTTGATTTTGCCCCGAGGGGCGAGTTTATTGAGCAGCGCCCCCCATCCTGTGAGGGGACAACCACTAGTAAGGCGATACATACTGCTCAAAGAGCCATTATTCTACTGAAACAACAGCATCGTCGTCTGGTTACATTCATATTTGTGTTTATAAGTCAGGTTGGCTCTTTGAGAGTATTCTTAAAACCTTCACCCACTAAACTCTTTGGGGAACTATAATTTGTCCTACTAATACTGTTTGAGGGTAATTGCCGAGTGGGGTATTCGGAAGTTTCGTTTGAGGATTTTTAGTTTCAGTACATGGAGGTATTTACTTTAGTTTCAGTACATGGAGGTATTTACTTTAGTTTCAGTACATGGAGGTATTTACTTTTGTTCTGTTGATTTATGTATAGGTAATTGTAGATCTGCTTCCATGTGTGTGTCTGGTACAACAATTGTGGCCTTCATAATGTTGTTGATGTATTCTGATCTAGGTATTTTGTGTACATCTGTCTCCCACACAATAACCACTGTAAACAGTCAGAGCTATAAGAAAAAGTATTGAATATAATTTTGGGTAATTTGACAATGATTAACTTTGCTTATTTGGTAGTACCGTTGTATCCTTAAATCAGATGGATGTAGCTCTGCCAATATATATACATGTATATGGTAAATTACTGTTGATACTCTATTTTCCCTTTCCTATCTTTAAAGCTATCTTTATCTCTATTTATTTTTTCATGTAGCACATTCTAGGATAGTAGCCTTTTTGGAATCTCAGAAATGTTCGTATATCTTTCGCTACTCAATTCTTCGGGGAACTAATATTATTCCTCGCTACTTTATCTAGATCTTTAGAAAGGGGAAGCAGAAGTTTACATTGTGAGGATGTTTAGTGTCGGATTGTAGGGAGACTTTTTCGCTCAAGTAAGTGACTCTTCTTTGGTTCTTTGCAAATTTGTTTTTCAGTTGTGTCTGAGGTAAACCAAAATAATAATAATAACATTTCGTCCTTATTTATTCGCAGTATATTTTCCGATTTGATAACTCTGCTTATTTCCCAACCCTGCAGAATTTCAGATATTTACCTCCTCCAGATTCCCACCGTGCTCGTATATCCCTCCTCGCCCGCTCAAATCTTCGGGGGGATTTTGTTTAGTCGCGCTACTTTTCAGGGTTGTGTAGAGGGAAACATACGACAGATTTTAATTTTGGGGAGTTTTGGTGTCGTTTGGAGGAAGAGTATTAAGTAGGGTTTCCTTAGTGATTTGCACATCGTAGTTCGTGTGTGTGGCTGGCATTAGAACATTGGTCTATTTCATGTTATTTATATTTTACGATTTAGATATATTTTGTCGCCTTTCGTCTGTCACACAAGAGCCCTATCGTACCCTACAGAGTCTCGGATATTAGCCTCTTCGGAATCTCAGCGGTGTTTCTATATTCCTCGCCCACTCATGTTTTTAGGGGAACTCTTCATATTTTGCGTTACTTGTTTGGGGATCAAGAGCAGGGATGCAGAAATATAAATGGAATTTTTGTTAACCTTGTTTTAATATTTCGCTGAATTCTGTGAATTTTGTTTAGTAATCTAACAATATATATACGTTTGTGTCTGCGACATGGACATTTTGCCGAAACTTGTTCCGTACATGTGTTCTGATGTTGATATTATTGAGCATTTGTCTTTTGTTATGTGAGAGGATCATTCATTAAATTGTGTCGATATTATGCTGTTTTTTGTTAATTTGTTTATCTTTTGCATGTATCTGGGATAAGAGTATTATAAGAGTATTATCATATTATAGTTCGTTGATATTTTCTGATATATACAGTACAAATTTTTCCCACATCCTTCTCTCACACAAGAGCCCTGCCAGCCCCCACAAAGTCTCGGATATTAGCTTCGGAGATCTCCACGGTGTGCTTATATCGCTCGCCCGCTCAAATCCACGGGGGACCTATCTTACGTTTTTGCCGGCGGGATGCGGAAGTTTCGTTATTTAGAGGGAGGATCTTTCGTTTACTGTCGTTGGACAGTACACTTGATTTCCTTTGTACTTTGTTGTTATTTGTTCATTTTTTTGCTGAAATGTTTTATTTTGTGTATCTGGTACTTACATTTTGTTTTTGTATCTGAGTGAGGGAGACAAAAGGCAGGACTGCCTGTGACGAGTGCCTCCCCCAGAGTTGAAAGACTGACGGGGCCAAAATCAAGGGACGTTCGAGCCAAATTGCCTGGACACACGGAGTTTGAAGCAATGTAATTCATGGGAAGAGGGAAAGACTGATTCTGGGAGAGAGTTCCAGAGCTCAGCTGTTGAATAGAAGGAAAATTGAGAGTAACGTTCCACTCTTAGGTTGGAGAGTTGCACAGAGTAATGGTGGGATTGTGTTGCAAGACGAGTGCTACGTGCTCTACGACGAGGGGGTAGTATACACTGATAGAGTTCTGAAGCACAATGATTATTGAAATAACTGTAGAATAGTGAGAGAGATGTGTATGACTACCTTTGTGTATACCTTTAAAGGTATGTGTACATTCATCTCCCCCCAAGAGCCCTACCACACCCCTGCAGAGTGTCGGATATTAGCTTCTTCTACATCTCCACACTCTTCGTAGATCCCTCGCCCCCTCAAATGTTTGGGGAACTCTCATTATATCGTGTTTCTTTTAGTATGTGTGGGATAAAGGATAGTTAAGATTCTTATTTTGAGGAATTTAATGTCGGTTTGTGTAAATAAATATAAGGTTAATCGTATTTGTTTTGTTTTCAGGTATATCCAAACCTGTAATCGTTGGTGTGTGAAGTAAAAGATTTGCGTACAATTTTATCGTGTACATGTTTTTTGATGATTATTATTTTGGTGATTTTTCCACACAAGAGCTCCACCATACCCTGCACAGTCTCGGATATTGGCTGCTTTGACATCTCCGCGGTTTTCCTATATCCCTCTCCAGGCCAAAACTTAGGGAACTTATCAGGGAGTTAGGGAGGCGGAAATTAGGTTTTTGAGGATTTGTATTGACAATTTTTATGGAGGGATTTTCGCTAAATTTACTTCTTATTATTTTCGTATTTCTACATGTTATTCAATTTTAATTATATTTGTTTTGTTTTTAGCCTTTTGAACACTTATTTTCGTGTGTCATCTCTTGTAAATGTATCAAATCTAAATGTTGTTGTTATATTCTGAATTAATAGTTTATCTGTATTTATCTCCCACCTAATGAACAAGATAATTTCCCTTTGCATCTACATTTTGTTTTACAATGTAGCAAAGTCTCGGATATTAGCCTCTTAGAGAACTCAGCGGTGTTCGTATATCCATCGCTCGCTAAAAAAAAAAAAAAAAAATCGAAGTTCTATATATTTCGCTCTAGTTTTCGTGTGGTCTAGGCAAGGTATGGGAACGTTTAGTATTCGGGAATATTTAATATGGGATTTGGGTGAAACAAATGTATTATTATTATTTTATTTTATTTTATTTTATTTTTTATTTATTTATTTTTATTATTCGTCTTTTACCATACCCTGCAGAGTCTCGCATATCAGAATCTTTGTCCTTTAAGGGAGCCCACCTCGCTTTGTTTTTCTCTTTCTCTCCCTGGCTTGGCTTGTATCCATTCGACCCCATTCAGCCTATTGTTTTAAGACGTTTACCCACATCCAGGTGTCAATATTTTAATGACGAGCGGTAGCGAGCCAGCATATATACATATATATATTGTTTTGACAGCAAGCTAAATTTGTACATTTTTCGATAGAAAAATTTCTCCGGCAAAGCCGGATTTCTCCATACAATACTGGCTCGCTATCGATCACCAGGAAGAAATCGACACCTGGATGGGGATAAACGTCTTAAAACAGTTGGCTGAATGGGTCCGAATGGATACAAGCCTGGGAAAGAGATAAAAGGAGAGACAGATAAAAAAAAAAAAAATTGGTGACCCCCCTTAATCAGATAGGTATATCTTTACCAATATACCTTTAAAGGTAACATATTATCACATTAATGATCTTTTCCATGCGCTCTTTGCAAGTGGTGGGAGATTTTAGACGCCAATAGAGCAGGGCAATAACCAGGGGAGGCTTCATAGGCATGTGATAAGGAGTTGCTGTAACTCCTGTTTCATATGTCTGGCTTCCCTCACTGTTTCTATTTGTGTCTCACCTACACAGAGTAATCCAGCTAGCCCTCACAAACACCTCCTCCTCCTATTCATTTCACTACACTAAACAAGCACACCACACTTCTTACCAATTCACCAAAATAAACATATAATTAAAGTAGCGACTATCACTCAACTTTGGGGGGAGACACTTGTTATAGACAGATTTGCATTTTGTCTCCTTCATTCACATAGAACAAGAATACCTTTATACTATGCAGCAGAGACTCGAATATTCGCCTCTTTGAGATCTCAGCTGTGTTACATCCTTAGCCCGTTACTTTTAGTCACTTTTTAGTCAATTTTTTCATAAATTTATTTTCTGTTTCTAGTTTCCTCGCTAGACCTCCATCAAACTTAAGAAGACGCCCCCTAGACCCCCTTTCAAGATAAATGTGTACATTTTTCGGTAGAAACATTTCCTGGCCAAAGGCCGGTTCCCTTTAAATTACAGGCTCGCTTTCGCTCGCCAGGGAAAAATCGACACCTAAATGGCAGGAAAGGTCTTAAATTTGACAGAAATGGGTCGAAAGTTCATAAAATCGCCAAACTAATGGGGCTAAAGATGAGGGAGAAAGGGGTCTAGAAAAGCGACCTATCTGCCCTTAAACCAAATTATCCACGCTACTTTTGGGATGTATTGTAATGGGAGAACTTTAGTGCTCCTTTTGAGGATGTATTGTAATGGGAGAACTTTAGTGCTCCTTTTGAGGGGACATCCGCGTTCATGGTGATGTTTATTCTAGTCACTTGCATGTAGTTTGATCGCATATTTTCTCTGGTTTATATTATTCATTTTATATGTATGTATGTATATTTGTTTCGTGGATATTTTTTGGATTTTAGATATATTTGTGTTGTTTGGCCTCCCACTAAAGGTCTCGGACATACACAGATACCCGGATATGCCACACATTCAGATTTTCTGCTTTGTTTGCGTTTTTTCGCATTATTTGTTCTGTATGTTTTTAAGTGGCATATATAAAGGAGGAGAATGGATAGTGAAAACAAAATATATATTAATAAATATTAATATATATACTGTATATATATATATATATTATATATATATATATATATATATATATATATATATATATACTATAATATATATTATATATTAATATATATATGTATATATATATATATACATATATATATACTGTATATACCGGTATATATATATATATATATATATATATATATATATATATATATATATATATATATATATATACTGTATATTATATATACATAATTATGTATTTATAATTTTAATGGGGGTGTAGATAAATTAAGGGGAAGTATTGAAGATAGGGAAGGGAAGTAAATGAAAAAGGTGGGCGTTTTTTGTATTAAGAATATATATTTTTCATTTTCAAACATTTTATCATCTTTAGGAGTTGGATATGTTTTCGTTCGTTTTTCTTATCCTTTTCTTAGAATTATAATATATTGTAATTGTTCATCGTGGTTTGACTATTTGCACAGTTCCGTCAAGCCAGTTATATCATGGATGCATCAATATTTCCGAACTAACATTTTACGAAAATATATTCTGTGATTTAATGAACCACTCTAGCAATTGTTTTAAAAATACAATAAACTTGTGTAAGCCAAGCATATTATATAGAATCTACGCCAATACAAACAAATGTATACCAGATAGAAACAAGTTTATGTAAACGGCCCATCTCCCCTTAAACAGCTTCCGGGAGTCTAGTGTATTGGCCCTTATGAAAATTTAATCTGGGTGGCTTCCGTATATCAGGGGTTCTCGCATCATTGGGATTTCCGGTTATTGATCAACACACAAACACACTCACTCACTCACTCACTCACTCACTCACTCACTCACTCACTCACTCACTCTCATACACACTTTTCCAGCTCTATTCTGAGTTTCTTATGTTTAATAGTATTAAGCCTTGTTTACAAACTTTATGTATCGTGAGGTCTGAGTGGTATATATATATATATATATAGCTGACAGGGCTAGGAATCGAACCATTCTGTGTCCAACTACGTACAATCGTACATCATCACGAAGGTTAAAAGAAGGATTTTGACACTTCTACCAGTATTCCTTCCCAACCCGACTCTGATGGGGGGGGGGGGAGGGGGCAGACAGACAGACAGGGGAGATGGGTCGTTTTTCTGGTCCCCTTTCTTCCTTATGTTTAGCCCCATAGTTTTTGAGATTTTAAGACGTTTGCCCCATTAGTTTGGCGATTTGAAGAACTTTCGCCCAATGTCTTTGTCAATATTAAGATCTGTCGAGGCTTTCGTGCTATTTAGGTGTCTATTTTTTTTCCTGGCGAACGAATGTGAGCCTGTAGTTTTGGAAGAACCGGCCTTCGGCCGTGACATGTACAAATTAATCTAGAAGGGGGATTTAATGGATTTTTTTTTCTTTTTTTAATGGAGGTCTGGGGAGGAAACTAAACAAAAATATTAAATATATTATATAATCGACTTAAAAATACACCCTTCCCCCTTAATTAATCCCATTATCTCGCCAAAGACAGTTATAAGAGTGGCTACACATTACGTGATATTATACATAAGAATTACAGTCTCCACATCCCGCTTGATCTTACTTTTATAGGACATTTAAGTAAAGTGCTGGTACGCGTCCTATTTACACTTACAGGATCCGCCAAGCTCGCAACAGGTACTGAATAACGTATACCATGATCAATACTACCACTATCCTCTGTTTTACCTCCAGTATTTAGTTCTGTCCAAAGCAAGCGGCAGATCCAGCTAACTTTCATCAGTTTCTTTGTCCTTGGTCAACCTGGAGTGAAAAGTTAAAGTCGAAATTGTGGAGTTGTTTCGTGATTCCGCGACTGCAAGCTTTTAAGGGGGGTGACCTGTTTTTTGTCTTCTCTCTCTCTCTCCTTTGCTCTCTTTTTCTGGCTTGTATCCATTCGGCCCTATTCAGACTACTGTTTTATTACGTTTATCCCCATCCAGGTATCGATTTCTTCCATTGTATGCATTGTATGGAGAAATCCAACTTCGCCAGAGACATTTTTCGATTGTAAAATGTACAAATTTAGCCTGCTGTCAAAAACATCATAAAAAAACAAGGTACATTATAATTATAAGGTATTGTAGGTGTATTGGAAAGAAGTGTGGTGTGCTTGTTAACTGTAGTGAAATCAATAGGAGGAGGAGGTGTTTGTGTGAGTTTAGCTGGATTACTCTGTGTTGGTGAGGCATAAATAGGAACAGTGGGGGAAGCCAGGCTACACATACCAAACTACTGGGAGTCAACGTCTTGTTTTTTTCATTATTAAGGGGAGGAAGTTGGTTTTTCGAGTCCTCCTCCTCCCTCATATTTAGCCCTATTAGTTATGAGATTTCAAAACATTCGCCCCATTTGTTTGGCGATTTCAGACCTTTTGCTCCATTTTTTGCCAATTTTAATACCTTTCGTGCCATTTATGTGTCGATTTTTTTCCTGGCAAGCGATAGCGAACCTGTATTTGAAGAGGAATCGGCCTTCGGCCGGGATATTTTTCTACCGAAAAATTTATACATTTATATCGAAAGGGTGTCTTGTGGGTGTTTTTTTTAAGCTTGATAGAGGTTCAGAGAGCAAACTAAACCCCTTCCTTAAACCATAGAACCGAACCAGTAAATTATGCTGCACAATACCGTCTGGGCTCTCTGCCAGTACCAGTAACGCAATTATTATTTTATTCTGGCTACTAATAGACGATATTATAGTATACATCACCGGTAATGAAGGAGAGCAATGCGAGGGTTCCACATGATACCCAAATAAATACAGTAAGTATGTCATAATGAGTTTGTGTAACAATTCCAATACTTTTATCCCCTTGGCTTTTGGAACACTGTTATGATTGTTAGAATACATGTGTTCTGTATTGAATGCCACGTTGGTGACGCTTTGTAAGAAGTGCTCATAATTAAACTGTTGTTAGAGCCTGTGTGTTTAATTATATCACACGCATTTGTAACAGTGTGGATAAACAACAACAGTAATTTACATACAGTTACGGTTAGAAGTCACGTACTACCTTCATATATTTAATGTCGACTCTTCAGAGTAATTTGTATATATATGGAATGGGTGTGGGAAAAACACATGGAAGAGCTTTGATATCTAACGTTTTGGGCTATTTCTTAACTATCATCAGAGAGATTCAGTTTCTCTCATGGGTAATACTTAGCACGCGCACACACACACACACACACACACACACACACCCACACCCACACCCACACCCACACCCACCCACCCACCCACCCACCCACCCACCCACCCAACCTACTAACCCACCCACCCACCCAGCCACCCACCCACCCACACACACACACACACACACACACACACAGTAGCTTAGCTTGGGTGGACTTATGAGACAGATAATGGTGTGTAGTTTAAGTTAGGTTAGGATATGGTAATCGTGATGGGGGTAATATCTCCACAGGGAATTACAGCCTGGGATTATTAGAGTGTATCGCTAGTACGCAAGGCTTACAAGTTATAACATTCAATATCGTTTGCGTATGAATGGATGGGACTATAGGTACACTCGACCAAAAAACAATCTTTACACTAACGCTCTAAACATTCTGGAAGTGGGTCGAAATCTTGTGATAATACCTCACAGACGTATGTTTCACCCGATTCATTCCGTTCACACTAGATTATTTACAGATCACCAGTGTAAAGATTGTTTTTTGGTCGAGTGTACAGTTGAGAAGATCGTTTATGAAAATTAGAAAGAGGATAGGAGATAGGACTGAGCCCTGAGAAACACCGGAGTTGATAGGATGAAGAAGTGTGTATGCCTGGTGTCCTTTTTATCACTCTTGGTTGTTTTGGGTTCTACTAACTCTATTTAAATTAAGTCCTGGCTGCTTCACTTGGGTCGTAAGGTTTGTGTGGGCAGTGTAAGTATGCAAATATATGTGAATCTCTCTCTCTCTCTCTCTCTCTCTCTCTCTCTCTCTCTCTCTCTCTCTCTCTCTCTCTCTCTCTCTCTCTCTCTCTCTCTCTCTCTCTCTCTCTCTCTCTCTCTCTCTCTCTCTCTCTCTCTCCTCTCTCTCTCTCTCTCTCTCTCTCTCTCTCTCTCTCTCTCTCTCTCTTTCCCCCCCAATTGTGTGAACATGTCGCCAGTGTTGCAGGCTTGTGTGGCAGGGCTGGGCACATTTGTAGTTGCACAGCTGCAGTGTCGAGTGCATTATGGAAAGCTTCATTGCAATTCCCATGATAAGGACGGGTCTCGGCCTGCCAGGGCTTTTCTGCAACCGAAATGGGGGAGGGGTGGGGGGGTTTAGGGGGAAACTAACAAATAAATTAAAATATAAATAAATAGACCCTCAAAAATAACCACTGTCCCTTAAGTTGTTCTCTTTCAGTAACATGGCGTACTTACGTCCTTTTCTTAGCAATCTTTAGACCAGTTTATACAGAGTAGAAAGGTCCCATTCGAAACAGAAAGTGATATCTTAATTAACCATCAGGTTCCCACACTTCCTTCGTAAGCAGAAGGAAATAATAACCATAATTAAAACACATAAATAAATATAGACTGGGTCATGTTATTACGAAAGTATAACATTTATTGACGTAACATATCAATATATATTCAATGTATATTTAATTATCACCAACAAAAACAAATATATAATAATGTAGTGGTACTGTGTAGGCTATATGAAGTAATTCAATGATAAAGGGAGGTGGGTTGCAATACAAACAAAATTCCCTAACAAGGTTGCAACCCAGCATATTGTAGTTCTAGCCAAAACTGCTACCTCTGTGGATGGTAAGAACATTATTTATTTATTTGAGGAAAAGTATTTCCGAGTCTTAAGAGGAGACTTGTATATATTTCTTAATGTATTAATTTATTAATATGTATTTATAGTTTCCTCCCTAGACTTTGATTAAGCTTTAGAAAAGTACCCCCAAGACCCCCCCCCCCCCCCCTCCCCCTTCGAGACAAATGTGTACATTTTTCGGGAGCAAAAAAAATCCGGCCGAAGGCCGGTTCCTCCTAAACTACAGGCTCGCTATCACTCACCAGGAAATAAGCGACACCTAAATAGCACGAAAGGTCTTATATTCGCCAAACAAATGGGACGAACGGCTTAAAATCTAAAAACTAACGGGGTTAAACATGAAGAGGAAGGGGTCCAGAAACAGAAAACAAATCCCCCTAAGCCTAAGGAGCAGTGACAGTTGTCTTTCCTACACTGTAAACAATGCGTATGTAAGTGTAGCTCAAACGGTCTAAACATATTCGTTACATATGAACGTATCATATTTACAGGACAATTAACCCCTTGAAGCTCTGACGCGTTTTAGCAGTATATTTTGGCTATCATTAGACGATTTTATGCAGCTTAGAAAGGATCTGTGGGTATTTAAAGTGTTAAAGACTCTCTCAATCAACCCTCTGACTTCCATATACCCTTCCTAATCTGAATAAAATCGTCTAATAATTACCAGAAAACAAAACAGAAATGCGTATTGGAGCTTGAAAGGGTTAAGTTCGAATTAGTAAATGGAAACTGATGCGCGAAGTATACTGTGTTTGTTTGACGTATTTACACATGGCTCTTTTATATACGTAGTTGTTAAAGAGGCATATCTTATATAAGAGCCCACTCGTGTCTCTCTTATATTTAGATTTACTCAGCGAATCTCTATGAAAAATCGGTTATGTCCCTCCTTCCCGACACATCCTTCTTACGACCTAGAATATCCCGGCCTTCCTCTGGCATTCTGTGATCTATGCCGCGCGAGTGTAAGACATGTTCCCCCCCCTGCACCTCCACCACCCACACACTCTCCCCTCCACATCCACCACACCCACACACACTCCCCTCCACCTCCACCCACACCCACACACTTTCCTCCTTGTTTCCCCTTGACCAAATACAACTCCAAGAATAACCTAGCCTAACTTAAGGGGAGATGGGTCACTTTTCTGGACAGCCTTCTTCCTCATGTTTATCACCATTAGTTTTCAGATTTTAAGACGTTCACTCCAAATGTTTATCGATTTAAAAACTTGTCTCATTTATATATCAATATCAAGACCTTTCGTGTCATTTAGGCGTCGATTTTTATTCTGGCGAGCGATAGTGAGCCTGTCATTTTTTGAAATGTCGGCCTTCGGCCGGGATAATTCTCTATCGAATTGTTTTACAATTTTATCTTGAAAGGGGGTCTTGGGATTTTGTTTTTGTTTTTTGTTTTTTGTTTTTTTTACCTTGAAGGATGTCTAGCGAGGAAACTAAATGATAAATGAATATATATATATATATATATATATATATATATATACATATACATACATACAATGACCCCCCAAAATAGCCACTGTCCCCTTAACCCAACCTAAGCAAACCAACCCTAATCTAGCCAATCATTACAATATATAACTCTACATATACACTACATTATGTCTACTGAAGCTGTCAAAGTGAGCCTGATAATGCGGGAATATGATTACGTAGCCAGGAAAAATATCGGGGGTGTACACAGAGCCGGTATCACACGAGCGCTTTTTCACTCGACATATATCCTCAACACTGGTCTGGCAGCTTATGAGGTCAACATTTATATTATTTCAGTTACCTAAATTACCTTAACTGATCGATAATCTTAAGGGGAGGTTTCCACTTGAGGGACTTTTTTCTTGACCCCTTTCTCCCTCATGTCTAGCCCCATTGCTTTTGAGATTTTAAGACGTTTGCCCCATTAGTTTGGTGATTTTTAAGAATTTCCGCCCCATTCTATCAATTTTAAGACCTTTTGTGCCATTTAGGTGTCGATTTTATCCTGGCGAGCGATAGCGAGCCTGTAATTTAAGAGTAATCGGCCTTCGGCCCGGACATTTTTCTACCGAAGAATGTACAAATTTATCTTGAAAGGGGGTCAAGGGGGTGACATTTTAAGATTGCTGGAGGAGTAGGAAACAAACTAGAAACCTCCCCTTAACCCATAACCGCTCAGAGATTGTGTGGTTTAAACTATGTTGTTTTGGGTTTGTTTTGACTTCTTTCAATCGCATTTATTTTAGGTGTCCCGTTCTAATCCGAATCTAACCTAGTTTGCAAGATAAATTAATATTCAATTAGTTTACATTGGACAAATTAATGTTAAACTTTGAGAAGCCATTTGAAATATAATAGCCTGTATCCCTTCATTATAATTATTAATTAAGCTGAATCAACGAAGCGGGTAATTATAGCATTATATAATCAGCATCAATATCATCAATCATTTAGGCGAGTTACTCTGTTTGTTGTGCTAAGTCGATGTTGGAGATTTAAACCCCATTAAGGGGAGATGGGCATAGTTATTTGCTCATTTATATGTATAAGTTTATATTTATTTTAGTTTCCTCCCTAGTCCTCCATCAACCTGTAAAAAACACCCCTTAGACCCCCTTCAAAATAAATTTGTAAATGTAAATGGTGCTAAACACGAGGGAGAAGGGGGCCATCCCCCCCTTAATGATTATCTGGTCTATTGCTATATTACCGTACCTCTGTCAACTCTCACAATTTGATGCTGTTCGGTGAGGCCTGGTAAGGGGGGGGGGGGGCGTGTTTATTTGATCTTTTATTTAGCTTTCTATTGTTTGGTTTATACTTTCCTCCCTAGATCCCCATGAAACTATTTAGCCAAAAACAAGTCTCAAGATCTCCAAAATGATTGGGTGAAACAGGGAGGATTAATAAACGACCCATCTCCCCTTAAAGCATTTATGAGGTAATGGGGTGGAGGGATTGCATAGGAAATACCCCCCTCACTTTCCTGTGCTGGACATTCCATCCCTACCAGCCAATCAAGAGTTAGCCTGACCTAACCTTCATCCAGGAATTCCAATAATGTTATCAACAAGGAGGGAGGAATGAGGAGGTGGGGGAGGAGGTGTGGGTGGTGGTGGAGGGTGGAAGAGCTGTGTTTGGTGGTGGAGGGAGGAGAATTTGCAGTGGTGTGGGTGGTGGTGGTGGAGGGAGGAGGAGGTGACGGTGATATTATAGTTAGTTCATTCTAGGTTGGGCAGAAATCGTAACCTCTAACCTCTGTAACTCAAAGAGGGCTAGAACAAATGAGCTGTCAATTTCCACACATTTTCCCCAGCCAAGTCTTCCTATTTGGTAGAAATATTAGCACGATTACTCTAGTCCTTTTTGAGTTACATAATTTTGAGGTTACGATTTCTGCCCAACCTAAAATTAGCGGACTATAGTCGTGTACAACTCTTGTTGGTATATACAATTATTCTATGATAGAAACACATCTTGGATTTTTTAGATTCCAATTGGTTTTTGCCTTGAACAATTAAAATTCATATGTATAAATATTTACATACAAAACGAACAGACTATATAACTGGAATCGTCGTTCCTTGTTTGTATATTAGATTACAGTTTCCATGTGCATTGAAAACTTGCGAATATTTTCCGTGTCCACACGTGAATGTTTGCATTACGCCTACATGGGGCAGCTCGTACGTACAGTCATGCTCAGAAGTTCTGTTCCACCTGTAGTACTTCAACTTTATATTATCTGGACATTAGAAAAACATAATGGCAACACTTAGTATACTCGTAGCTTTAATATTACTGCTGCACTCATGTGTGCTTAGGACTATCTACTGTATTTACCAGACTATTCACTATAATTAGACAAAAGTCTTTACTCCTATTCTCTTGCAACTGAAACAGTGGTTCAGCAAATCTCTTCTCTGGTTGAGTTTTCCCAAATCGTAGAAATGTCATATCGATCATGTATGTTAAACAATGTTAGCTGTCAAGGTCTCTGGCCTAGTTATAGTCAATAAACCATGGTGAGAGAACACATAAAAAATCACGAAATACTTATAATTTGTGTCCGTGCTTATGTATGTAAGGAATCTAATTGATAAATGCAATTTTAAATTCATTAAATTTAAAATAAAATATGCCATATAATGTGAAGTGATATGCACACCAATTAATCAAATTGTTTGTACTTGGATTAAGGAAAGCAAGAGAGGTCTACAAAATTTAAAAATAACTGCACAGTCTCAAGGCCGCTCCTTATCTTCTCACTGCCCTGCAAGCACACAAAACAGCTCCCATGTTTAGTAACCCATCTGCTAAATTGATTTAGAAATGGAATACCTTAGATTATGTGCAGTTGTTTAGAATGGAGAAGACTAGAGTGGCCACATTATTATGGGATTCGTCAGTTATTGTCTATCTATCTATCTATCTATTGCCTGACGCCGTGATCCCCGAAAGGGTGGCCACGAACGAACTGCCCCCATGCACCTCTGTCCCCAGTCAGTCGACGCCCCTCCCCCCAACCAGCACCGCCTTCGTTCATGTACTTCCTCACTCCATCCTTCCACCTCTCATTCGGTCTACTTCTCCCTCTCTGTCCCTCCACCTCGCTCTCATACACCCTCTTAGTCATTCTCTCGCTTTCCATACGTTCCATATGGCCGAACCATCTCAAGTTGTTCCTTTTCACACTTTCCAGCACATCTACCTCCACACCACGCCTCCTTCTTACTTCCTCATTAGTCTGTCTATCCCTCCATGTAACTCCGCACGCACACCTTAAGTAATTCATTTCCACTGCTCTCACTCTTGGTCTGAGTCTCAACCAACGTCCATGCTTCGCTTCCGTAAGTCAGTGTCGGGATTACCACACTGTCATGCAAGGACTTCTTCACTTCCATACTGACCACCCTATTTCTTGTTACTGCTTTTAGCGTTCCTACATCCCTCTTCCCCTGTTGTACCCTCTCCCGCACTTCTTCATCCATAGTCCCATCTTTACTCAACACACTGCCCAGATACTTAAAAGAGTTGACGATCTCCATAGCCTGACCGTTCAGCTTCACCTCACACTCTGTGACTTCACCCCTTTCGAAGACCATAACCTTGCTCTTCCCCGCATTTACCTTCAAATTCCGTTTTTCGCACACTGTTCCAAACTCCTTTACCAGACCCTGCAACTCCCATTCATTATCACTCATCAGAACTGTATCATCTGCAAACAGCAGTATAGGTAGCTTCCACTCAATTCCCTCCCTTTTCAGCGATACACCAACATCCACTGCTCTTGATAGTATTTCTTTCATGACTCCATCCATATATACAGTAAACAACCACGGGGACATCACACACCCCTGTTTCAAACCAACATTCAGGTCAAAGAACTCACTCTGCTCACTCTCCACACGTACTGCCGCCTTTGCACTCTCATACATCAGTTATTGTAACTTCTAAAATTCTGCAGAATGGATTTTAATTATATAGACTTGATTATGATAAACTTCAACATCTTTTTCGCCAAATTTACTATAATGGATATTGTACCAAATATAGTTTATACGGCCATTGAGATTATGCATGTTATACATTTAATGGTCTTGCTACTGGACTGGTAATCTTAAGGACACGGATTAAGATCCTGTTGTGTCAATGGGAACATATTATTAGGATAGAATTTGTCCTTCACTTACTTTCAGTGCATCACCACAAAGCCAACGAACACGCCATTAAAATATCCTCAATGTTTCCAAAAGTTAGCATTGTATGAATATTCCCATACTCAAAATATGCTATGGGGGCAGTGCCTAGTGAGTAAGCAGCTAAATAGGTGGCGTTTGAGAGAGAGAGCTGTCCGAGATTGTGAGACGAGACAGTGGCGATGCAGCTTTGACAAGTCAGAGTTGCAACGGGCCACAAGGAGACAACCAGGCGTCGTAGGTCTACGAAGGTAAGACCACAAACGAGCCGGTTGCAACACTCAAGCTGTCTCGATGTCTGGAATAAGACCTACTGAATTCACCATATATAGCGGTTGATTCTACAGGGCGGGTGCCCAACCCTGAAAGGGGTTGAAATAGGGGAGCTATCACCCCGCCAAAGGTGGCTTTCTAGGGCCTTTCCTAGCTGATGCTGAGAGGATTGGGTTCTAGTCATGTGGTGATGGGCTGGTCTATCAGAGTGAGAACTGAGCGATCTCTGCCATACCCATAGCTTACTCTGACTGTTCCTTTTACTTATATATTTTCTAGATCTCGAGTGACGGCGTTTCTTCCGTGGATTGACCTCCCAATCTACCAAGATTGGAAGCCAAAGCATCACATTTTTCCCTTGCCCCTCAACTCTCTCTTCATTATTGCTGAGGGGCACAGGGCCCTGGGTGGGGCTTTGGTATACCGGGCGTTTCCGTGCGCTCCTCAGCTCCCCGCCATGGAGTGGCTTCGGTCACCCAGGCTTTATTGTGGTCGGCAGGGAGAGTTCTGTGGGGGCACTCGGTTATGGCCTTGGCCGTGCTCGGGGCCTTGGGGCTGTTCGGCCAGGCAGCTTGGGGAACAACAACAACAACAACAACAGGCTGCTATTGTCTATTTGCTGTAAGTAGGCTAAAAGCCTTGACCTCTAACCTCTGTAACTCAAAATCGACTAGAGTAATCGAGCTAATATTTCTACCATTTGGGAAGAGTCAGTCAAGAAATAGATGTGGAAATTTACTGCCAATTTGCTCTAGCCCTTTTTGAGTTACAGAGGATAGAGTTCATGATATCTAGCCTACTTACAGCGAGGTCTAGAGGTAGAGTTGGAACAATCTCAATCCTCTATTTTGCAAAATTTAGCACTCAAATAATTCACGAAGTTTTAAGAGTGACTGTACATAGTTCCCATTCCGGCTGGGAAAAAAGAAATATACTGTGAATGAGAATATTGGATATTTAACAATTTTTGCCAGTTCGAAGCGCTATAAACGGCCAGTAACATTTGTTTTTGTTCTTTCTGTGTTGTATCAGAGCGAATTTGGGCAGATCGTATATTCAGAATCAATAGATTGATCAAATATTTTATAACAAAATGTGATTAATAGTGCGAAACAATATTTTAACACTTATACGACGTAAAATGAATAGTAATAAACACGGGTTATTATAACAAATGGGAACTTGTAGGAAAAGTGAAAAGTAACTAATATGTGCGTCAGCTGCTGACAAATGTTCGTAAACTCTTGCAATTTTCTGTATGCAAATATAGTAATTTAGAATGATGTTCAGATCAAATCAGGTATATGTTTATAAATACATAATATGTATTTGTTAATATATAGCTGATTTGATTTGAACATCAATCTAAATAATCTTATTTAACCTTATCCAATTTTAATCGAAATTGAACTTCATGCAAGATCTCAAGATATGCAGATGATACAGTAACTGGTTTATTTCAAGATGATGGCAAATTGAATCCCTTAGCAGCTGATTGTTCGATCCTTAATGAAAGTAGACATGAAAATTCTATGTCTCTGCATCATCGTATAGCCAAGTGTTCATAATCAGCAACATATTTCGCTACAAAATCTTCTTAATAGCCAAAAAATTCAGATAAAAATATGGCAATTTACTATCAGCTGGAAAAAATGGACTAGGCTATAGCAAAGTCAGGCTCCATTGGACACATGTCAGATTCTAAACGTTTTAGATTTGGCAAGTGTTTGTTATAATGATTTAGATGCTTATGTTCTGGGTGTGGTGTCCTGAGTTCGAATCCAAGTGCATTGGGGTTTTTAATGGAGGATTAATGTACCGAAGACGTGTTTTTAATTTTAGACTAGCTATATTTAGACAATGTTGTGCAGTATAAGAAGGATCTGTTGTAGTAAAAAGGGTTAAGCGAGATAGTTCTAAGCCTGTTAATTGCTGGAGGTCTATTTTAAACTGAATAAAATTGTTTAATACCGGTAGTAGCCAGAATAAAGTTAAAGGACGACACCGATAATGAAGGGGTTAATAGAAAGTAGAAGGAAACTACTCAGTGAATAACATCCAACTTAAGAGTGTCAACAAAGAAAATTACTTATCAAGTAATTTATAACCCGCTCAATGGAAGTATGGAAAGCGAGAGAATGACTAAGAGGGTGTACGAGAGCGAGGTGGAGGGACAGAGAGGGAGAGGTAGACCGAATATGAGGTGGAAGGATGGAGTGAGGAAGTACATGAACGAGGGCGGTGCTGGTTGGGGGGGGGGGGGGGTCGACTGACTGGGGACAGAGGTGCATGGGGGCGGTTCGTTCGTGGTCACGGCGTCAGGCAATAGATAGATAGATAGATAGAACAATGTTCCCTACGTATTAAAAAAGCACATACAAAATGGGAGATCTGGTGAGTATGCTATCGCTCGCCAGGAGAAAATCTACATATAAATGGCACAATAGGTCTTAGAATTGATAGAAATGAGGCGAAAGGTCTTAAAATCGCCAAACTAATGGGGGCGAACGTATTACAATTTCAAAACTAATGGGGCTAAGCATTAGGGAGAAGGTGATCCAGAAAAAAAACTCCCCTTAAAGATTAGTGTCAATCCATCTGGAGTACAACCCCTACCTGTACCATGGCATAGTAGATAAAAGTGTACCCTCCAGTACCAGACTTGTTGCCATAATCAAGGAGACAACACCCTCTCGGCTCAAAAGTTGGTGGGTAACTGAGCCAGCCGGCACGGACTAGCTGAGAGGGAGCATGAGAAGTGCCTGTAAGTCATGTTAGTAGCTCCAGCTAGATATTAGCAGAACTAGCAGGACGTCTGAGAGCCGTCGCTGGTATTGGTGAGTCACTTTTTTTAATGACGGTTCTGCGCCGTCGCTGGTATAGTAGGGGCACGTTACATCGTTCCGTTTGGTTCGATGCAGATTTTACTTATTCAAGATCCAATTACGCATTTTTTTCTGTGTTCTGTATATTATTAGACGATGATGTTCAGAAAAGGAAGGGTATATGGAAGTCAGAGAGTTATAATTCCCACAGATCTTTCCGAAACTCTATAAAATCATCTAATGATAGCCAGAATAGCCTGTCAAAATGCGTCACGATCTTCAAAGGGTTACCTGGACGCCCATTTATGGATCACACCTGTACAAAATGCCCTAACCCGATTGGATTAAAAACTCGGGATGCAAATGGTCATCAAACAATGGCACTTTTAAGGGTGGTAGTGCTTGGTTTTTGGTCTATATATTGATGTATTAATTATTTTTTTAGTTTCCTCGCTAGACCTCCATCAAGCTTAAAAAAAACACCCCCCTAGAACCCCTTTCAAGATAATTTTTTCGGTAGAAAAATATCCCGGCCGAAGGCCGATTCCTTCTATAATTACAGGCTTGCTATCGCTCGCCAGGAAAAAATCGACATCTAAATGGCACGAAAGGTCTTAATATTGACAAAGAAATGGGGCGAAAGGTCTCAAATCGCCAAACTAATGGAACGAACGTCTTATAATCTCTAAACTAAATATGCTAAACGTGAGGGAGAAAGGGGTCCAGAAAAAGCGACTACCTCCCCTTTAGAAACTCTTGATGCAAATGGTATATAGGGGCCCCGCTCGCACATCATCAAACAATGGCACCTTTCAATCATTCGGCTTCACAGAATTGACAAACACCGATGAACAATGGAAAACTGTGCGTGCAAATACGTACACAGGCAGGCAAACGCACAACAGCCTGTACACCCGCCAGGACACACACGCACACACACACACACACACACGCAAACACACACATACACACAGTTCGATTTCTAGATTGAGCTATAAAGGAATGAAGTACTTGATGTATGCAGGTATATATACAGTAGATAAATATATACGAATATTTATAAATTAAGAAAATGCAATAGATGAATAAATTATACACGATGATAATTATATATATATATATATATATATTTATATTTATATATTTATATTTATACAGTATATTCTCTCCATATCTACCAAGCGCCGCCATGCACACATTTAATAACAACCTACAAGCTGTACCTTATGCATATGATATAGTCATTATAATTTGTTCACGAAAGAATAGCCACACTTTGAATCATTTAAATTTCCCTCTCTTTTACCTCGCCTAATAATGAAGATATTAATTGACATGAACGGTTTTTGTTCTACATGAGCGTCACTTAAGGGGAGATTTCCACTTGGAGGATTTTTTTCTGGACCCCTTTCTCCCTCATGTTTAGCCCCATTGTTTTTGAGATTTTAAGACGTTCGCCCCATTAGTTTGGCGATTTTAAGGACCCTCGCCCCATTTCTGTCAATTTTAAGACCATTCGTGACATTTAGGTGTCGATTTTTTCCTGGCAAGCGATAGCGAGCCTGTAATTTAAGGGGAACCGGCCTTCGGCCGGGAAATTTTTCTACCGAAAAATGTACAAATTTATCTTGAAAGGGGGTCTAGGGGGAGTAATTTTAAGCTTGATGGAAGTCTAGGGAATCAACTAAAAAACTCCTCTTAAAGCAGTCGTAACAATTACCATAACACTGTACCCGTATGTTCTCTACATATCTTAATGTTATAGAGGGAATGTAATGCTTTATTGTATGTGTGTATTAAGGGGAGATGGGTAACTTTTCTGGACCCCTTTCTCCCTCGTGCTTAGCCCCTTTAGTTTTCAGATATTAAGACGTTCAGCCCATTAGTTTGGCGATTTTCAGACCCTTCACCCCATTTTGTTGTCAATATTAAGACCTTTCGTTCCATTTAGGTGTCGTTTTTTTCCGGGCGAGCGATAGCGACCATGTAGTTGTACGAGAAACCGGCCTTCGGCCGGGAAACTTTTCTAACGAAAAATTTACAAATTTATCTTGAAAGGGGGTCTAGGGGGTGTGTTTTTAAGTTTGATGGAAGTCTAGCGAGGAAACTAAGAAATATATGAATATATGAATTAATAGACCAAAAAAAACCCGGCCCAACTCCCTTTAACGGATATTCAAAGTTGCCAAGAAGAATTGCCGGAAAGAAGGTTCGTGTAGCTTCCTCTGAGGCACTTCAAACTTCACTGGCATTTAAACTTTACCCAAACTGATATATCGGCTTTGAGATTCTTGCCGGATCTTCGCCTATTGCTTTCCTGAATGGCACAAAATCTCTCTCTCTCTGCCAATATGCCTTTTCTCACATTGCTCTAAATTCCCCAAAATGGAAGTTTTTTTGCTAACAGTTCATCTTATTAAGTGTGTTTTCAAGATGGAAGAAACTATCGGTATTAATTTCCTAGTGTACATTGCAGATTATTTCCATTTTTGTCGGCGTATTCATCCATATTTAGTTTTGTGACCTCGTTATCATATAATTCAATTATAATTATGGTGTTAATTTGCACATCTTAGTGTTAATTTTGTAATTAATTCCATAATGGCACTGTCTTGGCACAATACCTATTTTATGGTAAGCTAGTGACGTTTTTCAAAGCTCTGTACCTTAACCCCTTCTGTAACTTTAATCTGGCTACTATTAGACGTTTTCATTCAGCTTAAAAAGGGTCCCTAGCAATTAGCAGGCTTCGAATTATCTCACTTAACTCTTTATACTACCACAGATACTTCTTAAGCTGCACAAAATCGTCTAATTATAGCTAGAATACAATTCAACAGACGTCACCGGTACAGAAGGGGTTAAACACTAAAAGATCCTTCCCACATCAAGGAGTTTGGTGCAAAGTATAACATAGTAGCGACTCTGTGTGGACTCTCCATAGACTCCTGAAGAAACACTGTGGAACCCCTGAATACTCTGTAGCACTCTGCTGAGTCTGTCCTACTCTGGGCCGGCTTAAACAAATTCACACCGGTTTAACATTTCAGTCCCGAATACGAAAAGTCTGTTAGACTCTGTTTCAACTCTTTCCAACTCCAAACAACTCCCTTACACTCCATCATACTCTGTTACACTCCTAAATATTTGTTTGCACTCCATCTGCGAAAAGCGCTACTTTTCTCTCCATCCTCATTCCCCATCTCCAGTTCTTTCGTAGATTTAATTGCCTTACATGTCTAGTTTCGTTTCTGCCTGTGATAAATATTGTTAGCAAGGTCACTCGGGTTATGAACGAATACAATAGACTTATAATAATGTATTCGTTTTCCTTCCATATTCTCTTTTCGTTTCTCCAATTTATATATTTCCTATTCGCTGCTGTTCTACACTATTCGTTTATCATAATACTACCTTAACTCTATCACGTTCTTGACGCAATTTTGAGCCTATTAGGAATACTTTAACGCCTTTGTTACCATCAGGGGTATTTAGAAACCTTTAGTTTAGTTACTTCAACCTCTGCAGTTGTCTTTGAGTTAGCTGTGGGCAGAAAACTAATTTTGGAGAGGTAATTATAAGTGTGAGAGAACTCTATTTATTACTGCTAATCTGGCAACCTCCCAAGTTCCCACTTCTATTTCTCAACTTATCTCTTGCCCCATTCCCCTACCTACATGTCCTTGTTTATTCAATTTCCCTCTCCCTGCGATCAATATTTGTTAAGACCACTCGGACTATGACTAATGACTGATTTGTTTTTTCAATTTTCCGTGTTCAGTTTCGTTCGCTCTGATAATTTACAAGCTAGGGCGAGTTATAGCGAGCGAGAAAAAAAAGTGGAATGACTTGGCAGAGATGAAATAATACTCCCTTTACTTTACACGTTCTGGTCTCTCCCCTTTCCTTACCTCCATTTTTTTTTTTTTTTCCCTCTATTTCTTCCTCGTTTCTTCATTTTTGTTTGATCTTTCTTGATATACTTTTAGGAGTATATTTACTACACTGTATATATTTCTTATTAGGAAATACTTTCATGTTCGGCAGTTCTCGTGGTCAGTGTACCAATAAATTGATTAGAGCTTTACTAATAAATAAATTTTGAGGAGGGGAAATTGACCACTTGCGAGTTTCGTTCTATAAGGAAGTTGGAGCTGTAGACATCGATATTTATCAGAATAACCAGCTATAATACGGTTTTAGTACATTTATATATACATAAAAAACAAATTCAACATACTATCTATCCATCAGAAACCTACGTAATTAATATAATTATATGTGTTTATTATCGATGTTTAATGGCCGAACTTCCTTATAGCCTGAAACTCGCAAGTGGTCAATTGGCTTGTGTGGCATGGGTCGCTCATACATGCCTCTCTC
The DNA here is from genome assembly GCA_032716605.1 of Paralithodes platypus. NCBI lineage: Eukaryota > Metazoa > Arthropoda > Malacostraca > Decapoda > Lithodidae > Paralithodes > Paralithodes platypus. The sequence continues at coordinate 26,771,989 of CM064576.1, read as the reverse complement.
TATGTTTTATTATTATTGTTATTTTCTTAATAGTGCATATTAATCGTAGTTGACCCTTTGAGTACCAGCGAGGTTTGTTCTATTTTCTTCTAGGCTGAAGTTAGTTCTAGCTATATTTAGACGCTATGATGCAACTTAGGAAGGATCTGTGGTAGCTAAAAAGGTTGGTTGGGATAGTTTGAAGCCTTATTATTGCTAGAGGTCCTTCCTAAGCTGAATAACATCTAGTTGCCAAAATATGATGAAAAGGACGGCCGTGGTACTGAACAGGTTAATGGTTGTCCTATATTACAGGCTCGCTCTCGCTCGCCCAGAAATATAAATCGACACTGAAGGGGGTAAAGTGTCCTATATCGCCAAATGAAGCAACATGTGCCATTAAACTCGTACAAGTGCCTGGTGGTGCATAAAGAAAAAGCATTATTAAAAAGAAATCTTGAACAGCTGACTTAAAAACAATTATGTGAGTTTTCTTATTAGCATTGTCTAAAGTTACCTATTAAACCACTAAATCAGAAAAGAAAGGGCCATACATATTGGGCTACATAAAAACAAGTACAATCCTGGTGTCGAGCAAGCAGAACAGATAATCAGCAATGAAACTGAGTCCAGGGAGAACTTAAACCCACATATCGAGAAAAGTTTGTATTGTAAAGATGCGACAAACTTTTATCGATAAGTGAGTTAGGGCTACGAAACTTCCGCCGCCGATCAGGAGACCAACCTATCAGTTAAGGGGGGGTGACCTGTTTTTGTTCTGTCCTTTTCTATCTTTCTCTGGCTGGTATCCATTTGGCCCCATTCAGCCTACTGTTTTAAGACGTTTATCCCCATCCAGATGTCAATGTTTTACTGGTGAGCGGTAGCGAGCCAGCATATTTTTTATTTTTGTTTGACAGCAGGCTAAATTTGTACATTTTTCGATAGAAAAATGTCTCCGGCGAAGCCGGATTTCTAAATATAATGCTGGCTCGCTATCGCTCGCCAGGAAGAAATCGACACCTAGATGGGGATAAACGTCTTAAAATAGTTGGCTGAATGGGGCCGAATGGATACAAGCCAGAGAAAGAGAGAAAAGGACAGAAATAACAAAAAGCAGGTCACCCCCCTTAAAGGGAGGGTTGAGGTTTTATGGGTACCTTTTTCTCTCATTCTTAGCCCCATTAGTTTCGACATTTTGAGACTTTTGCCCCATTTGTTTAGCGTTTCAAAGACCTTTCTTGCCATTTAGGTGTCGATTATTTCCTGGCGAGTGATGGGAGAGAGGTACGGTATCCTAAAAGCGAGCCTGGAATGTAGGAGGAACACGCCAAAGGCCGGGGCATTTTTCTACCGAAAAATGCACAAATTATCTCGAAAGGGGTTCTTGGGGGGACTTTTCTTAAGCTTGATGGAGGTCTATGGAGCAAAATAAACACCTACCCTTAAGGGGAGGTTTTTAGTTTGTTCCCTAGACCTCCATCAAGCTTAAAATTACGCCCCCTAGACCCCCTTTCAAGATAAATTTGTACTTTTTTCGGTAGAAAAATCTCCCTGCCATAGGCCGGTTCCTCTTAAATTACAGCCTCGCTATCACTCGCCAGGAAGAAAGTCGACACCTAATTGGCACGAAAGAACTTAAAATTGACAAAAACGAGGCGAGAGTTCTTAAAATCGCCAAACTAATGGGGTGAACGTCTTAAAATCTCAAAATCAATGGGGCTAAACATGAGGGAGAAAGGGGTCCAGACAAATAATCCCTCAAGTGGAAGTATCCCCTTAAACCCACATATCGAGAAAAGTTTGAATGGTAGAGATACGATCAGCGTTTTTCGATAAAAGAGTTAGGACTACGAACTTTCACCGTCGATCATGAGACCAGCCAGTATGTATGTATGTATGTATATACTCAGGCACATACCCCATTGCTGAGGGTGGCCGACTCAAGACAGAACCCGAACAGAAACCTTTAAAGTTCCAATTCTTAGGGTCCGGGACCACTTTTGCGTTCCCTCGCCCCTTTCTCTGTCTTGTTGAGTAGGAGATTTTGTTCAAGGGGAGGAGGATTCCTAGCCTCTGCCCCCTGCCAGCCAGTGAAAAGCTATTAGTCTATTGTCATTGAAACCTGCATACTGTGAGACCAATTTGGTTAACTCTACCTTCCAACCATTCTTGAGTGTTGTATGCATACGTCTTGGTTTTGTTTTCAATATCGAACCCATATTAAGTATTTTTAAACCTATGCACCTATGGGGAAAAAAAATAGAAGGGATTGTCTTGAAAATAATATTGAGTTGTTCAGATTAGCAGTGACCTTCACTGTTGGTCATCAGGATTCAGAAAAGATATTGAATGAATATCAAAATTCCATTCTAGGGCTACGAATGTATTAGAAGAATGTTTGTTATAAACCTTTAAACTCTTGAGATAAAATAATATATTTTTTTTAATATACTTATTGGGTCCATGGAATAGACGGCAAGGTCTTTGAGATACTATACCTCCTCACTTTCATATTATATACAAAGTGTCTCTCTCTCTCTCTCTCTCTCTCTCTCTCTCTCTCTCTCTCTCTCTCTCTCTCTCTCTCTCTCTCTCTCTCTCTCTCTCTCTCTCTCTCTCTCTCTCTCTCTCTCTCTCTCTCTCTCTCTCTCTCTCTCTCTCTCTCTCTCTCTCTCTCTCTCTCTCACACACAGTAATATTGAAGCAGGAAGCCACAGAGGAACTTTTTACCTCTTCCAAACTTCCTCTTCTCCTCTCCCTCGCTTCCTTTACGTATTTGTCCGCTCTTTAAAGTACTCGCACACATTTTTGCGGACCAAGTTATTAGGGTGCAAATTCCCGCAAAGCCATCCTCTCCGATTTGAAAGTCATCCTCGGCCGACAGTAATATATGCATTAAATTGAAATAGTGAAGGGTGAAGCGGGAAATATATATGTAAATCCATCCATTGATATTCGAAATAATCTAAGTTATGGGCTTGCGTAGAGTTGCGCTAATAAGTCATGTCTCGTCAGTCATAACGTTTGGCTCGCTCTGTGCGCTGTATTAATGTCTGTCGGAAGTTGACTAGGATGTATATAGATAGGGACATGTTTGTATATCTCACTCGAAATATCTGATCGACATAATATAATTGGTGCCTCGACATCTCTTATTTGGCCAATTGTACAATATCTGTCTGTTTAATACCTCCTGAGTGCCACTATATATATATATATATATATATATATATTATTATTATTATTATCATTATGTCTCTGAAGTTAACCCATTTATTGGGTGATTGTTTTTTTATTGTTTTTTGTTTTTTTACTACTAGTTATAACTTTCTTTGCGATTTAAAAAGGATCTTTGGAAGTCTTATGAGTTTGTAACTAAAACGATATATATTTTATGTGGTTTTACCTTCAACAGATCAAGTGAACTATTTGTTCAACTTTAGGGGGTCAGGAAAAAGGAAACTTAAAACGAGTAGAGATTTAAAGATGTAAGAGATGAGTTGGCTTCTCTATTAACCCATTCAGTACCGGTGACATCATCTTCATTATATTCTGGCAACTATTAGACGATTTGATTCAGCTTCGGAAGGACGTCTACCAATTAACAGGCTACTGACTATCTCAATTATTCCTTTTAGCTACCATAAGCATATTATTATATCGTTCCTAAGCTTCATACAATCGTCTAAATATAGCTAGAATCAAATATAAAAGACGTCGATGGTACAGAAGGGGTTAATCCTATTTCCGTAATTAAATATATTGTTGGTATTTGCATTCTAAATAGGAAGTCAAACGATGATAATTCGGAATGTTATTGACAATTTAGTTCTGACAGCTTTTGAAATAATGATGTTGACGAATGCTCACAGTTCAAGTAAGCTATCTTCAGTTGCTGCTGATGATACAAAGGAGAGCCGAAATGTTAGCACAATAAAGTTGTTGGTCCAAACTTGCCGGGAAACATACTAATGGGACTCCTTAAGGGTCTATTTTTTATAGTTTGATCCCCAGACCTCCATCAAACTTTAAGTTACTCCTAAATTACCAGGTCGCTATCGCTTGCCTAATTGGCCTAAGTGGCACGAAAAGTCTTAATAGTGACAAATAAATGGGGCGAAAGGTCTTAAAATTGCCAAACTAATGGGGATAAACATGAGGAAGAAGGGGTCGAAGAATATAACTCACCATCAACTTTTCAGTACGTCATTCTTGTCTTCATATATGTCTAGCTCTCAGTAGATATTTGGATTAAGTTTAGGAAGGACCTGGGGAAGTGAGAGCGTTTATTGCGACAACTTGCAGCCTTTTGATCCCCAAAAATTCTTCCTAAGAAACGTGGAATAGTTAAACTCTTTGCAGATTATGACGCAACTTGTCTGTATATTCTGGCTATCAGTAAACGATTTCATACAGCTTAGGAAGGATTTGTGGGGATTAAAAGGGTAAAGAGTATCTCAATTAACCCTCTGAGTCCCATATTCCTTTCCTAATCTAAATTAAACCATCTAATAATAGCAATAATAAAATTAAATTAAATAAAAATAAAAAATATATATAATGCCGTAATAGTACCTCCAAAGCGTTAATATTGGCCTTAAAAATACAGCATCGCAGTCAATATATATTCCACTTCACTGAGAGGCGGTCACATGCAAATTCCGAGGTCCTATAACCCTTTCGGTACTATGGTGCCTATATATATTTTATGTTGGCCATCGCAACACGATTTTTGCTTGGTTTATGAATAACCTGTTAATATCAAAATGTTGGAAATGTTTACCTCTTTGATTCTTCGAAGCTGAATATAATCAGTTAATGTTAGCCAAACTTAAATTTAATCAGACCATATTATTGAAGTAGTTAATAATCATTCAACAACACTATATTCTGCTGGAGCTACAGCAAGCTTATTTTAATCAGATTTAGAATAACCTCTAGAACTCAGTTAACTCAGAGGTTAAACAAATGTGTAAACTGAATTAAGGGGAGATAGGTCGTTTTTCTAGTCCCCCTTCGTCCTCATGTTTAGCCGGAGTCAGGAAGGATTTTTAAAGCTACCACTAGAAAACTTTATCGAGCCGAAAGCGGAAGCTCTTAGACACAAACGGCTTATCCAGCGGAGGGTTGTTGGCTCCTTCCCGATTAAGGTAACAGCCATCTCGCTTTTTACGGAGGGGGCTCAGCTGCGATCCTTATATTCCAACCCACAAGGCTATTTTATTAGTATTATTAGTAATATTATTATTATTAATATTTGTATTAGTATTATTATTATTATTATTATAATAATAATAATTATTATTATTAGTATTAGTATTATTATCAGTAGTATTAGTAGTAGTAGGGATCTTGGTGACACTGGTCTCTGGGTCTTCTCCTGGATGACCTAGATGTGTGTGAATTTGTATTTTGTTTTCGTGTGTTCATTGTTTTATGTTGTGTTGTCCCTATTCTGGATCTGTCTTGAGTGCCCCCCCCCCCCCCCAATGAAAAAAACCAGGAAAAGAGGGAAAAAGAAAAGACGAAAACATAGGGAAAGTGGGGATTATGCCTGAGTATATATAATAGAATAGATAGTAGTAGTAGTATGTATGTATGTATGTATGTATGTATGTATGTATGTATGTATGTATGTATGTATGTATGTATGTATGTATGTATGTATGTACAGTATGTATGTATGTATGTATGTATGTATGTATGTATGTATGTATGTATGTATGTACAGTATGTATGTATGTATGTATGTATGTATGTATGTATATACCGGTACTCAGGCACATACCCCATTGCTGGGGGTGGCTCACTCGAGACAGAGCCCGAACAGAAACCTTTAAAGTTCCAATTCTTAGGGTCCGGGACCACTTACACATTCCCTTCCCGCTTTCTCTGTCTCGTTGAGTAGGAGAATTTTACAAGGGGAGAAGGATTCCTAGCCTCCTGCCCCCAGAAGGAAAAGTAGGACAGTAAAAGGGACAGACAGAAACGACTAAGGTTGGTTAGAGGATACCAAACCTCACTCTAGATAAGACCACTACGGTCTAGAGTAGTAGTAGTAGTTATATTATTAGTAGCGATAGTAGTAGTAGTAGTAGTAGTAGTAGTAGTAGTAGTAGTAGTATTGTAATTATTATTTATATTATTAGTATTAGTATATATTTATTTGTAAATGGCTTAAGGGAGCCCACCTCGTTTTTTGTTTATCTTTCTCTCCTTCTCTCTTTGGCTTGTATCCATTCGGCCCCATTCAGCCTACTGTTTTAAGACGTTTACCCCCATTCAGGTGTCAATATTTTCCTGGCGAGCGGAAGCGAGCTAGCATATATATATTTTTGTTTTGACAGCAAGCTAAATTTGTACATTTTTCGATAAAAAATGTCCCCGGCGAAGCCGGATTTCTGCATACAATGCTGGCTCGCTATCGCTCGCCAGGAAGAAATCGACACCTGGATGGGGATAAATGTCTTAAAACAGTTGGCTGAACGGGGCCGAATGGATACAAGCCGGATAAAGAGAGAAAAGGAGATAAAAATAAAAAAGCAGGTAACCCCCCTTAAATACTACAAAGAAATAGAAGCCCTAGGCCAGCAGGGATATTGGGCGACTGAACATAAATCGGGCAAAATTAAAGGCAATATCAGTGAAAACGTGAAAACGCTCTCTCTCTCTCTCTCTCTCTCACTTTTACTCTCTCTCTCTCTCTCTCTCTCTCTCTCTCTCTCTCTCTCTCTCTCTCTCTCTCTCTCTCTCTCTCTCTCTCTCTCCTCACTCACTTTTATTCTCTCTCTCACTCACTTTTACTCTCTTTCTTTCTCTCTCTCTCTCTCTCTCACTCACTTTTACTCTCTCTCTCTCTCTCTCTCTCTCTCTCTGTCTCTGTCTCTGTCTCTCTCTCTCTCTCTCTCTCTCTCTCTCTCTCTCTCTCTCTCTCTCTCTCTCTCTCTCTCTCTCTCTCTTTACTGCAGCAGCCTCTTTGCTCCCGGTCTATACCTCACACAAAAATAGACTCATTTACAGGGAGAGTTCCGTCACCTTTCTTATTTTGATCCACCATTCTACCTATATTACACTTCTTCTTAAGGGGGGTCACCTGCTTTTTTATCTTTCTCTCCTTTTCTCTCTTTCTCTGGCTTGTATCCATTCGGCCCTATTCAGCCAACTGTTTTAAGACGTTTATCCCCATACAGGTGTCGATTTCTTCCTGGTGAGCGATAGCGAGCCAGCATTGTATGGAGAAATCCGGCTTCGACGGAGACATTTTTCTATCGAAAAATGTACAAATTTAGCTTGCTGTCAAAACAAAAATATACTGTATATATGCTGGCTCGCTACCGCTCGCCAGGAAAATATTGACACCTGGATGGGGGTAAACGTCTTAAAACAGTAGGCTGAATGGGGCCGAATGGATACAAGCCAAAGAGAGAGGGAGAGAAAGAGAAAAAAGCGAGGTGGGCCCCCTTAAAGGTAGCGTCACATTGACACATGTCGGGCCTTTTACTAGCCAAAAATCAAGTTTGGCTTATGCCTTGAATTAATTCGTCGAAGTGAGTCGGTTATACAAGTCGATATATCAGTTTCAGTCTATATTCCCTTAATGAGAGACTGGCCGTTTGTTTGGTCTATTAATTCATTTATTCATATTTTTTTGAGTTTCCTCCCTAGACCTCCATCAATCTTAGAAAAACACCCCCTAGATAAATTTGTACATGTTTCGGTAGAAAAATTTCCCGGCCGAAGGCCGGTTCTTCCAACATTACAGGCTCACTATCGTTCGCCAGGGGAAAAATCGACACTTAAATAGCACGAAAGGTCTAAATATTGACGACGAAATGGGGCGAAAGGTTTTAAAACCGACTAAACTAATGGGGCAAACATCTTAACATCTGAAAACTAATGGGACTAAACATGAGGGAGAAAGTGGTCCAGCAAACCGGCCCATCCCCCCCTTAATCTGCCAACTATCGTACAGTCACGAGCATAATTACTGCGACACCAACCAGAAAATGTTAGCCCCTTCGTCTCCAAATGTATTGCTAATTTATGCTAAACTTTTTATTCAAACTCACAATTATTGCTTTATTTCATTCTAGCTACCGTCAGACAATTTTATTCAGCTTAGTATAAACCTCTCGTGATGAAGGAGATGAAGTTATCTGGTTGATGTTGCAGCATTTACGCTCCTGACTGTACATAATTGGGGTCACTAAAGCGAAAACTTAATTTAATCCGAGGGGGTGAGGAGTCTTCTTACCACCTGTTTAATTCCATTCGTCGTTCGATTGTTTTCACGGCTTCAAACACGGGAACTGTTTCGGTCAAAACATTTACAGATTTTACTTCAAAAGCCCCGGTTAAGCATTTATTCAGGATATATGGAGGACAACCCTATATACTGTATATATATATATATATATATATATATATATATATATATATATATATATATATATATATATACAGTATATACAGTATATATATATATATATATATATATATATATATATATATATATATATTGGGCACAAATTAATTAGAATAATTAATAAAATAATAATTCAAAAATCTCCCCCCCCCCCCCTTAATAACCTAAACACAAAATTAGATTAGCTAGAAATAAGTGACTGAAAAAAACGTTCCGTACGATTCTCCTCACAAACGTTTGGGGCACAGGGGGGTGTTCTTTTCATCTTTTGCCTGGGAGAGAGTTTTATGTGATTTCTGGGAACCACGCCGTTTTTTTCCCAAATTCATTTTCGATTTCCGCGTCCCGGTTTTTTGTTCTTTATCTAAATTCTTCCCTTCGCTCCTCGCAATTCATGTATGCGTCACGCTCTGGAGTGGAATTCTATTGTTTTCTCTTGTTCGGGGTTTTATGTATTCGATCATTCATGTTATCTTATTGTATTGTATATGTTTCTAGTTACGGTATCCTGTGGACGCGGGGATTACCGATTAGCAATCAGAAGACAAAAAAAGTGTTCTCAATCTTATAAATACCTCTCCAAAATTAGTTTTCTGCCCACTGCTAACTCAAAGACAACTGCAGACGTTGAAGTAACTAAACTAAAGGTTTCTAAACACCCCTGATGGTCACAAAGTCTTTAAAGTATCCCAGAATAGGCTCAAATCGCGTGAAAGGGTTAAACAATTTAATTCAGTTAATTGGGGATGTTTCTAGTCAAAGGGATGAAACTATCAAATGCGAAACCGTTTTTTTTTTTTTTTCGCTTTCACTGCTCATTATTTTCCGCTCTTGATCTTTGTTGTGTTATTGACCTCATTTGCTCTGTTAGTCCTTTTAGCTAAAAGGTTGGCTGCACCGTTGACTCAAAAAGGGACGTCACGGACCAATTATATCTTCCCATGCTCTTTGAATATTAACTACCATTATTCTCTGTGAAAGCCCGATCGTATATCAGCTTAGGGAACAACAACAACCCCTTCTGTACCGGTGCCATTTCTTACCTTTATGTTGGCTACTATATTTACTATATTTATGTCGATTTCTTCCTGGCGAGCGATAGCGAGTCGGCATTGTATTGAGAAATCCGGCTTCGCCGGAGACATTTTTCTATCGAAAAATGTACAAATTTAGCTTGCTGTAGCCGGATTTCTCCATACAATGCCGATTCGCTATCGCTCGTCAGGAAGAAATCGACACCTGGATGGGGATAAACGGCTTAAAACAATTGTATTCAGTTTTAAAAGTGCCTTCGAACTATCTCACATACTAATTTTTACAACCACAGATCCATCTTAAACGGCACAAAATCGTCTAAATATAGCTAGAATAATATTAAAAAGACGTCGTTGGTACAGAAGGGGTTAAAGAAAGCTCGGCGTGGGAGTCAAAGGTTTAATTATGAAATATGTTAAACCTGTCGTTCCTAGGTTAAGTAAAATTGTCTATTGTTAACCAGAAGATAAATCAAAGTATGGCTATAATTTTGAAAGGGTCATTAGGGCATCTAGTACTTACCAGCTTCGACTTAGATATTGTGAGGGAATGATTAGCATACATTCATATATTGTGAGGGAATGATTAGCATACATTCATATATTGTGAGGGAATGATTAGCATACATTCATATATTGTGAGGGAATGATTAGCATACATTCATATATTGTGAGGGAATGATTAGCATACATTCATATATTTGTTCATCTTATCCCAATGCTTTGCCGAAAATATTTATCCCGAAAATGGCGAACCTCATTACAACTAGGACTTATTAATTCAAATGTACAGTTACGTTCTAAAGTTGTGTTCCATAATCATAACTTTAACTGTATTATACAAAAAAAAAATTATACATAACATAGATGGATACAACTTTTGTATATTTTTATTTTCAACTAGAGACAATATTATAATAAAATGTCCAAGTTATAAAACAAGGGATGGACTTTTGAACTACCCTGTACCGCCGCACTGGCCCTATTGAATATACCCTCGTTCATCCCCAGTTCCGGCTTTATGATCCCGGCGTCTGAGTCTTGGCATTCAGAACCCAGGAATATTTTGAACCTTAAGGGAGCCCACCTCGCTTTTTGTTCTCTTTCTCTCCCTCTCTCTTTGGCTTGTATCCATTCGGCCCCATTCAGCCTACAGTTTTAAGACGTTTACCCCAATCCAGGTGTCAATATTTTCCTGGCGAGCAATAGCGAGCCAGCATATATATATATATATAGTTTTTTTTGACAGCAAGCTAAATCTGTAAATTATTTCGATAGAAAAATCTCTCCGACGAAGCCGGATTTCTCCATACAATGCTGGCTCGCTCTCGCTCGCCAGGAAGAAATCGACACCTGGATGGGGATAAACGGCTTAAAACAGTTGGCTGAATGGGGCCGAATGGATACAAGCCAGGGAAAGAGAGAAAAGGAGAGAATATACCCTCGTTCCTCTCCAGGTCCGGCTTTATGATCCTGGCGTGTGAGTTGGCATTCAGACCCCAGGAATATTTTGAATCGGAGGGGGGGGGGGGGGTCTAAAGAACTGGTGGGCGTGTCACCTTAAGAAATGCGGATAAATGGGGAGGATGTTTGATAACCATGATTCACGTAGTTTTCTCTCTCTCGCTTGCTCGCTCTCGCTCTCTCTCTCACAATCACACTCTCTCTCTCTCTCTCTCTCTCACACTCACTCACTCACTCACTCTCTCTCTCTCTCACAAACACTCACTCTCTCTCTCTCTCTCTCTCTCACAAACACACACTCTCTCTCACAAACACACTCTCTCACTCACTCTCACTCTCACTCTCTCTCTCTCTCTCTCTCTCTCTCTCTCTCTCTCTAAGGAGTTGCTGGAACTCCTGTTTCATTTGGCTGGCTTCCCTCACTGTTTCTGTCTGTGTCTCACCTACACAGAGTGTGATTCAGCTAGCAGTCACAAACACTTCTCCTCCTATTCATTTCACTACACTAAACAAGCACACCAAACGTAATTCCAAAACATATATATATATATATATATATATATATATCGACTATCACTCTTGATTTTGGGGGAGACACTTGTTACAGGTAGCTCTGTCATTGGTCTCCTTTACAGTCATATGAAATAATAAAAACATAATGAATGCCTCATGGTATGCTATAATGGTTGTTCATCTCTCTAAGGCCTTTCCCACCTCTATTATTATACAACATAAACCTGAGGGCAACCAAAAGTATTGCGTGTATTTCAAAGAGAACTACCAGATGGAGGGGGGCGGGGCGGGAGGGGGGAGTGGGGGGGAGGTTCTGGTGTTGAGGGGATAGCGGCTATTTTTGTGGTCTATTAATTTATATACCGGTGTTTCATATTTTTATTTTTTCGTTTCGTTTTTTTTTTATTATTATTTGTTTTTTAGGTTAGTTTCCTCGCTAGACCTCCGTAATGCTTAAAAAAAACACACACCCCCTAGCCTCCCCTTCAAGATAAATTTCTACATTTTTCGGTAGAAGATTGTCCCGGCCGAAGGCCAGTTCCTCTTAAAATTACAGGCTCGCTTTCGCTCGCCAGGATATAATCGACACCTAAATGGCACGAAAGATATAAATAATTGACAACGAAATAAGGTGAAAGGTGTTAAAATCGTCAAACTAATGGGACGAACGTCTTATAATCACAAAAAACTAATGGGGCTAAGCATGAGGAAGAAGGGGGACCAGAAAACCGGCCCATCTCCCCTTAAGTTGTGCGGCCAATTGACCGTGAAGACCAGTGAATGGCTCAATTGTTGGATGGTTGATTGAATTAATAGGATATCTCGATATTTGTCCCTACTTACACACACTTACTTCCTTAGAGTCCTATCTATCTATCTATCTATATATATATATATATATATATATATATATATATATCTATCTATCTATATATCTATCTATCTCTCTCTCTCTCTCTCTCTCTCTCTCACTTATATATTATTATATAGTATACTATATTATGAATATATCTAGATTTTATATTATATATATATATATATATATATATATATATATATATATACAAGTATGTATGTATGTATGTATGTATGTACAGTATAAACATTAATATTGTCCCACCCTCGTTATTCAGTAGCCTATAACCCCTTTAGTATGATGACGCTCTTTTTACCTTTAATTTTGGTAATATGTAAACGATTTTATTAAGTTTAGAAGGACCAATGTCTTTTTACATTATTAAGATTATTATTTCGACTACTTAATTGAAAGATTAGTTGCACCTTTGAGTTTTGTCTTAAAGGTATATTATAAGCTAAAGAAAATCGTCTAATGGTAAGCAGAATAAGACCAGAAATACATGATCGTGCTGAAGGGCTTAAAGTCACATAGGCAGAAACTAATACTAATAATTTAACGGGGAGGGCCGGTTGGTTATACGGCCGCTGGGGGGGGGGGGGTAAGGTCATAACGCCTGATATGTGAGAGAGAGAGAGAGAGAGAGAGAGAGAGTTAAGGTTAACAATTGCACCAAATAATCCAATATTCTAAATTTAGTTAATTTTCTATGTAAACAATAACAAGTAAATATAAAATATTTAAATGAAAACCTCTTTAGCATGCATTCTTAGTCGCATTTTGTGTATATCAGGAAATTATAGCTAACAATATTTATATGAATGATAGGACGTTTGAGATTGACTGTACACACACACACAGTCTCACTCACTCTCTCACTCACTTACTCTCTCTCTCTCTCTCTCTCTCTCTCTCTCAATCTCTCTCTCTCTCTCTCTCTCTCTCTCTCTCTCTCTCTCTCTCTCTCTCTCTCTCTCTCTCTCTCTCTCTCTCTCTCTCTCACTCTCTCTCTTCATACATATACATTGTGGTCCCTACAACCCAGGTAACTTAATAAAGGAAACTTGGGATTTGTGGAGCTGTCGTATTCCTCATTTTTCAGTACAGTGTCTAGAACCTACAGTATGTGGGTGAGGGGTAGCGTTTGTAATTCCTATATAGAAGGCTGCCAGATCGATGCCAGCTATGTGAGGTTTTGACACTCACTCTCATGCCTCTTAAAGGGGGATGGTTCACTCATTGGTCGATTTTTGTATTAATTTATAATTTGTTTAGTTTCCTCCCTAGACCTCCATCAAACTTAAACATCTATTAGATCCCCCTTCTAGATTAATTTGTAAATTTTTCGGTAGAAAAATGTCCTGGCCAAAAGTCCAGTTCTTCCAAAATTACAGACTCACTATCGTTCGCCAGGAAAAAAAATCAACAGCTAAATAGCACAAAAGGTCTTAATATTGACAAGGAAATGGGGCGGAAGGTCTTAACATCGTCGACAAACTAATGGGGCAAACATCTTAAAATCTGAAAACTAATGGTGGCTACACATAAGGGAGAAGGGTATCTAGAAGAGCGACCCATCTCCCCTTAACACCTCCCTACAATGCCTGACATCAAACGAATAAAAGAGAGTCGCTTATGTAATAACAAATGTAGGCACCTGGTCATCATAATCCAGCGATCAGGTCAGGTGAAGGTATTGAGGGATAAGCCTTTACAACGGCACCTCGTAAGCTACTTTCTACTTTTCCTGTTTTCTGAAGAGTGTAGAGAGGAGAGAAGGGGTGTGGGAGTGAGAGAAAGCTGTTGGAGTGGCTTTGTTATGTGTGTTATTAGTGTGCATACGTCGGCCAGGTGTCCGGATTACAATGGGTACAGTCAGTCTAACTGTCTAAAGGCCGCGCCATACAGAGGTCGACCGCGACCCGACAGTAACCCGAAGGCAATGACTTGCACTTTTCACCCGAATTCACCCGAAGTCCCCGAATGAGACTCGTACCCCGACTATGACTAGAAAGCATTTCGAATGCTACCCGAGGGACTCGAATGCGTCTCGAATACGAGTCGATGTTATCCCGTATATTACTCGAAACTAACCAGAAGTTGAACGGAATTGAATCGACCATGAGTCGAAAGCTAATCGACGGTGACACCGAGTAGCCGATACCAACCCGAGTTTTAAAAACCGAATCACACACCGAAGTAACCCGACTTAAAACCGAATGAAAACCGAACCACACCCGAAGTCAGGAACCCAACCGGAATGAAACCAGACTGTAAGTCGAACGTGAATAGGAATACGTCGATTATGACACGATTATGAGGTTATGCATAACCCAACTATATAAAGAGAGGGTGTTGATCACACAAACTTCATTTGTACAGTGCACCCAACACCAGCAACATGTCACAGGAAAGCAACCTCCCGGACACCTCACGACCAGAAGAGATGGATGACGAGGCATTGGAGTTGGCAAATTCTTAAGGACAGGAGATAGTTAATGCCAACCTTCAGATATCAGATTACTGCCCGCACCATCATGGGACAAAGAACGTGAACCCCAACGTGCTCAACCACCTCGACGGCCACGACGACCAAGGGAAACCTGCAAGGCGCAGCGTCAAGCCATGGGTGGCACAGCGAGAGACACAGGGACACTACCACCAGTTGCTGAAAGAAACTCCAGGCAACTGACATGGTTACCTATAAATACTTTCTGCGTATGGACGAGGAGCTGGTTTAATATGATTGTCGAAAGTGTTGTCCCCCAGGATCAAGAAGAACGAGACCAACTGGAAGAAGCCCATGGAGCCCGGCCTGCGAGTTGCCCATGACACTGCGCTTTTTGGGCACTGGCGAGGCCTATAAGGAGCCTGGCACTGAACTTCCGTGTAGGGTGCCAAAACGATATCTACTGGCTTCAGCCCCAGGACTCGTCGTTCGGGTTTGATTCGGACTTGGCTTCGACCCGCCTTCGACTTACATTCTAGTCATTCGGATCACGATCGAGTACTTAACGAGTCTAATTAGGAATGTCAGGACGGCATCGAGTCATTTTCTAGTTGTATTGGGGTATCCATCCAGTCATCAGATCCTGAAAATTTTTTTTTTTGTGGGTCCAGCAGAGAGTAACAGTTTGACTTTCGAACAAGTTTATGTAGGAATTTTCCACTGAGCACTCGAGTCAAATTCGGGTTACAAGGTCTACAGACATCGTGTCTAAGTCCACATAAGGTCGATCAATTATGGTATGACTCGGTGGTTAAAAAAATTTTGGGACTCGAAAGTGACCAGAATCGGTCGGAATTTTTGCGATCAGAATATGGTAGAAGGTAAGCCCGAATTTACGACTCGAATGTAAATGCAAGGAGTGACCTCGAGGATTTTGTAAACGGTTGTTTGACACGAACGCACTCGAGGATTTCCCAAAAGTTAACGCCATACATAAACTTTTGGCCGACTCACCGAAACATTCGGGTTGGTATGGACCAGAGCATGGACTAGAACGACTCGAACATACCAGAACCCTCAATCAGACCCGATGCTCGCCGCAATTATCGGGCTGGTCTCCGAATACACTCGAACCGCAAATATTTGAATTTTTTTGGCAAGTCATTGCCTTCGGGTTACTGTCGGGTCGCGGTCGACCTCTGTATGACGCGGCCTTAACAGTACGGTAACATTTAACATGCGTTTTAAAAATGTCATACAACGTTGCCAAGCCGAACTAAGCCACCTTGGTGAGGTACAGAGGCTGCCATTGTCCCATGGGGATTAGCCACCCCTGCAGTGGACCATAAAAACCTGATGAAGTGAGGTAACTCTCTCTCTCTCTCTCTCTCTCTCTCTCTCTCTCTCTCTCTCTCTCTCTCTCTCTCTCTCTCTCTCTCTCTCTCTCTCTCTCTCTCATCTCTCTCTCTCTCTCTCCTCTCTCTCTCTCTCTCTCTCGCTCTCCTCTTCTCTTCTCTTCTCCTCTCTCTCTCTCTCTCTCTCTCTCTCTCTCTCTCTCTCTCTCTCTCTCTCTCTCTCTGAACTTATAGTGTAAAAGGGTGTGCCTATAATTATAGGTATATACTGCATACTATTATATATCTGGCATTTTCTTGGTTTGCCCACGAGAACATAATATTTGCCTTTATGTATTGTTAAGTTATTCTAAGTGTTTCTGTACATTGAGTTAGTTATATATCTATATCAACCCATATATTTTGCATATCTATGTAGGTGTTTAGCTGTCTGTATATCTGTATGTGCGAGTGCCTTCTTTAAGGAGGGGGGGGGGGGGGGCACTTTTTGGTCGATTTTTCCCAGCATCTGAACACGACATCTGAATCCCAGTTCATTAAAAGATCACTCGTCCTGTAGTGTGGTGCCAGATCCGAGCTGTTTATAAATGCAAAAGTCAACTAAAAATGAAAGGGAAAAAATCAGGTTAAATATAAGACACACGCGCACACACACAAATACACACACACACACACACACACACACACACACACACACACACACACACACACACACACACACACACACATACACACACAAGCACACATGCATCTTAATCAATTACACTTACAAGACACAGACACTTACACAACACACATGCACACACGAATCTTACTCAGGCACTCACACAGCACATACAGTACACGCACAAAACACAAACAGACACACAGGAATCTTACTCAGGCACTCACAAAACAAACACACACACACGCACACAACACACACGCGAATCTTACTAAGGCTCTCACAAAACACAAACACACACACACAGACGTATATATATCTTATTCAGGTACTCACACAGACACACACACAACACATACAGACACACACGAATCTTACTCAGGCACGCACAAAACACACAGACACACACACACACACACACACACACACACACACATACCCGCGCGAACCTTACTCAGATATTCACACAACATACAGACACGTACACAACACACACAAACACACACCCAACACACACGAATCTTACTTTAGGCACTCACACAACACAGAAACACGCACACACCACACCACACT
>CM064576.1:26711266-26754574 GCA_032716605.1 Paralithodes platypus | reverse complement strand
AGCCTGTAAACTGCTCTAAATTACCATGGTGTTCCAAAATGTTTCAAGCAGTCAATGGGTTAATCAATTTATTATATATAACTTTCCCATAACCTAAATATCTCTCTCTCTCTGTAAGTAGAAATCGTGATATACGTTGAACAAACTTCGTAATACCTTGAGAAAACAGGCACTATCAAATGTGCACTATGCAGCTACTTGGATAGTAATTAGGGTAATAGATAAAAAGCCACGTTTCAGCTATGTATATTCTGAAGGACTCTTATTATTTGTTCTGTCTTTGGCCCATTGCTGTTTATCATAAATGGTAATATTAGGACACCGATGTACAGTAGGTGCGCTTAAACCATTCAGTACCGATGACTTTCTTTTCATCATATTCTGGACACTAATAGAAGATTTTATTCAGCTTAGGAAGGATCTGTGGTAGCTCAGAGGATCAAATGAGATAATCTGTTGCCAATTAACACTAGATTAGCGGGCTAGCGGTTTATTTATATGTACCGCCCAGCGGGGTGTTTTTAGCCAAAATAGGGCTGTTTACGTGATCATTTTCATGCCTAAATAAGACCCAGAACGTAAAACAAGTATCTATCCCTGAAAGGGCATAAACAGAGCTTTCCAATGACACCATAACGATCCTTTTATGATGGCTAGTTTTCTTGCAACAACAGCGCAACGCGAGTGCAAAAAGCATGTAATTCGGCACTTTCCCCATACAATTCCGTATGTAGCGAGTGAGAGAGGGAGGGAGGAGGTGGGATTCGTGTCAGTAGGTTCGCCGCGGTGGTCTGGAGCAGTCATACGCTCGCTACTCTCCTGCCACCACTTGTCTCTCTCTCTCAGCAACATTACGTGCTGAAATTGCCACACGACCTATGTCGAGCGCCGCCAGATAGTCCAGATTTATTATACTCGACTTATGTTGCGCGCCGCTAGTTATGGGTTAATTGCTAGAGGTTCTTCTTAAGCTGAATATAGTCATCTAATAGTTGCCAGAATATAATGAAAAGGACGTCACTGGTACTGCACGGGTTAAGGGTACAACATTTCTGCATGTGTGCGTAGCCTGTGTGGATGGTAAATGTCATTAAAAAGTGAATCATGTCATCCAGGCACAATCCAGTTAAGAAATATAGACATTATTAGCTTACAAATTACTTACGAATTCTTATTAGCAATAAGCAAAAGTGTTCCATGTTAACCCACTGAGCCCCAGCTAGTTTATAATAAATGTACCACCAGGGACCGGCTGTTTCTGAAATGTGTTTTTTTTTCCAGAAACAATAGTGAATGGGTTAGGAATGAAGGAAAAACCACACAAAAACTATCAAAAAGGTCAAAAATTGGTCCTACGGAGCCCCCAAAAGTCGATTTTACAAGAGTAAAAATTTGAAGGCAATAACACCCAAAATACCGGTTTTTGCGGGCTCACGCGCACGCGGTTGGACTTTGAGAGTTTTCAACCATCGGCATGATTGCGTGGGATAGTTACACAGTTCCCATACATATCTGAGCCCTCTAGGTGCCATAGGACCGGAGTAATTGGGACCGGACCGGCCAGGACGCATGGTTTGCGTTACATACATTGTGGACGCAAGCCCTGCGTCGCTGGGGCTCAGTGGGTTAAGTAAAAAAAAGTACGGCATTTTAACACAAAACACTGAAATAATTAACTTCATGACGATTATGAAGCATTATAGCAGTGTATTCTGGCTAGCATTAGACAATTTTATACAGCTTAGAAAGGATCTGTGGAAGTTAAAAGAGTAAAGGCGGTCTCAATCAACCCTCTGACCATCATATGTCCTTCCTAATCTGAATGAAATTGTCTAATAATAACCAGAAATCAGAAATCTAATGCGTTCTATAATACTGAGAGTTAATCATAATTATATAAGAGGAAAGATAAACTTCTGCATGATTTGTGAGTGTATAACTATGAAGTACCATTTTCCTCATGAATTCAAGGTCATTAATTCGAAACTACAGTATGTTTCATGTATTGACGCTAATCTGTATGTTTGCATCGTTGTATGTATGTGCCCCTCTGTTCGTCTTTCTTATTCAGCATCCCCCCCCCCTATCTCTCTCTCTCTCTCTCTCCCATACATCATCTCCCCTTCCTGCCAGCGTGGTTATGGGAGTCTAATGTGAGAGGGGGAGGAACCTTATGATGAGGTCCCTGTCTCACTCTCTCACTTTCCCACTCTCTCACTGCCTTTCTCACTTTCACACTCACTCGCTCTCGCCCTCTCTCTCTCTCTCTATATATATATATCTTCACCAATCTGTCATTCAGACACACAATGTCTTTTCACACATAAGTATACTATAAAGGTTCGGCCACTCTTGCCTTAAACATGTGTTTGAAACATGGTTCGGACCTTGCCACGAAGATGTTACACCCATGTTCGAAACACTAGTGACAGGCATGTTGGTGCCTTTCACTAACTCATGTTGGTAACACTGTTGTGGACGAGGCTACGAGCTGCTGACAAGAATATGCAAGTACTGTACCGCAGTGAGAAGATTATATGAAGCAGTTATAGTGCCAATATTATGTACGAAACTGAGATATTGGTCTGATATATTCAATTCAATTCAATTCAAAACTGTTATTGACATGAACATTTTACATAGTTTTACAATACTTTACAATCATTAACTCCAAACAGTCCATGGCAATTAGGACTGATACCTATTGGTCTGATATAATAATGAAAAGCCAATAATGAGTGTCGTAAGAATGCCAAGGAATGCACAGCTGAGTACATGTAAAATTTTTAGAGCCTGTAATTAACCCTTTCAGCACGATGACGTAATGTTAGTCTTATTCTGGTTAACTTCAGACGATTTTCTTTAGTTTATAATCTACCTTAAGGATTCAAAAAGTCAAATAATATCGCAATACACAATTTAAGTAACAAAGGACCTTTAAAAACAGCATATACTCATTGAAGGTTAGCTAGAATACATAGTTAAAAGAGCGTCATGGTGATGAAGGGGTTAAATATTATGCCAGAAGTGTGGAGTCTACAAACTTGTCGACCCAGGGTATGCTCTCAAATGTTATGGTCACTTGAATTAATGAAGAAAGAGTGGTAAATAAGTTGTATGCCAGAACTCTTTAAGGTGATGACGACGTAGAAGATAAAACAATGGGTATGACACGGTGCCACAAAGTATGTCAAAACATGAAATGCGATAGGATGATGCAAACAAAAATGTATAAATAAAAAAATAATGTACATATATATATAATTATATATATATATATATATATATATATATATATATATATATATATATATATATATATATATATATATATATATATATACTGTATATATACTGTATATATACCGGTATATAATTGTATATACATTAGTAAAGTAAGAGCTTTTAAATTATGTTCAAAAGAATCAGGTAATTTTGGAATTTCTTCACCCCGGATGATAACATTAAACAATGTAGCGGAAATGTTATGATAGTCGAAGTCAATTATACTGAGGTATGATGGGTGAAATGAATTAGACAGTGCCAGCTTTTATGAAGGGTCTTTCTTTTTTATATCCACCAGATTGCTCATCACCCTTTCTCTTTAAAGCTGGATGACTGGGTGACTCAAATACCTCTCAAAGTCAGACAATTTACACTTACGCTACTTCCACCATTTTATATTATCTGCAATCATCGGATATTTTTCAGCAGCTCAGGGAACAATGACTAGAATCAAAATCATATTATGCTCATATTTATACTCTTTAATATTTGTTTCACCGGCAGATCATATCATTCGGCTTCTGAAACACCTGTATGTCAAATGCTGTCACCCGTATTAACCCCTTCTGTACCGGCGACGTCTATATCATTATATTCTAGATACTTAACTATTTTAGGCAACTTAAAACGAGCCTCCAACAATTTACATACATCGAACTATCTCACTTAACCCATTTTACAACCACGTGTCCTTCTTAAACTGCACACCATCGCATAGACATAGCTAGAATTAAATATATAATACGTCACCGGTACAGAAGGGGTTAACAATTTTTGTTTTATATTTCCTGTCTGAACGAGGCCCCAAACTTATTTCCTCTAACTCCAACACGTCAAATCTCATTCCTCCCACCGTTCTTTAGTTTCTGGTGGCCGCATCGTAGCTTTTTTTTCTTTTTCGCCCGCTCGTTTTCGGACCGTAACATTAAATTATATTGTATTATTTCTGTCATCTCCCAACTCTTCTTTTTTTTTTTTTTTACATTTTGGGGTTTTAGTGTCTTTTTCGTTCAATTTCTTACATGTTTTTCTCAATGTTATTCTTCCTTCGTACTTGGTCATCATCATCTTCTTCTTCTTCGTCTTATGTTCGCGTCCATTTTTTCTTCTTTAAGATCTTCATCTTCGCAAATCACTTTCTTGTGTTCCCATTCCTCCCACTTTATAATTTTATTTTACTTACTTTATTCATTTTCTTTCTCATCTTCTCTATAGTTTTCTTGTTCTCCTTTCCTTCGTCTTTCACACATACTTCGCCTTAATATTGCTCCCGTTTCTTTTATTGTGCACCATTAGTTCTTCTTCTACACAATTTTCATCATCATCTTCATAGGCATCTTATATTTCTTATTTTTCATGTTTTCTCTCTTCTTCATCTATGTCTTCCTTTTCATTCTTTAGTTCATCACCATCTCCATTGTCTTTTTTATTATTATTATTATTATTATTATTATTAGTAGTAGTAGTAGTATCTTTGTTTTTCTTCTTCTTCTTCTTCTTCTACTTCTACTACTACTTATTATTATTATTAATCTTATTATTTTCAGCTTCTTCTTCTTCTTCTTCCATCTTCTTCGTCGTCTTCTGGTCAGTAACTTGGCCATAAATGCGTCTGTCGAGAATCACTAAATCAGCCGGAAAAAAAATTGGGAGGGCCTGCCGAATTTACCAGGAAGAAGAAAAAGGATGATGAGGAGAATAGGGAGAAGGAGGAGAAGGAAGTGGAAGGAGGAGGAGGGGTAACGGGTGAAAAAAAAGAAGGGGAGAACACAGGATGAGAGAGAGAGAGAGAGAGAGAGAGAGAGAGAGAGAGAGAGAGAGAGAGAGAGAGAGAGAGAGAGAGAGAGAGAGAGAGAGAGAGAGAGAGAGAGAGAGAGAGAGAGAGAGAGAGAGAGAGAGAGAGAGAGAGAGAGAGAGAGAGAGAGAGAGAGAGAGAGAGAGAGAGAGAGAGAGAGAGAGAGAGAGAGAGAGGTGGGGAATGAAAAACATGCATGCGTGTATCTTATAGTCTGCACTTAATCTTAAATGCACAAACAATCAAGACTTCCTCCAGCAGGTATCCCTTGAAAAAATATTAATCAGCCAATCCATGACTCATTTGAACAAAATGTACCGGGTACACAGTGTTTGGTCGATTTCAATCAATTGGATAGAGTGAAAGATGGCTGTAACATGAGTGATACAGCGTTGATCAGTTGTAAAATAACACTTCAAAAATATAGTTTATTTTTAATAGCTTGCCATAAATTGGCTTCTTTTCATCTTAATTACTCAACTATTACAACGTTTTCTTTTTTTAGCTAAATATGTTGTTAATCACGAAAACCTTGCAATAATACTATGCAGAGAGTTTTCTAAGTTTTCCATTATTTACCGAGAAATAAGCTTAAAAGGGAGTAACATGTTCGCCAGGTTAAAAGGAATCAAGTTATAGTTCACTTTGGGTTCGAGACTTCTACATAATAAGGGTAAAAGCGTGTTGAAAGGCAGTGACACCCCTTCGTAAGATGTAATGCATAACCTGGAAACGTTCATTCAAGTACCGGTATTGTAACAACGATGCAAGAGCTACGCGGAGAAGTTCCCATACGAAGCCTTTAATAGGCCTTTAACACTTACGATGTGGGTACATTTCCGCAATATTAGGGCTCATTCAGGCACTCCTGAATGATTATGCAAGTGTCTGAATTAAATTAAATGTATTAAGCCAAAAACTAGACGAAAATAGCTTCAAAATGACACCAGAACAAGCTTCGTAGTGCACAGGTTTCATTCGCAATGCTAACATAGACATCGGAAAATATTCGCTAACAATGAGCAATGTCGCGCTACATTTGCCTTTGGCAGCACTGCATATGTCTACCGAGACATGGCTGAACCTCCTCAGTGCCCCGGCCGCCTGGCTGGAGAGCGGACTGGGGCCTGCCATGCTCCCGCTCACTCGCACTTGTCTCCACAGGCTTTAAGAGCCTGTAAATTGCTATAAATTGCCATGGCATTCCAGAACAGTCCCCGCAGCCAATTGGTTGACTTGGGGTAATTAGCTTTCTAATTACGGTACATTCTAGGTTCTTGGCTTATGGGCGAGGTAGTCGCTTTTTCTGGCCCCTATTCTCCCTTATGTTTAGCATATTAGTTTTAAGAAGTTTGTTCCATTAGTTTGGCGATTTTGAGACCTTTCGCCCCACTTCTTTGTCAATATTAAGTCCTTTTGTGACATTTACGTTTCAATTTTTTCCTGGCGAGCGAAAGCGAGCCTGAAATTTTAGAAAGAACCTGCCTTTGGCCGAGACATTTTTCTACCGAAAAAGTACAAATTTACCTTGAAAGGGTGTGTTTTTTAAGCTTAATGGAGGTCTAGCGAAGAAACTCAAAATTAAATTAATACTACCCCCTTAAGGATGATGGGATGAATTTCTTATATATGATCTAAGCTCTGTTTCTAAGCTGATAGCCGATATTTTTTTAGTCGGACTGAAAAGTGTAAATTTATCAATTATTTAACGGGTACCGGTAACTAATATTTCGTCAATGGAAGATTATTTTCATGTACATTAAACTGCTCAATTACTAGTACATTGAAACAATAATATACTGTAGTTCTTATTACTGAATTGGTGAAAAGGAAAACGAAGACAGGACAAATAGTCGATAAAGAAAAATGTGAAACGTGAAGCCATAAAAATATATGAGGACTTGAACAGAAAAGCAGTCGGAAAAATTGAGATGTTTATAACGCCCTCTCCTCCCCCCCCCCCCCCTCTCTCTCTCTCACTCTCTCTCTCTCTAACCATTGTCTATCCTGAAAATGCTATACATTGTCGTAAACTCCGCTACTGAAATGTTTTCGATTATCACTTGTATATTATTTTGCCCCTTATGATTGCCATTTGTCAGACTGCAATTATATAATATTATTGAGCGATTTTTCAACAAACATTATTTACTAGTTTACTGAATTCTGCGTCACTCTATTGTACCGTTTCTTATAATCTGCTATTATAACTTTGCAATTTACCCAAAACTAAAAAAATTACCAGTTTATTTTCTCATTTTCTCTCTTCTTCCTCCGTCTTTCCTTTCCAAATATAACATATTACAGGCAAGTTCTAAAATATGTTTAACTCCTCTCTCTCTCTCTCTCTCTCTCTCTCTCTTTATATCTATCTATCTCAAACTAGATTCACTCCATCCCCCTCTCGCCCCCCCCCCCCCCCCCGCACCTTTCTCTCTCTCTCTCTCCTAGAGAATTAAGTCCTGACCACCTCGTTTGGATCGTAAGGTCTGTGTGGCCAGTGTATCTATGTAAGTCTATGTAAGTCTCTCTCTCTCTCTGGACGGAATTGAGTGTGGAGGCTGGTCACGAGTTACATCAGTACCCCACACACACGCACGCAAACGCACGCCAACATTGGGTCTGCCACACTCTAACACTCCATCATCCAGAGAGAGAGAGAGAGAGCGAGAGAGAGAGATGCGGGGGTGGAGGGGAGTCAAGCTGGTTTGAGATATTCATATAATTATAAAGAGAGAGAGAGAGAGAGAGAGAGAGAGAGAGAGAGAGAGAGAGAGAGAGAGAGAGAGAGAGAGAGAGAGAGAGAGAGAGAGAGAGAGAGAGAGAGAGAGAGAGAGTGTGTGAAACATATTTTAGCACATGCCTGAAGAATGTTATGTTTACAAAGGAAAGCAACACACAACAGATCCCTTTTTCCTCACTACCAGTCTATTGAACTATAAAGACTGCCAAAGAAACTCCAGCCACAGTTTCATCCGGAGGGATTCAACTCCCAGGTGGGTAAGACTCAGGAAGTGTTAATGTGGCAGGGGGCTGGGATTATGTTCAGTAAATTGGTAACTTTCTGTATTATTATCAATATTGTTTTTATTGTTATTATTATTATTATTATCATTATTAGTATTGTTATTATTTACATTATTATTATTATTATCATGATTATAATTATTATTGTATAATGTTCGAGGGGACAATTGGAGAATATTTTTATATGATAATGTTGATTTAAAGTATTTTATCCGCAATATGTAATATTTGATGATTTTCGAATCAACAATTCGCTTAGACTAATCCAAAGCAATTAGGAAGTTGAGAGAAAGTTGTTGGTGACGAGTTTACAACGTGATTAAGGGGAGATGGGCCGCATTTCTAGATCCCCCTTTCCTTCATGTTTAGCTTCATTAGTTTGTCGATTTTAAGATGTTTGCCCCATTAGTTTGTCGATTTTAAGACCTTTCGCGTCGTTTCTTTGTTTCTTTGTCAATAATAAAACCGTTCGTGCTATTTTTGTGTCGATATTTTTTCCAGGCGAACTATAGTGAGCCTGTAATTTTGGAAGAAGCGGCCTTTGACTGGGACATTTTTCTATCGAAAAATGTACAAATGTATCTAGAAGGGAGAACTAATGGATGATTTATTAAGTTTGATGGAGATCTAGGGAGGAAACTAGAAATATAATATAAAACTGCATAAATTAGCAAATAAATAAGGCCATCTCCCCTTAATAGTTCGCCTGCGTGAGTACAGTCAAAATCAATGGTTCAACGGAAATAATACTAAATACTGGTTGAATGTTAACTTCTGTACTGGTAACATCGTTATAATTTTATTCTTTCTATATTTAAACGACGTTGTGCAGCTCAAGAATTATTTGTGGTAGCAGAATTCAACATTTTGCAAGTGTTCTTACTTACTCAATAATATTCCTCTGAATGGCTCTATTTCGAATAATGTAAGTAATCGATTAAAATACGAACAGGTTAAATTAGATTATCTATTGCAGTTTTATACGTAATAAACAATCCTGCACATGTGTCAGGCACGCAGGGTGTCAAAGCGTAGACATTTTGTTTGAAGACGAATGAATGAGAAGGAATGCAAGAAAATTAACATGAAATACCATTGTTTAGGCCATTTTATCTCTTCTAAAGACATACCGGTAATATAAACTATAAACCATAATATTATCTTTACATATACAATTATAAAGACTACAAATAATGACTAGGCTTTCGTTTGACACCCTAATGGCACGACGCTCATTTTATGTGCATTATTTGTTGTATGTTTTCCTTTATATTCTATATCATGCCAAACTTAATTTATATATATATACCTGGGTACGCGACACCAGACAATCAGAAATGTATATGATACTCGAATTTTTTCATGAGAACTAACCCGAGAATAAGTGTCTGATAATAAAAAAGTGGCCAAGTCTGCCTCTCTGTGTTGTAAATGATACTCATTTTTTTTTAGCACTAACCCTAGAATAAGTGTCTGATGGAAGAAGAAAAAAAAAATCCAAGTCTGCCTCTCTGTGGGTTGGAAGTGGTGCAGTGTGGGAGTGCTTTGTGCGGGCCAAGATTTCATTCTGAAGCCTGTGTCATTCCATCAGGGCAGAGAGAGAACCCCCCACCCCACCACCACCTCCTCCTCGCCTCCACACGGGGTCTGCCATTCCCTTCCTGCTATTGGCGACAACGGGATCCAATTCTGGCTTTTCGTTTTCAATTTAAAATGGTATCTTGATATTTTACATTCCCTTTTTATTTACGTCATCTATGTATATTTCAAAATTTCCATTTATTGAGTTTCTTCGTATTGACAACAACGGGAGTCCGTTCAAGTGTTTCGTTTTCAATTTCAAATTTTTACTTTACTTTGCCTTCAGAATGTGTTTTTTTTTTTATAATATTAAAAACAAATAATAATTTAGGGCATTTATATATAATTGAACATTTCCGCTTACCCATTTCCTTCCTCGTATTGACAATATATTCTTAAAATTTGAACGCCTATATTTTACATACAATTCATTTTACCATTTTTCCAGTCCCCCCCCCCCCCCCCCCCCGTCTCTCATTTACCTTTTCATTTATTCTATTCCTTCCCATTGCATCTTTTCGCTTTCAATTATCTTTAGTCTAAAATCAAATAATTACTTTCTTTCCATTCCAATCCATTTCTTTATAATTCATCTTCACATATAATTTTTTTTTGTAATTCTAGCGTTTCGTGTCTTATCTTACTGTATTTCCAAATTTAACTTTGCTTTTCTTAAGTCCATGTTTGAATGTCCAGTGCAACTTAACCGTTTTTTTGTTTTATCTTTCTCTCCTTTTCACCCTTTCTCTGACTTGTATCCATTCGGCCCCATTCAGCCAACTGTTTTAAGAAGTTTATCCCCATCCAGGTGTCGATTTTGTCCTGGCGAGCGGTAGCGAGTCAGCATTGTATGGAGAAATCCGGCTTCGCCGGAGAAATTTTTCTATCGAAAAATTAACAAATTTAGCTTGCTGTAAGACAAAAATATATATATGCTGGCTCGCTACCGCTCGCCAGGAAAATATTGACACCTGGACGGGGTAAACGTCTTAAAACAGTAGGCTGAATGGGGCCGAATGGATACAAACCAAAGAGAGAGGGAGAGAAAGGGAAAAAAAGCGAGGTGGGCTCCCTTAACTATCTATCCACTTTCTTCATGGTATTGAAGAAAAATCACGTTTTGTTTTCTTCTAATTTTAACCAGTTTCTTTCCAATTTAAAACTATATTTTCCATTCTCCAAAAATACATATACTGTATATTTTGAATGTACAAGTATGTTCAAACGTTCAATCCAGTTAACTTTCATCTATTTTCTCTAGGGATTGGCGTCATTGGGCTGCAAATCATCAATTTAGTTTTCCTGTCTAACTACGTTCTTTCCAATGCAAGTATATCTTTATTCTAATTCAACTCACCACGTTTTCTATTTTCTTCGATCATTCACGTTCAGTTCATATTATACATTTATCTATTTCCTTTCGGGATTGGAGATAACGGGTCACAATTCATGCTTATCGTTTCCATGTTTAACTACTTCCTTTCCACTTTAAAAACATATATTTCCCAAATCCACTACAACAACCTTCTCTTTCTATCTTAAAGTTTTCATTTCTAACAATTTTCACTGCTATAATTCCATATTTACCTATTTTCCAATACAAGCCTATGTTTTCTCCAATTCAGCTTACCAATTATATATTTTGACCCCAACGTCCCTTGAATTTGGCTCTCTGCCACTCTTTTGGCTTTGGGGGAGACACTTGTTACAGGCAGCCTGCCTTTTGTCTCCTTCATACACATAGGAAAGAAATACCTTTCTGATATTGGCGGTAACTGTTTTTATAATTTATGCTTTGCCTTTCCAATTTAATTGCTTTCTTTCCAATTTACGCATTTCTCTTTTTCAATTAATTTCAATAATTACCTATTTCCTTTCAACTCAATTTCTAGTTTCAAAATATAGCTATTTTTCCTAATTTAATTTTTTCATGTCAAACATTACTGAGCAACCCGACTTAAACCAGGTACCCATTTGCAATGGCGGAACTACGTTTCAATTCAAGAAATTTGCTTCAAATTTCAACTACCGATACTTTCTTTACTTTTATAGTCTTATTTGCCATTAGAGCTTTTCGTTGCAATACAAAAATTTAGTTTTCAAATTTAGTGTTTTTCGTTTCAATATTTACATTAAATATAATTTGTTTTCTAATTCAACTGTATTATATTGGTCAATGCTATTGGTAACAACGTGTTCCAATTAAAGAATTTCGTTTAAAATCTTACCATTAACTTTCAAAGTCAATAAATTATGTCCTTCGAATTCATCATTACCAAATATTATTACCAACATTGTTTGGTATAAAAATCCAAGGTATAATATGAAGCTCGTTGACCATGATACTAGTTTCCTATGCAGAATAGAATCATCCAATTTTAGCCTAAACACAATGTTAATAGCATTATAGTACTAAGAGAGTTAACTATCATCCAACAATTACTATATATGTATTTATTCACAGAGAGCTATTTCTATTTTCACATCTCTTATATTTTCTCCCCTCGTATAATAATTATCATATATATTTTTCATCAATATTTATGTTTAACCCCTATGTACTATTTATTTATGTATTTACTTATTGTCTAACTAGTTTTATGTTCGGTTCTCTTTAGCCTTCTCAGTATACGATGATATTTTCCGTTCTTATATGGTGGCCATCATTAATCAATGTTGATTCGTCAGAAATTTTGTTCAATACCTCTTGGTTAACTACTTTTTTAACACTAATCCAAAATTATGATTTATGCGTTTATTTAGTGCATACTAATTTGTGTGTTTGGTAATCTTTAACTTGCGCAATCCATTTCTATATGGTTTGGTTGTTCTTCTTAACTTAACCCTCAAACTCTCGACTATTGTTTTGTATTTCTTTATTATTTGTTGTTTAATTCATATATGGATGGTCTGTTTTAACTTGCAATCCCCAAATGTTCAATTACTTATGCATACATCTGTCATTCTTATTATCTCCTAAATTCCTTTAATTCTACTTGCAGATTCACATAATGATTTCGCATTTAGGCTATGTATATTCTGGATAGTTTTATACACAGTACGTTCCTCCACCCTTCCCCAATTATCGTGACACACTGAGGAGGAGGAGATGAGAGGACCCTTGAGTTGATTTGTCAGTAAGTTTGTTGAAGACTTTGTTGGGGACTTTAATGACCTGGCCCGGTGCTTAGGCTGGGTGAGGGTACTTAATCACCCACGGGAGTTGGATTGTTCGCGGGTTTTGTAGTGAGAGATCATTATATTCTTATTCAATATGTCTATCAGCATATATATATACAGTATATGTATACCGGTATATACACACACACACACACAGATAGATAGATAAATAGATAGATAGTATACAATTAAAATGAGCCATGTATAAACATTATTGCTAAATTACCTATTCACAGTTCTACAAGGTTGTGAAAAGATTATGTGACAAGTCAATAAATAATAAAAAAAGTACGCATACTGTATATATATATATATATATATATATATATATATATATATATATATATATATATATATATATATATATATATAATATATACCGGTATATATATACTGTATATATATATATAATCCTTACTTCAAAAGTAGATAATTGTGTCTGGTCGAAAACATTATGAAAAAAGCGCTAGCTTAACAACGCTAATACCAGTGTTCAGAACTAAAATAATTACATACCGGTATCTTCCCTTCTCTCATACATTCCAGTTGACCTTACCTGAAAAAAAAGGAGAGAAATATGTCAGCAAAAATATCGTAGTATATTTGTCAGTTAACCCCATTAGTACAGGTGACGTCCTTTTCGTTATATTCTGACAATAATTTGACGATTTTATTGAACTTGGGACGGACGTGTAACAATTAAAATGCTACATACTATACCAATGTATCCTTATCCTTTCTAAGTGTAATAACATCGTCTAAATGTAGTTAAAATATAAAAAAATACGTCACGGGCACAGAGAGGGTAAACCAATCCTTAATACAAATAATGTTCAATGTAAATGTAATACTATAAATCTAAATATAAATTCATGAAATACACTAAAGTAGTAGAGAGAAAAGACAGTCCCAAATGTAAATGAGTTAATCCGAAGAAATCCCAAGATTTGATGCAAGTACAGTCTCTACTGACAAGATTGCTTTTGAAATCCTTCCACACCTACTCGATCACACACCCACACTCGCATACAGAGAGAGAGAGAGAGTGTACAAAGGGGTACAAAGGAAATCAAGCAACAACAGATCTAGTGACCCTTCTAGGCTGCTTGTCCTCCAAAACACTGAGGATCAAGTGTCCAAACAGTGGTTTAGAGTGGGTAAGGGAACATTGGAAAGGGAACTACTGCCCTGGTACTAATGTCCGAGAGAGAGAGAGAGAGAGAGAGAGAGAGAGAGAGAGAGAGACCGAGAGAGAGAGAGAGACCGAGAGAGAGAGAGAGACCGAGAGAGAGAGAGAGACCGAGAGAGAGAGAGAGACCGAGAGAGAGAGAGAGACCGAGAGCGAGAGAGAGACCGAGAGCGAGAGAGACCGAGACCGAGAGCGAGAGAGACCGAGACCGAGAGCGAGAGAGACCGAGAGCGAGAGAGAGACCGAGAGCGAGACCGAGAGCGAGAGCGAGAGCGAGAGAGAGACCGAGAGAGAGAGAGAAAGCTCACAAATCAAAACAAACGGGCAGAAATAAACATGACGTAGACGACAGATAACACAAATCACGTAATGACTTACACAACCCTATACAACCCAGTGTATAGAGGGTCGTTCTTCATTCAGTGCAAGGACTAGGCACTTCCCCCCAGCTGTTATATAAGGCTGGGGCTGGTAGGGGAATACAGGGGAGAGACGTGCTGTATGGGTGTGTGGGGAATAGGTTAGGCTTTGGTGGTGGGGGTGGTTGTTGTATACGAATATGTGAACAAATAACAAGTATGTGTATATGATGGTAAGTGTAAGTAAAAGCAGATGTGTAGATACGTGCAGACACATATTATACAGTAGGGACACACACGCACGCACACACACGCACACGTACACACATACGCACGCGCGCGCACACGCACACACACACGTAGTCACACATACACATATACACACACACACACTTTATTGCATCTGTTGTACACTGGTGGCTGCGGTTGGGCCATGGAATATATTATAGCAGAGGCTACTGGATACTTAATTTTGGTTGCCTTCACAATGAATGTGTGTGTGTGTGTGTGTGTGTGTGTGTGTGTGTGTGTGTGTGTGTGTGTGTGTGTAAACTACTATATTCAATGATTTGATGACATGGGCAATCAGTGTTGGCAATCATTCAGTTTCTATTACTAAAGGGCCATTACAAGCCTGTGTCATCACTAATAATAACAATACCAATACTACCACTACCACCATAAGCAATACTATCATACCACTACTACCACCACATCTGCCTCTATCACTACTACCACCACTAACTACACCAACAATATATTCATTACCACCACCACCAACACACTACTTACTTGGGGGTGATGGGCTGGTCTATCAGTGAGCACTGAGCGATCTCTGCCATACCCACAGCTTATTCTGACTGTTCCTTTTACTTATATGTTTTATAGATCTCAAGTGACGGCGTCTCTTCCGTGGATTGACCTACCAATCTACCAAGATTGGAAGCCAAAGAGTCACATTTTTCCTTTGCCCCTCAACTTTCTCTTCATAATTGCTGAGGGGCACAGGGCCCTGGGTGGGGCTTTGGTTTCCCGGGCGTTTCCGCACCCTCCTCAGCTCCCCATGGAGTGGCTTCGGTCACCCAGGCTTTATTGTGGTCGGCAGGGAGGGTTCTGTGGGGGCGCTCGGTTATGACCTTGGCCTTGCTCGGGGCCTTGGGGCTGTTCGGCCAGGCAGCTTGGGGAACAACAACACACTACTTACATAACCACAACAACTACCTACAACCCCTACCGCCACACGCGACCCCCCTCTATCACGACCATAGCAAACACCACAACCACCAATTATGCCATCCCCATCGGCCTCACCATCATACTACCACCACCACTACCACGGTACCACCATTATCATCATCAAAACTACCAATTCAACAACTATTATTTTGACCACATCTGTAACCAGCACCACCACTAGTACTATTTTTACTACCACCACCAGCACCAATATCACCACTGTCGCCATTAGCTCGACCACCACTACTACGTCTACAACGACAACCATTCTCACCACCATAACACTACCACCACAACCACCAATACCACCACTGTCATCATCAGCACCACCCCCACTACTACATCTACAACAACCACCACAACACTACCACCAACACCACGACCACCACCAACACCACCACTGTCACCATCAGCACCACCCCCACTACTACATCTACAACAACCACCACTCTCACCACCACAACACTACCACCAACACCACGACCACCACCAACACCACCACTGTCACCATCAGCACCACCCCCACTACTACATCTACTACAACAACAACCACAACACTACCACCAACACCACAATCAACAACACCACCACCACAACCACAACCAAAACCATCACCACCCCAACCTCAACCACCTGGAATATCTGGTCTGGGATCGATGAAGGCCGAAGCATAAATTACCAAAGGATCGTGACTGGGGTAGAGTATCTGGAGAAGAGCTGGCCTCTTTATTGCTGGGGTCCTCTGGGAAAGTGGAATTGGTGTTTCTCTCTTACTTCTTTTTAACCTCAACTTACGCTGGTATTGTTTGAGTAACACACTATCAGCGGCAAGTGTTGAAGAGTTAAGAGGAGATGGGTCGTTTTTCAAGACCCCCATCTTCCTCATGTTTTCCCCATTAGTTTTAAGATGTTTGCGCCATTAGTTTGTCGATTTTAAGACCTTTCGCCACATTTCTTTGTCAATATTAAGACCTTTCGTGCTATTTATGTCTCTCTTTTTTTCCTGGCGAACGATAGTGAGCCTGTCATTTTGGAAGAACCGGCCTTTGGCCGGACCATTTTTCTACCAAAAAATGCACAAATTAATCTACAAGGGGGATCTAATAGAATTTTTTTTGAAGTTTGATGGAGGTATAGGGAGGAAACTAGAAAAATAATTAATGAATGAAAATATGGACCAAAAAGTTAACCATCCCCCCTTAACTTCCAAAACTCAATTTATCCATCTTACTACCCGACAGGAACCTCCAGAGGACTATCCCTTATTCTTCAACAATACAAAAATCAACCCTTCATCTTCCCTCAATGTTCTCGGTGTCTCTTTTTTCTTCTGCTCTCTGGAAAGACCATATTACCAGTCTCGCTAAGGCAGCCTCCCAGAAACAGGGTGTGCTCAACCGCCTCAAGGGGTTCTTTACGCCTGAGCAGCTTCTTGCTCTGTACAGGGGCACAGTGCGTCCTTGTATTGAGTATTGTTCACATGTGTGGGGAGGATCCTATCACACCGCACTCCTAGATAAAGTAGAAAGGAAAGCCTTTCGTATCATTAACTCCCGTCCACTCACCAACTCTCTGCAATCTCTCTCTCTCTCCGCCGCAATGTTGCATCTCTCTCGCTATTCTATCGCTACTACAATAATCAGTGTTCCTCGGAGCTATCCCAGTGCATACCACCTCCTTTACGTAGGGCACGTGGTACCCGCCTTGCAACACAATCCCACCCCTACTCTGTGCAACTCTTCAACCCAAGAGTGAAACGTTATTCTCAGACTTTCTTCTATTCAACTGCTGAGCTCTGGAACTCTCTCCCAGAATCAGTCTTTCCTTCTTCCTATGACTTAAATTGCTTCAAACTCCGTGTGTCCAGGCATTTTAGCTCGAACGTCCCTTGATTTCGGCCCTGTCACTCTTTGAAATCTGGAGGAGGCACTCGCTGCAGGCAGTTATGCCTTTTGTCTCCCTCATTCACATAGAAAAAAAAAACATACGCTGCTATTGTTTGAGTAACATATGCACTATTAACTGCAAGTGTTGATGAGTTAAAGCACCCGATTAAAAACAGTATTGTGTAATATACTTGATTATTTGATTATATTTATCTCTGGTAATATGAATGTTTCAATCTTGCATCGACGTACTAACAAACTAATAATAACAAATAGTTAAAAATTAACCTTGTTGCACGATTAGTTTTTGCAGCAGATTTCTGTTACAAGCTTTTACATAATGTTTTCGGAGTTTGTGCATCTTCTTAATTTTGTTTGGCAATTTAACCCTTTCATGACGATGACGTGGATCTTCCTTATATTATTATTTTTTTTTTCTGTGATTGAGGGAGGCAAAAGGCATAACTGCCTATAGCGAGTGCCTCCCCCATAGTTGAAAGAGTGACAGGGCCAAAATCAAGGGACGTTCGAGCCAAAATGCCTGGACACACGGAGTTTGAAGTAATTTAAGTCATAGGAAAAGGGAAAGACTGATTCTGGGAGAGTTCCAGAGCTCAGCTGTTGAGTAGAAGAAAGTTTGAGAGTAACGTTTCACTCTTGCGTTGGAGAGTTGCACAGAGTAGGGGTGGGATTGAGTTGCTATCCTTATAATACAAAAAATATATTAAGAATTTGTGCGAGTGACTGATAGGGATAACTGATATAGATTCAATCCCCTTCATTGTTTGAGGCCCTTCCTAAGCTGTTTAAAATCGTCCAGTTTTAGCGAGAAAATACAATGTTAAAGACAGAGTTAATATTATGGGCAACCCAACCATTATCAAACTTTTGATGACATATAATCCAAAATTATTGCTTTAAGGAATATAGCTACACCCACGTTTGTCTCCGATTCAATGGGTTTGATATATGTTGCAAATAATTTGACCAGTATGACACTGGATTTAGTGCACAGCAGAAAAATAATTTCTATGTAGAACAGACAGTAAATCTTCATGTTATTGTATTCATCCTTTCGGCATGATTAGTCACCCTTGTAGCGTCATTTAAATATATCTAGACTAACAATAGACTTTTTCTTAAAGATTAGGAACAGTTTCTAAACATCTGAGAAGTATATAATTTTTGTTTTTTCTCAAACAGGTCTCTCATATATGGAATATAATCTTCTATTGATAGCCATGAGAATGCTAGTGAATAGATGAGTGTAAATGCGGTCGTTTGGGAGAGGGGGTCAGGCGCTAGTTGTATTAGATAATAGTTCGTCAGGCGCCTGACCAGGGGAGCCAGTAGAAATGAAGGGTACGCATGGATGCATAGTGGGCGGGCTTTTGGTGGTACAGCTTCGCTGCATGTCTGCCTGCGGAAATCAGAGCCTCTCCAAGAGATCTTGGACCTGGGAATCTTGCCGAGACCCCAAATGGGCCTGGGTCTCTGGGTATTTCTCCTGGACGACCTAGATGTGTGCGATTTTGTGTTTCGTTTTTGTTATGTTTGTTGTTGTGGTGTCCCTGTTCCGAGCTCTATCTCGAGTCCCTTTCCCCCTCCCGCAAAGGGGGTGGGGGTATGTGCCAGAGTATATAAATAGATAGATTGATAGCAATAATGTCTGGAAGAAAAGCGTCATCGGGGATAAAAAGTGCCACTGTCAACATCTGCCTCCCGGAAA
Source organism: Paralithodes platypus (assembly GCA_032716605.1). Lineage (NCBI taxonomy): Eukaryota > Metazoa > Arthropoda > Malacostraca > Decapoda > Lithodidae > Paralithodes > Paralithodes platypus. The sequence goes on along the minus strand of CM064576.1, from coordinate 26,735,307 downwards.
ATCGCCTCTGTGACTCCGGCTAGTGCACACACCCACACAAAGAGAGCCCCCTCGACCGTCTACATTAAAGGACCTGCTGCACAACTCCGGACCAAACTTGATATTAAAAAGTTGGAAACACGAGCGAGGGGAACTCCGATACTGCCAAAAGTTGCCTTCAGAGGGGGGAAAAGGAGCAGAAGGGAAGACGAGATCGAGATTACACGGTACGAAGATTACTACCATACAAATAATTAGTGGGGGATTAAACGAATATATACTACGAAACCGATCTCTCTCTCTCTCTCTCCTTCCCCGCTCTTTTCTATCTTTTCCTTCACCTTTCCTTATCTATCGGGTATGCCATCTCTACTAGAATTAAGTCCTGACTACCTCGTTTGGATCGTAAGGTCTGTGTGGCCAGTGTATCCATGTAAATCTCTCTCCCCATATGCTGTATAAAGGGACATGCAACCTATAGCAACGCTACCTTTCCCAACAAGGATTCGAACCCAGGACTTCCCGCAGGAATTGGAGTTACCATTGATACCCCTATACAACTGTATGGCCTAATAAATCGTAAGTTATCTTCATTTCATAGCGAATGAAGGACACAGTGAAAACCACCAGGAACCATAAAAAGAACACATACAATCAGAGGACAAAAGAGGAGAGGAGACAAACCAAAAGACAGGGAAATATCACACAACTCTAAAAGAAGCACACGAAAGCACAAACAAATACAAGACAAATCAGGAAAACAGATGTACAATATATACAAGCATACGAAAACACCTCCAACTATAATAGAGAACAGTTCGCAACAAACACAAAACAAAAGAAGATATCACGAGAAAGATAACTAACAATAAAACTCAAAGAGGCACTAAAAGGATAAGAAAACACAAGAGAAGGAAAGTAAAGTCAATATAGCAAAAGGCAGACAGCAGCAAAGCAGCCAAGTGGTAGGGTAGGCAGCCGCTGTAGGACGATTGGCTGGGTTAAGGGGAGGTTTTTAGTGGGTTTCTTAAGACTTCCATCAAGCTTGAAATTACACCCCCTTGACCCCCTTTCAAGATAAATTTGTACATTTTTGGGTAGAAAAATTTCCCGGCCGAAGGCCGACTCCTCTTAAAATACAGGCTCGCTATCGCTCGTCAGGAAAAAATAGACACCTAAATGGCACGTAAAGTCATAAAAGTGACATAAATGGGGCTAACATTCTTAAAATCGCCAAACTAATGGGGCGAAAATCTCAAAAGCAATGGGGCTAAACATGAGGGAGAAAGGGGTAAAGAAAATAATCCCTCAAGTGGAAATCTGCCCTTAAGGGAGTAGTGGTTAATAGTTGGCCTATTTACTGATTGATTGATCTAGTTCACAGTTTCCTCGCTAGAACTCCCATCAAACTTAAAAAAACACACACACACACTAGACCCCTTCTTCAAGATAAATTTCTACAGTTTTAGGTAGAAAAATGTCCAGGCCTTCCTCCTTGAACTACAGGCTCGCTATCGCTCGCCAGAACAAAATCGACACCTATATGGGACGAAAGGTCTACAGATTGACAAATAACTGGGGCGAAAGGTCTTAAAATCGCCAAACTAATGAAACGAACGTCTAAAAATTTCAAAGCCAATGAGACTAAACCTGAGGGAGTTGTTGTTGTTGTTCCCCAGGCTGTCTGGCCGAACAGCCCCAAGGTCTCGAGCAAGGCCAAGGCCATAAACGAGTGCCCCCACAAAATCCTCCCTGCTTACCACTAACAAAGCCCGGGTGACCGAAGCCACTCCAAGGCAGGGAGCTGAGGAAGGTGCGGAAACGCCCGGGAAACCAAAGCCCCACCCAAGGCCCTGTGCCCCTCAGTAATTATGAAGGGAAAGTTGAGGGGTAAGGGAAAAATGTGACGCTTTGGCTCCCAATCTGCCAACTTCTAGGTTGGCAGTAGGGAGGTCAATCCACGGAAAAGACGCCGCCACTTGAGATCTAGAAGATAAATAAGTAAAAGGAACAGTCAGAGTAAGCTATGGGTATGGCAGAGATCGCTCAGTTCTCACTCGGATAGACCAGCCCATCACCACCTGAGGGAGTAAAATCAATTACCTCCCTCTTAAGATGCAGGGGGTCAGGCTCCAGGTAACATAAAAGCCGCCCAGATATTATGAGGCAGGGAGATGGTTTAAAAAAAAAATATATATATATATATATATATCGGTATATATTAAACAGAAGAAAGCATGATATATACAAAAACACGCGAAAGTAAAGCAAATCCAGTGGTATAACAAACAATAATAAACCACATAAACAAGTACAATTAAGGACGTATAGTCGGCAACGATCACGAAGAAAGATTGTGAATGAAAAATGAAATACAAGGAGTTAAATTAAACATGTGGGAAGAGAAGCAAGCAAAAGAAAACTCACACGAGACAAATAACAAAGCAAACCAAGGCAAAACAGAAAACCAAAAGAAAATATCATACGAGAACTGAAAGAAGCACGTAAAGAAGAAGACTGGACATATCAAGAAACTCCAGAGCACATAAGAAAACAGAGAAAAGGAAAATAAACCATTCAGAGGCAGAGGTCGGATTGGTTTGCAGTCAATAGCTGTAAAGGACTGGTTGGGTGAAGATTGAGAGAAATCATGAGGAAGCTTATGATTGAAAAATAAACTACATGCAGAAGAAAAAAAATATATATGTGCAAAACAAAAAGCAATACAAAATAATATAAAAGTGGCTGAAACAAACACAAATACAACAAACAGAAGGACACTGGAAAATCAAAGTAAAAACCGAAGAGCAGTTCCAGCTTAAGGACACATAACAGTGACCCACTTGTTATGAGACTGGGAGAGGATCATAGCTAAAGGAAGCGAGACAGAATACACAAGCATAAGAAAGTAAAACAAAACCACAGGAAACACAGAAAGTACGTATAACAAAACACAGTTAACTACAAGTAATAGTTAGCACAAAACAGACAACTAAATAGAACCAAAAGGGAAGCAAAGTCAGGACATAAAAGAAGAAACGAGACAGTAGAATACAGACAGCAGAAGAAAAAGACAAAAGCATAAAGAGGATTGGCTATACTAAGATGCAGAGGTTTACAAGACACCAAAAGCGTCAATAAATCATAACAAATAAAGCAGGGATAATAATAAAAAGAAAACAATTAGGAACTCGAATTAGATAAGCAAAAAAGGAAAACACTAGAAAGAACTAGGAATAAACAGCAAAAAAAAAAAAAAAAAACATGAGATCATAGAATAGCAGAGGAAGGAGAGTTATCAGAAGGCAGACAATAGCAGACGGTCAAGTGGTAGGCTGGAAACAGAAAGAAGCAGAGCGAAGTAGAAGGCACAACACAGTAGACACAAAAGTGGAAGGCAGAGAGAAGCGGAGTGAAGCAGCAGACGGTCAAGTGGTAGGCAGGAAGAAGCAGAGTGAAGCAAAAGGCAGACAACAGCAGACGGTCAAGTGGTAGGCAGGAAGAAGCAGAGTGAAGCAAAAGGCAGACAACAGCAGACCGTCAAGTGGTAGGCAGGAAGAAGCAGAGTGAAGCAAGAGGCAGACAACAGCAGACAGCCAAGTGATAGGCAGATAGAAGCAGAGTGAAGCAAAAGGCAGACAACAGCAGACATCCAAGTGATAGGCAGGAAGAAGCAGAGTGAATCAAAATGCAGACAACAGCAGACAGCTAAGTGATAGGCAGGAAGAAGCAGAGTGTAACAGAGTGTAGCAGAGTGAAGCAGCAGGCAGACAACAGCAGACATTCAAGTGGTAGGCAGGAAGCAGAAATAAACATAGTGAAACAGAAGGCCGACAACAGCAGACAGTCAAGTATTAGGCAGGAAGCAGAATGAAGCAGAGTGAAACAGAAAGCAGACAGCAAAAGACGACCAAGTGGTAGCCAGGCAGCAGCTCAAGGACGATTGGCTGGGTTAAGATGCAGAGGGTCCGGCTCCCGGGAACATAAAATCCGCCCAGATATTACGAGCCTGGGAGAGATATGGTCACAGAAAAGAAAACAGAATAAAGCACGAACATATACGAACACTCACTAAATTAATGCCAGTGAAAATATAAACAAGATAACACTGAGGAAATATTAAGGGGACAGTGGTTATTTTTGTGGGTATATTTATTTATATATTCATTCATTTTTTAGTTTCCTCCCTAGACCTCCATCAAACTTAAAACACATCCATTAGATCCCCCTTCGAGATAAATTTGTAAATGTTTCGGTAGAAAAATGTCATGGCCGAAGTCCGGTTCCTCCACAATTACAGGCTCGCTATCGCACGCCAGGAATCGACACCTAAAGGACACAACAGGTCTTAATATTGACAACAAAATGGGGCCAAAGGTCTTAAAATCGACAAACTAATGGGGAAAACGTTTTAACATCTCAAAACGACTGGGGACAATCATGAGGAAGAAAGGAGACCAGAAAAACGGCCCATCTCCCCTTAAGGACGCAAAGACGGTCACTACTGAGACAAGAGGATCAGGATAAAGCAAACGTAAGGGTGTCGGGGGAAAAAAAAAAAAAAAAAAAAAAAAAAAAAAAAAAAAAAAAAAACAGATGGAAAGAAAGCAAACCCAAGACCAAAAGGCAGAGATAAATTGCCACTTGGTTGAAAGAGCAAGGGATTTGCCTCATCTGAGTGAAAGGGCTTTCTGATGATTATAAAACCTGTTTATATTCCATTCATTATATATAGGCCAGAAATATTGACCTGTAACCTCTATAACTTAAGGAGACTGGTTATTTTGGGGGGTCTATTTTTGTATATATTCGTTTACATTTTAGTTTCCTCCCTAGACCTCCATCAAACTTAAAAAAACGTCCATTAGATCCCCCTTCAAGGTTTAATTGTATATTTTTCGGTAAAAAAATATTACGGCCGAAGGCCGGTTCCTCCACAACTGCAGGCTCGTTATCGCTCAACAGGAAAATAATCGACACCTAAAGGGCAAGAAAGGTCTTAAAATTGACAAAGAAATGGGGCGAAAGGTCTTAAAATCGACAAACTAATGGGGCAACCATCTTAAAATCCCAAAACTAATGGGGATAATCATGAGGAAGAAAGTGGACCAGAAAAACGGCCCATCTCCCCTTAAACCCGACTAATATTTGTACAATTTGGAAAGAGTGAGCTAGGGAATAAGTATAGAAATGTACAGCTCATTTGCTCTAGCCCTTTTTTGAGTTACAGAAGATAGAGGTCTGGATCTTTGGCCAACCTATAATGAACAGGGTATAGTTTACTATATTATTGTGAAGTATTTGATTAATAAATAAATAAATATATTAATTAAACAAAATTAAAATAATGGGGAATGGGCATGAGTAAATAGATAGATAAATAGATAGATTTGACAAAGTTCCTATTATCTCTCACTTTACCCTCTGACTTCCATATACCCTTATTTTTTCTGAATGAAATTGTCTAATAATAGCCAAAAAACAGAAAATAAATGTGTCATCGTATCTTGAAAGGGTTAAGTGAGATAGGAAAATGACAATGGTAATCCACGGGTTAATTAACGCACATTAACCCATTCAGTAACAGGGACGTAATTTTTATCAGATTCTGGCAACTATTAGACGATTTTATTCAGCTTAGGACGAACCTCTAACAATGATAAGGCTTCAAACTATCTCAACTAACTCTATTAACTACCACAGATCCTTCCTAAGCTGCATAATATCGTCTAAATATAGCTAGAATAAAATATAGCACATCTCGCTAGTACTCAAAGGGTTAAACACAATAACAAACATCAAACGCATTCTAATTAAGTCATTTATCAATCGGTATTTTTCTGATCCAATACATAATATGGGTAATTATTCTAAACTAATTTGTTTTACTAATTTAATTTCGTTACTCTTCATCCATTATATTATGGACATATTAAGGGGAGATTTTTACTAAAGAGGGTTTATTCTAGACTTCCCTTCTGCCTCATGTTTAGCCCATTTGTTTCGAGATTTTAAGACGTTAAACCCATTAGTATGACAATTGTGTGACCTTTGGCCCCCTTTCCGTCAATGTTAAGACCTTTCGCGCCATTTAGGTGACGAATTTTTTCCTGGCGAACGATAACGAGCCCGTAATTTAGGAGGAACCGGCCTTCGACTGCCACATTTTTCTATTTACAAATTTATCTTGAAGGGGATCTTGGAGGTATTTGTGTTAAGCTTAATGGAGGTCTAGGGAGCAAACTAAAAATCTCCCCTTAAGACGTGTATAGGAAACTTATCAATGACAACTACGACTTGAAGATGTATACACTATCTTGTTTATCTACCCCTGCAACTCCTACACAAATAACAATGTCTAATTACAACCTGAATAAAGATAAATCAATATCTATATCATATAACCATTTTGTCCCTTGAACTCCCAATAGTAATACCAAAGCTGCCTAACATCTTCTCATAATAGGCAGAGAGAAGGAAATACGACGTCAGCATATTCAAATGGGGGTGTAATGAAGCTAGCAATGTGTATGTTACATAACCTGCCTAGACTTGAAGCTGATATGACAGTCTCTCTCTCTCTCTCTCTCTCTCTCTCTCTCTCTCTCTCTCTCTATCTATCTCTCTCTCTCTCTCTCTCTCTCTCTCTCTCTCTCTCTCTCTCTCTCTCTCTCTCTCTCTCTCTCTCTCTCTCTCTCTCTCTCTCTCTCTCTCTCTCTCTCTCTCTCTCTCTCTTTCTTTTCACATAGTCTGTATTGTAGGGTCTTCTCCCTCAATCTATCTATTAATCAATGTAATTATCTACGCACACACACAATCATACATACATACATACTTTATATATATATATACCTAATTTCACCTAACCACCTTTCTAATAACCTATCTATCCGTCTATCTACTGTACGTATCTATCCATCTATCTATTTCTCCATTTATCTATCCCCCTCCGCCCAACTTATACAGGGCAGCCAAAAGATCAAATGCGGCTGTGGTCGAACTTTTCACCCCTCTCTCGACTTCTCTGTTTAATTCCCCTCATTTTTCCCTTACCCCCACTCCTTTTTTATCCTCAGTCCCCCTTCATTCCTCCCTCCTTCCTTCCTTCCCTCCATTCACTAATTTTTACCCTCCCTCTCCCCTCCATTCCTCCCTCCTTCCTTACCTCCCTTCCTTCACTAATTTTTTACTGTCTCAGAGGGATGATTGAGATAGGTTTTACCCCTTTGACTGCTGGAGGGCCTTTCAAAACTCAATACTATCGCCTAATGAAAGAAGGGCAAAAGGCGTCCTAGTCTTGAAGGGGTTAAGTACAATTCCTTCTACCATGGGCTGCTACATCACCACACCTTACCGAATCTCTTAGCTACCACAAAGACTACTTTATAAGGAGGTGGACGTATTTATTTGCTCATTTATGTGTCTCATTATTATATATATTAGTTTCCTACCTAGACCTCCATCAAGCTTAAAAAAGCACCCGCCCAAGACCCTCCACCAAGATAAATTTGTACATATTTCGGTAGAAAAATATCCTGGCCAAAGGCCGGTTCTTCCTAAATTATAGGCTCACTATCGCTCGCCAGGAAAAGATCGACACCTAAATGACACGAAAAGTCTTACTATTGACAAATAAAGAGGGCGAAAGGTCTTAAAATCACAAAACTAATGGGCAAAACGTCTTATAATCTTAAAACTAATGGGCTAAACATGAAGGAGAACAGGGACCAGAAAAACGGCCCATCTCCCCTTACAAACAGACATATTCTTGGTTTGAAGAAAGCGTGGACAGTCAGAAAAATAATATTTCACAATATAAAATCAAGAGCCAATCACTCTGCAACAAATAATACAAACAATATAGTATTATGCATCATTAGATCAATCATTAAATTTGCGAACCGAAAATATATGGCAACTACAATTTTAGGGGGGTGACCTGCTTTTTGTTCTCTCTCTCTGGGATGTATCCATTCGGCTCCATTCAGCCTACTGTTTTAGGATGTTTATCCCCATCCAGGTGTCGATTTATACCTGGCGAACGATAGCGAGCCACCATATTTTGGAAAATTAGTTAAGACAGCTGGCTAAATTTGTAAATTTTTCGACAGAAAAATTTCTCCGGCGAAGCCGGATTTCTCCATATTCTGCAGGCTCACTATCGCTCGGCGGGGAAAAATCGACACCTGGATGGGAATAAAAACGTCTTAAAACAGTAAGCTGAATGGGGCCGAATGGATACAACCTAGGAAGAGAAAATAGCAGATCACCCCCCTTATAGATAAATCAACTTCGTATGAATATACACACTGCCCCAAAGAAGCTGTAAGTAAATATATGTATACATAAGTACTCCTCATTACACTAATATCTATCATTATAATTATCATTAATCATCATCTCTCTCTCTCTGTATTTCCCCCTCCTCCTCCTCCTCCTCCTCCTCCTCCTCTCTGCGCCCATATTTTGCGTCAATTTCCTCAAACTTGATCAACATAAATCTATACGACAATGGCATGATTTTAGCTATTAGATTATTATTATCGATTAGGTACAATATGATGGATAAAATACATACAAGACAAGCAAGCACCTTATATCCAATAGTTACCTCAGAAAAACTAGCGAATAATTAATTAAATATGGAATACATACATACATACATACATACATACATACTGTAGATACATGCATGTTTAAAGACCGTTTCAATCACATAGAATGTGGTTTTAGTATTACGTACTAAATGAACGTAAGTCTGAAACCACACTCTCTGTGAATGAAGCGGTCTTTTGACTTGTATGTAAGTATATATGTATGTATGTATGTATGTATGTATGTATGTATGTATGTATGTATGTATGTATGTATGTATGTATGTACGAGTACACCCATAAGCTCAAATGTCAGGATTCATATAAATTGCACTGATGGACACATCAATTAACAGAGTTTTAGTTAGTGTTAAAAGGTAAGTATCTGGGGCTAGATAATTAGTATGTAGAGATTAGACTTAAAATGACCCTTTTCGCTCTGCCACGAATATTTTAAGATTGTATCATCATTTGTTATACGACCATGCAGTCAAAATGAGGTTGCCATATCATCTAGTTTAATGTGGAGTACCACATTGTATTCATTCGTTTCATTGATTTAGTTCATTAGGTTTGTGCATAAACCTTTAACAGTCTTGATAGCGTAATGGTTAGTGCACGGAAATTCGGTGTGAGTGTCCTAGATTCGAATCCTTGGAGTACCACATGTATTCATGAGTTTTATTGAATTCATTAATTAGGCTTATTTGTAAGTTAATTGGTGGGTTGGTAAAAATATGAATATTATATAATCAGATTTACGAGTTATAGATTCTACATGTATATCATTTTATAGAGTAGAATTCAAAGACAGTTAATTTGTGTCCGTTTTTAATTAGATTCTAAGCGAATTTAACCAATTAATCTAGCCTAACATTAACATAATTTAATTGTTGCTTCACCTTACCTAACTTCCCTTCAACCCCCCAATATCTCTCTCTCTCTCTCTCTCTCTCCTCCATTCCACCCCAATACTACTCCTCCTCCTTTCTCCATTAACTGTTCACCCTTCCTTTTACTCCTCTTATCTTCCCTCTAATTTCCTACTCCCTCCATGTTCTCCTCTCCCTCCTTCTCTTTTACCTCCCTAGCCTTTCCACTTCTCTCCCTCTTTTCTACTCCCCTCTCCTTCAATCCCTCCCTCCTTCTCTTTCCCTCCCTCCTCTTTCTCTCCCGCCTTCTCTTTCCCTCCCGCCTTCTCTTTCCCCCCCCTCATTCTCTTTCCCTCCCGCCTTCTCTTTCCCTCCCCCCTTCCTTCTCTTTCCCCCCCCTCATTCTCTTTTCCCCCCCTCCTTCTCTTTCCCTCCCTCCTTCTCTTTCCCTCCCTCCTTCTCTTTCCCTCCCTCTTTCTCATTCCCTCCCTCCTTCTCTTTCTCTCCCGCCTTCTCTTTCCCTCCCTCCTTCTCTTTCCCCCCCTCCTTCTCTTTCTCTCCCTCCTTCTCTTACCCTCCCTCCTTCTCTTTCTCTCCCGCCTTCTCTTTCCCTCCCGCCTTCTCTTTCCCCCCTCCTTCTCTTTCCCCCCCTCCTTCTCTTCCCTCCCTCCTTCTCTTTCCCTCCCTCCTTCTCTTTCTCTCCCGCCTTCTCTTTCCCTCCCTTCTTCTCTTTCCCTCCCTCCTTCTCTTTCTCTCCCGCCTTCTCTTTCCTTTCTCTTTCCCTCCTTCTCTTTCCCTCCCTCCTTCTCTTTCCCTCCCTCCTTCTCTTTCCCTCCCTCCTTCTCTTTCCCTCCCTCCTTCTCTTTCTCTCCCGCCTTCTCTTTCCCTCCCTCCTTCTCTTTCCCTCCCTCCTTCTCTTTCCCTCCCGCCTTCTCATTCCCTCCCTCCTTCTCTTTTCCTCCCTCCTTCTCTTTCCCTCCTCCCCTCTCTCCCTCCGCTTCCTTTTTTCTTCTCTTTCCCCTCCCTCTCTCCCTCCTCATACAGCGAATTAAGCCTAAAAAAACGGATCAAAAGCATATGGTTGATTTTTTTGCTCCTCTCTCCCCGTCACTTTAAAATGTTGCCTTTTTGTTCGTGTTTATGCTTCACACACCCTTCTTAATTGCTCTTGATATATCAATTGGAGGATCACATATATACTTTCATTAATTTCAATGGAGGTGTTTGGTGTTGTGGTGAAATTAATAAAAATATAGATTAGGAAGGAGCTGCAAAATCGAAGGGATACCATGAAATATATAGATAACATGTAAGAACAGTAAACCCCGTTCATTATAGATAGGCCTCTCGTAACTCAAAAAGGGCTAGAGCAAATCGGCTATAAATTACCACACCGATTCCTTGACTGACTATTTCCAAATGGTAGGAGTACAAAGGAGTACAAAGGAAATCAAGCAACAACAGATCTAGTGACCCTTCTAGGTTGCTTGTCCTCCAAAACACTGAGGATCAAGTGTCCAAACAGTGGTTTAGAGTGGGTAAGGGAACATTGGAAAGGGAATTACTGCCCTGGAACTAATGTCCGTGGCAGGATTAGGAAGTTAGTAGGGGACAGATGGGTTAGTAACTGAGGGGGGGATAAAATAAAGTTATTCATTTACAAACGCAGTCAGTCGCGGGTTTGAAGCGAGATATTTGTCTAGGCGAAGTTTAAATGAATCAACGGTGATGTAGTCTATAACGTTTCGGGGAAGCCCATTCCACAAGTTGACAACTCGATTGAAGAAGAAATTCTTAGATTCGTGTGAGTTAAAAGATTTACCAATAATTTTGCAACCGTTTCCCCGCGTGTAATTTGATTGGTCGATAGTGAAGTACTTACTACAGTTCATATTGTCGATGCCTTTGATGATTTTGAACACTTGAATTAAGTCACCTCTTAATCTGGCGCTGGGTTAAAGGAAATAGATTTAATTCTCTAAGACGCTCTTCGTATGGTTTGTTCTTTAGGCTAGGTATCATTTTGGTAACTCTACGTTGAACTCGTTCTAGCTTGTTTATATCTTTTTTGGTAATAAGGGCACCAGGATTGAACGCAGTATTCCAGAAGAGGGCGGACTAAGGAATTGTAAAGGGTTAGGATAACTTCTTTGGATTTATGCTCAAATGACCTGCCTATAAAGCCAATTATTTTGTTTGCCTTCTTAACAACTTCTGAACATTGTTGACTCGGTTTTAGGTTCCCGGTACTCGATATTGTTACTCCCAGATCGGTTTCTCTGTTTACATTCTTAAGCTGAGTGCCATTCATCGAATAGTTTGCTTTCTCATTTAGGTATCCGATATGTAGTACTTTACATTTATCCGCATTGAAACTCATTTGCCAAATTTGGGCCCAACATGACAATTTATCTAGATTGTGTTGCATATCGTCAACTTGTTCTTTTGAGAGTACGCTATTTGCAATTTTTGTATCGTCAGCAAATTTTGAGATTGTACAGGTGAGGCCCTCATCTATGTCGTTGATGTAAATTAGAAAGAGAATTGGTCCTAGTACCGATCCCTGGGGTACCCCGCTACTTACATTGGTCCATTTAGATGCCTTACCGTTTATGACTACTCTTTGCTTTCTGTCGCTGAGCCAATTTTCTATCCATTTCAACACACCGTCTTGTATTCCATGCGCTTTTAGTTTTAGCAGTAAACGTTTGTGGGGAACTTTGTCAAAGGCCTTTTGAAAATCAAGGTATATAATATCTACAGCTTTACTCTCATCGTAGAGGTTGAGGATATCGTGGAAGAAGTCTAAGAGGTTTGTTAAACAGGAACGTTTTTTTACGAAAGCCGTGTTGAGTATCTTTAAGTATGTTATTTTCCTCTAAGTGATTTACGAGTCTGTCTCGTATGACCGTTTCTAGCATTTTACATACAACTGAGGTTAAGCTAATTGGACGATAGTTACTGGGTAGGGATTTGCTGCCTTTTTTGAATATCGGTGTTACGTTGGCTAGCTTCCACTGATCAGGCATAGTTCCAGACTGCAAGGATTTATTGAATAGTAATGTCAGTGGGTTGGAGAGCTCATCCTTAGCTTCCTTCAGAACTCTAGGCGAGATTGTATCAGGTCCAGGCGTTTTATTTACCTTGAGTTTATCTAAACAATTCAATACTTCTCTCTCTGTAACGGTGATATTGCTTAGAACATCTGAATTATCAATCTGAATCGGCGATGGTGTAGGGATATCACTGAGATCTTCTGTTGTAAAAACTGATGCAAAGAAGGTATTGAGGGCATTACTCATTTGTACTTCGTCTTTGGTGTATTCTCCATTTTCATCGACTAACGGTCCAACAGTTGAAGTAACTACTTTTTTCTTTCTGATATAACTATAGAATTCTTTCGGGTTTGTTTTACTTTGATTCGCAATATGTAACTCTAAGGTCTTTTTACTTTGCTTAATTAACTTTTTGGCTTTGCGTCGTAGCTCTACAAATTTCACCCGTTCTTCGTCAGTTTGTGAGGATTTTAATCTATCATTAGCAAATTTTTTAGCAAGCAGGCAGTTTGAAATATCTTTATTCCACCATTTGGGCTTATTATTATGGCCTGGACGCCGTATTTTCGATGGTATGCAGTCTTGCACTGCTTTTAGGTAAGTGGTTTCGAATAACTTCCAAGATGTATTTATGTCATTATTGTTAATTAAAAAGCTCCAGTCAGTTTCTTTAAACATAGCTCTAAGTTTATGAAAGTTTGCTTTCTTGAAATTAGGGACTTTTTCGATGCTACTATTTGGTTCGTTACTAGTAAACTTTAAAGTGAAAGTTATCGTACGATGGTCGCTGTTACTGAATTCATCACCAACATTCAAATTCTCTATTAATTCTTCTTTTGTTGCAAGTACAATGTCAAGAACGTTATTACCACGGGTCGGCGTTCGAACAAATTGATAAAGCGAACTCTCTTGCAAATTCGTATACAAGTCATGTCCGGAGTGTGAAGTAAGAGTATCGCCCCACTTGGTCACAGGTAAATTAAAGTCGCCAAAAATTACGGTATCTTGTGAGTTACTTACATCTGCAATTTGTTCATAAATTTCTCGGTCAGTTTGCACTGATTGAGCTGGAGGTCTGTATATTAATGCAAGTATTATTTTTGTACCTTTATTATTCTTTATTAGCACAAATGATGCGTCGACGTTCACAATTTGAGGTTTTGACAAGAGGGTAGGGTTAAGACTTTCTTTGATATAAAGTAAAACGCCACCTCCATTTCGATTTATTCGGCTTTTCTCAAACATTACATAACCGGGAAGTGAATACTCTGCTAAAAAGTCTCTATCTTCTGTATTGAGCCAAGATTCTGTTATGCCAATCACATCATAATTTTCTGTAAACACTAGCTCCTCTAAATCTGAAAATTTATTGCGTATGCTACGAGCGTTTGCATAGAAAACCTTTAAATTTTTTATTTTAGAACTCACGGAACGCTCTTTAATAATATTTTTGGTTCTTGTCGGATCTACATTTATGTTCATGGCTGTCTTCGGTCCTTGTCTTCGGTCCTTATTGCTGGTGGTCCTCGGTTGCCTCTGTTTTTTTCTTGGCGTTGGATGATTTATGTCACTGCTGCTTCTTCTCTGATGGCGTTTTTTGATCCATGGTTGCGGACTGCTTCGTGTAGGAGACGACCCATGCGTGCTGAACCCACAGGGTTTAGATGAGTGCCATCCTTGCGGAACAGAGTAGGCTGGTTGTAGAAGTTGTCCCAGAGGTTGATGAATTCAACTTCTTCCCTCAGACACAAATATTTTAGTCGGCTATTTGTGCTGTAGGCCTTGTCGTAGAATTTATCAGGTGCGTCGATCTTGGGGAGAATGCCTGAGATGATTATATTCCTTGACTTGTTTTTGTAGTGCTGGATCATCTTGCGATATTTCTCCATCAACTCTTCGGATCTGGTGCGCATGACGTCATTTGAACCAGCATGGATGACAAAAAGGGTATTTTCATTTGCATCCTAATCCTAGGAGAGAGAGAGAGAGAGAGAGAGAGAGAGAGAGAGAGAGAGAGAGAGAGAGAGAGAGAGAGAGAGAAAACGCTCAATAACTTCAGTCCATTTCGAGTTATGAGAGACTGGGGTGGGCATTTCTGGTCTACCTATCTTGAACAGGGTATACATTATATAGGATATTAACCCACTCTGTACCGGTGACGTCCTTTTTTATTAGAGTCTAGCAAATATTAGACAATTTTATTCAGCTTAGGAAGGACGTCTATCCATGATTAGGCTACAGACTATCTCCATTTATCCTTTTAACTACCAATCATCCTTCCTAAGCTTCATTAAACCGTCTAAATGTAGCTGAAATCAAATATGAAATACGCCGCCGGTACAGAAGGGGTTAAGGGTGGTAGTCAGAAATGATATACCCTTTACCCTTTCCTTCTACCCCTTTATTGTAGATGTCAAAATATGACCCCCTATGTTTGTCAATCCCGTATTCCCCTCCAGATGTAGTTATTTAATATCTCCTCCCTTTTCTATCTATCTATATGCTCAGGCCCAATCCCCACTTTTCCTATTTTTTTATTTTATTTTCCTCTATTTTGTTTTGTTTTATTTATTTACTTAATATATAATATTATTTAATTAATTATTTAATATTATTTAACATCTCCTTTTTACTGTGTTTATTCTCCCTTCCTTTCCCCTCTTTTCTCCTTGGCTTTTCTCTCTTAAGGGGGCCCACCTCGCTTTTTTCATCTTTCTCTCTCTCTCTCTCTCTATTTGGCTTGTATCCATTCGGCCACATTCAGCCTACTGTTTTAAGACGTATACCCCCATCCAGGTGTCAATATTTTCCTGGGGAGCGGCAGCGAGCCAGCATATATTTTTGTTTTGACAGCAAGCTAAATTTATACATTATTCGATAGAAAAATGTCTCCGGCGAAGCCAGATTTCTCCATACAATGCTGGCTCGCTATCGCTCACCAGGAAGAAATCGACACCTGGATGGGGATAAACGTCTTAAAACAGTTGGCTGAATGGGGCCGAATGGATACAAGCCAGGGAAAGAGAGAAAAGGAGAGAAGGAAAAAAAAGCCGGTGACCCCCCTTAAGGGTGGCAGACAGAAATGATATACCCTTTCCTTCTACCCCTTATTGTAGATGTCAAATGTCCCCATATATTCCCCTCCCGATGTAGTTATTTAATCTCTCCTCCTTTTCACTCTCTGTGTTTCTTCTCCCTTCCTCTGCCCTGTTTCTCCTCGGCTTTTCTCTCTTAAGGTGAGGCTGATGATGGACTGTTGAGGTTAAGGGGAGATGATTCGTTTTTCTGGTCCTCTTTCTCACTCGTGTTAAGCCCCACTTGTTTTGAGATTATAAGACATGCGGCCCATTAGTTTGGCGATATTAACACTTTTCGCCCCATTTCGTTGTCAATTTTAAGACCTTTCGTGCCATTTAGGCGTCGATTATTTCCTGGCGAGCGTTATCGAGCCTGAAATGTTAAGAGGAACCGGCCTTCGGCCGAAAACATTTCTACCGAAAAATTTACAAAAATTATCTTGAAGGGGTTGTTTTTCTAAGCTTGATGGAAGTCTACCGAGAAAACTAAGAAATAAAGGAATACATGAATTAATAAGAAACAAAAAAACCGGTCCGTCTCCCCGTAACTTCTCATCCACCACACTATTCTTCTCTTCTCTCATCTTGTTCCTCTCTTCTCTATCTTTCTCTTGCTCTCCCCTTAACAACTCTCCTTTACCCCCCCCCCCCTTTGTTATTTACTTTAGTCCTCTCCTCCTTCACTTTTCTTCTCTTCTCTCCTATCTCTTTCTTCTCTCCTCCTTACCTCTCCCTTCTATTATTCAGTTGCTCTCTTTCCTTCGACAGCTCTCCTCTACCCCCCTCCCTTTTTGTATTTACTTTACTCCTCTCCTCTTTCACTTTTCTTCTCTTTTCTATCCTATTTTGTTCCTCTCTCCCCCTCACCTCTCATATGCATAAGGTGTTGATTTTCGGTGTGAGCGTCCTGGGTTCGAATCCACGGACTGCCACATGTGTTTGTAAATTTCATTAATCGATTTTAGGATAATAGTTGGTTGTTGGAAGGAACATAATAATTGATATTGGTTCAGGGGTAATTTATCGAGAGGACTTCCCTAGTGGTTAAGGCCCCATTAATTGCTCTTTCCATTCACTATAGCATAGCTACGTGAGTTGCAGTTGGGATGTGTGTACATGCTTAGATTGATATGCAGGATTCGAAGTTGCATAATAAATCGTAGGCAGTGTCCACCATCCTTTAACTGTCTTCGTGGTGCGATGCATAAAGTGTTGATTTTCGGTGTGAGCGTCCTGAGTTCGAATCCACGGACTGCCACATCTGTTTGTAAAGTTCATTAATCGATTTTAGGAGTATAGTTGGTTGTTGGAAGGAACATAATAATATCTATCTTCCTGTATCTCCCTTTCCTGCGACAACTCTTCTATTCCTCCTTCTTTTCCTTTTGTTTTAGTTCACTCCTCTCTTCATTCCCTTCCTCTCCCTCTGTTCTCCCCTCCTCCTCTCCCTTCACCCCAATCTATGTGGCAGTCAAAAGATAGAACGGGCATCCTAGCATAAATTTCTCCCCTCTCTCTACCCCTATGTTTATAATAGAATGTTTTTGTTTTGCCTTTCCTCCACATATCTCTCTCTTTCTCTTCCACCCCTTTCCTGTACCCAACCAACCAGTACCTATTTTTTATTATTATTATTATTATTATTATTATAATTCATATATACTGTAGGCTATATTATACTGTATATATATAATGATTTATATTTAATTTTGTACTTTATTATTTTCTTCTTTTAACCTCTCCTACAATATTCCCCTCTATCCCCTATCCCCTTGGTTTGGATTATATATGTGTTCTCTCTTCCTCTACATCTAGTTTTGTATATAATGTTTCCACTTCTCTATCCTCCTCTCTCTCCTCCTCCCTCTGTCATTCCCCTTCCCTCCTATTCTTTTTATCGGGTTCCTTCTACTTCCCCTTTCTAGTGCATTCTCATTCACTTCTCTCTCCTCATCCCTTTCCCCCTCTGTTACTTGTGTTTCTCCTTTGCATATCCCTTTACTTTCTTACCCCTCCTCCTTTATATATTCCATAGCTCATTCCACCACCCTTTATTTTCTTCAACCCCCTCCCCCCTTTTTCCTCTTTTGTAATTCGTGCTTCTTAATTTTTCGTCACGTTCCCTTTGTTTTGTCTTGGTTTTCTCGGCACTTGTTCTTCCCTCCTCTCCTCTTCATTCTACCTCACTCACATCTCTCTCCCCTATTCGCACCCTTTTGTTTTCCTTCCTCTTCTATTCCCTCTTCTTTCTTCGGATCCACCTCCCATACGGCTTCTAAAAAATAAAATAAAAACAAAACATAATAATAAAGTGTTATCTTTATCACCCATCCCTTACTCTCCCTACTCCTTTTCATTCTTCTCTTCCCATTCTGTTTTATTTCTGTCCTTCCTCTTCACCCCTCTCTCTATTCGTCCCTCTCCTCCAACCATGTCTCCTTTCCTCCTCTCTCCACTCATTCCCCTTCCCTCCCTTCCCTTCTCCTATCCGCCCATAAACCCCCCCCCCCTCTCTCTCTCTCTCTCTCTCTCTCTCTCTCTCTCTCTCAACTCCCACCCACGCCCCTCACCCCAACATATGAAGCGGCAGGAGAGATCAAACGCCCGTGGCAGCATTTTTCACCCCTCTCTCCTTTTCATCACCCCTACTCTCTTTTATTTTCTCCTTCCCTTTCCTTGGCACTACTCACCTCTTCTCCCTTCCTACTATATAATTTATCTCCTATTATCGTGGCTCCTTCTTTACTCCCTCCCTTTATTTCCCTCCCTATCCTTCTGACTCCCATCTCTTCTGTACTCCTCTCCTCTAACCCCCCTCCCTTCCTTTTTCCCCTCACTCCCACAGAATGCGAACCCAGGTAATATTATTCACTCCTCTCTTCTTTACCCGCTGTCCCCCATTTTTCTCTTCGTATCTCATCCTCTCCTGTGTTATCTTACCCCTCTTCTCACATCTTCTTCTCTTCAGACTCCTCTCCTCTTCCCCTTACCTTCCCACCTTTCTCTCCCCCGGAGAGAGATATCAACTGAGCGTGGCAGTATTTTTCATCCCTCCTCCTTTCCCCTTTTCCTTTCCTCTTCCTAGCTCCTCCTTTTTCTCTTCCGTTCTTGCTTCCCTCTCCTCGTTTCTCCTGCTTTCTATTTATCCCATATATTCACCCATACATACCATCTCCTTTATCTCTCTCTTCTCCATTCTCCTCGCCCTCCCACACCTCTCTCCAACATATGGCAGATCAAAATGGTGGTGGTAGAATTGTTCACCCTTTAATTCTCCTTTAATTCTCTCCTAATGCTTACTCTTTGATATCCTCGCCTCTCACTTCCATCCCTCTCTATCACCCCTCTCCCACACCCCTCCTCCAATATATCATAATAATGGTGTTGGTAATATTTTTCACTCTCCCTCATTTAATTATCTTCTTCTATCGCTTCTGCTTTCATATTCTCGTGTCTCCCTTCCATCCCATCTATTCCTCCCTCTCCTCTTCACCCCTCTCCCTTTTCCCATTTCCTCTTCCTTCCCTCCCACACACTCTCGCCCTAACATATGAAAGATCAAATGGTGGATATGGTATTTTTCACCCTCTCTCCTTTAATTCTCTCCTCCCAATTCTTCCTCTTCCAAATCTTCGCCTCTCACTTCCATCCCTCTCTGTCACCCCTCTCCCCGCTCTCTCTCTCCCACACCCCTCCTCCGATACATCAAATAGTGAGTGGTGGTAACATTTTTCACTCTCTCTCATTTAATTATCTTCTTCTATAGCTTCTGCTTTCATATTCTCGTGTCTCTCCTCCATCCCATCTATTCCTCCCTCTCCTCTTCCCCTTTCCTCTCCCCTCCCTCCCACACACTCTCGCCCTAACATATGAAAGATCAAATGGTGGAGATGGTATTTTTCACCTTCACATTTAATTATCTCCACCCAGTTCTTCCTCTTTTATATCCTCTCCTCTCCTCTCCATCCCATACATTCTTCTCTTTCCTCTTCATCCCTCTCTGTTCAACCCTTTCCTCCCTCTCTCCCCTCCCTCCCCCACACCCCTCGTCTCCACCTATGAAAGATCAAATGGTGTCGGTAGCATTTTTCGCCCACTCTCCTCTACCCCCCTCTCCCTCCCCCATTAATTCCAGCCTGTTACACTTTGATTCACTCGCCTTGCTGTGGGGGCCAGGGATAATCTATTTCTGAATTTGCTGCCCCGAACTTAAAGAGGAACTGAGGTCGGCTTATAATATCTGAATGGCGAGTGAATTTCAAGTTATCATATGCTGCATTTGCTTTCTGAAGAGGCTACTAGTGTTTAATGCTAATATATACTGTTTATACCGGTATATACTGTATATATGTACGGTATATATATATATATATATATATATATATATATATATATATATATATATATATATATATATGTATATACCGTATATATATATATATATATATATATCCATACTATGTCTATTAGATTAACGTTCCTTGCCTCTAACAATCAAGCCACCAGTTTGTGAAATTCACCTTCTGTATTATACAAGCAAGGAGAATCCATCGTGAAGGACATATTTCATTCCATATCACAATTTAGAACTGTGGATCGTAGGTCGAATCCAGGAGGAGCCTGACACATTTGTTCGTGTATTTATGTAAGTTAGAATAGCTAATTATATAGCCCTTGAGTATTGGTGCCACAAGAGTTTCCATGACATGAGGAGATGTGATCGTTCCTAAGCTGAATGAAATAGTCTGTAGGTAGTTTGAATAAAGAAGTTGTAGTCATCTAATTGAAAGTGTTAGGGAAAAACACACACCGCCATGTTATTGAAAAGGTTAACATAGCTAATTTCGCAGGGTGTTCTGATTAGAAATGCCCTTTAGAAGAGTGTAAACACCTATCGTCTAATGAATGGACCATGTTCATAAACACGTTCGGAGGGGGTTGTATAATGTATATACCATGTCTAATACACAGAAACAAAGGACTTGAAAGGCGAGGCGCTTATTTATGAAAAAAATAATAAAAAATAAAATAAAAAATAAAAATATATATACCGGTACGGTATATATATATATATATATATATACTTCAACCAATTTCTTAAAACTCACCCCTTATTTTCACAAATGTTGATCCTCAAAACGTTTGGTAATGTTTAACTCCTTCAATAAGATAATACTAATTATAATCCTGACTAATAATAGGTGGTTTTATTAAACTTAGGACACATCTGTTCGCAGTAAAGATGCATACATTTATAATCTGAATCATCCCTCCAATACCTCTTTCCCCGAAAAAAATACATGGATAAGGGGTTACGAATGCAAATTGACTCGGTTCTTACCATGATAATTTTCCATGGTAATTGACGCTAATCCACTACCCACTTGTCTATGAAGGGCCGTCGTGAGTCTAACCAACAGTTATTAAAAGTATTTGCATAATAATTTGCATATTTTCATCAGCCGATGCACATGAATTAATTATGCCACCACGGAAACATATCCTCTTTGTTACCTTGCCCTGGTAATTAAAAAGCTGAAACGTGTGTAATATTTTATAGTTCATACGTTGGATAGTAAGGGCACTTTTTAAAAGTACGAGTATATTATATACATTGCAAATACGAAAACACTCACCCACACACACACACACACATACAGTATTAATATACTGTGATGTATATATATATATATATATATATATATATATATATATATATATATATATATATATATATATATATATATACCGTACCATATATATATAAAATCTATGAACTATTTCCGATTGGAGCAGAGAAAATCCTGTTTCTTTCAATGCTTCCAAGGCCAAATTTCTCCATCTATCTACACATCACATTCTTCAACACAACTATCACTTACTCTTCAACTTTACACAAATCAACCATTCATCTGTTCTCAGTACGGTATTCTTGGGGTTTCATTTTCCAGACCTTTCTTGGAAATAGTATATGACCATCCTTGGTAAACAGCTACCCAGAAATGAAATGTGCTTAACCCTCTCCGACATATGAAGCAATTTTGAGCATATTAGGGATACTTTAAAGCCTTTGTTACCATCAGGGGTATTTAGAAACCTTTAGTTTAGTTACTTCAACCTCTGATGTTGTCTTTGAGTTAGCTGTGGGCAGAAAACTAATTTTGGAGAGGTAATTATAAGTGTGAGAGAACTCTATTTCTTATTGCTAATCTGGCAACCTCTGCATCATATGTGCGTGAAAGGGTTAATCGTCTCCGTGGGCTCTTCACCCACGCACAGCATCTTGCCATGTACAGGGGCACAATGAGTCCATGTATTAAGCATTGTTGACCAGTGTGAGTAAGTTCCACCCATACCGCACTTCTCGAAATGGTATGGTCAAAAGCATTTCATCTCATCAATTCACCTCCTCTGTTACCTCCAATCTCTCTCTATATGTCGCAATGTTGCATCTCTCTCACTCTTCTACCGCTATTACAATAATCAGTGTTCTTCAGAGCTTTCTCAGTGTACGGTATACCTCCTACCTCACGGGGATTGGTGGCACCCACCTTTCTACACATTCCCACCCATTCTGTCCCACTCTGTAATCAACTCCAACTCAACAGGCAAACTCTGGAACTCTGTCCCTCAATGTGTCTTTCCCTCATCCTAAAACTTATACTGCTTCAAGTTCCTTGTATCCAGATATTTTGACTATAACGTACATTGAACTTGGCTCCCTGTCACTTTTTCAACTTTGGGGGAAACACTTGTTACTTGTTACTTGCTTTGCCTTTTGTCTCCTTCATACACATTGAAAAAAATGGCATCGTGAGTAAAGCTAAAGGGGTCGTGCAATTGCAGTTTGCATTGAATTATCATATACAATCAAATTTTACACACTCGTAGAGAAACAAGGTAATTCATAGTTTTACACAGGTTTTCCATTTTTACGCTGTTCCCTATACAAACATGCCGAGTTTTATGTATCATAAATTGAAAAGATAGCATTCCGTCATAGCAAAACTAAAATAAATACTTTATTGAAGTAGGCTTGAAGAAGCTTAAATGATATTTGAGTATAATGTCAGAGCAATGCAAATAAAATTCCAAAGGAATTCAATTTAGCTAATTTTCATAATATTGTTTATGCTACCACACAGTTCAATGTTCAGTAATGTAATTCATATTCGTAAAGAGTATATGTGAATTTGGAAATTGTTGCCACTAAGTGGGTAGGGTTTAATTTTTACTCGATTATTTCATATATTTATATATTTTTTCTTTACTTTTCTCCATAAAAAGATCCCCGAATGCCGGTTCTTCCACAATTACAGGCTTACTATCGTTCGCCAGGAAGAAAATCGACACCTAACTAACACGAAATGTCTTCATATTGACAAATACATGAGGCGAAAGGTCTTAAAATCGACAAACTATTGAGGCAAACATCTTAACATCTGAAAACTAATGGGGCTAAACATGAGGGAGAAGGGGACCTAGAAAAACGACACATCTCCCCTTAATAGTCATAACATCTATAAAACACGGTGACCAGTTATCTCCTTGAATGTGATGACGTGATATATAATATTCTTCTGGCTATTACTCGACAATTTGACCTACCAAGAATTGACCACTTGCGAGTTTCGGTCTATAAGGAAGTTGGAGCTTTAGGAATCATATTTAGCAGAATTGTGAACATTATGCGAGTATGTGATAGTTAAAAAGATAGCTACATTTGGTTTTATGTATTTATATAGGCAATGCAATCAGATTTTAGCCGGTAATTATGCTAAGTATCCATGCAAAAAACTCCAACTTCCTTATAGCTCGAAACTCGCAAGAGGTCAATTGGAGCTCCTATGGCCAGACAGAGTGGCGTGTGGGTTTGGGAGGCCAACTACATGTTATCTAAAGCGTGATCTCCAGAATTAATTATGCCCTTTAATTGGACTGAAAATTATTTATACAGTACACCCAGTATATATATATATATATAATATATACCGGTATATATATATATATATATATATATATATATATCTATATATATATATATATATATATATACTGTATATATATATATAATATATATATATATACTGTATATATATATATATATATATATATAGAGTAGAGAGAGAGAGAGAGAGAGAGAGAGAGAGAGAGAGAGAGAGAGAGAGAGAGAGATTGATCCCAAGTGGTGTGTGTGTGGGAACTTATCATTATGCTTACACGTAAAACACCTTGGCAATCGTATAGGTTACTGTGCTCAATCAATAACACTCTCTCTCTCTCTCTCTCACACACACACACACACACACACACACACACACACACACACACACACTCTCTCTCTCTCTCGTTTGCTCGCTCTTTCATATCTCCACCACATTCATCGTCTAGACTGCTCGCTCTTCATACTCCATTATTCTCTTTCCCCTCGCCAATCTGTTGCCGTCATTCCCCCCCCCCCCC
>CM064576.1:26692049-26711166 GCA_032716605.1 Paralithodes platypus | reverse complement strand
ATAGGGCTAGATACACCGATCAGGGAGGCATAGGGCTAGATACACCGATCAGGGATCATAGGTCTCGCATACACCGACCGGCGAGGCATAGGGCTAGATACCGCGATCAGGGAGGCATAGGGCTAGATACACCGATCAGGGAGGCATAGGGCTAGATACACCGATCAGGGAGGCATAGGGCTAGATACACCGATCAGGGAGGCATAGGGCTAGATACACCGATCAGGGAGGCATAGGGCTAGATGCACCGATCATGAGGCATAGGGCCTAGATACACCGAATCATGGAGGCCATAGGGCTAGATACCACGATCAGTGGAGAGCCATAGGGCTAGATACACCGATCAGGGAGGCATAGGGCTAGATACACCGATCAGGGAGGCATAGGGCTAGATGCACCGATCAGGGAGGCATAGGGCTAGATGCACCGATCAGGGAGGCATAGGGCTAGATGCACCGATCAGGGAGGCATAGGGCTAGATGCACCGATCAGGGAGGCATAGGGCTAGATGCACCGATCAGGGAGGCATAGGGCTAGATACACCGATCAGGGAGGCATAGGGCTAGATGCACCGATCAGGGAGGCATAGGGCTAGATGCACCGATCAGGGAGGCATAGGGCTAGATGCACCGATAGCAGGGATATTTTTGACTGAGAAGGATTCATCCTTAAGGGGGGTCACTTGCTATTTTTATCATTTTTTCCCCCCTTCATTCTCCTATTCCTCTCTATTCCCTCTGGGCTTGTACTCCATTCGGCCCCCCATTCAGAGCCAAACTGTTTTTTAAGACGTTTTTATATTATCCCCCATCCCGGTGTCATTTCTTTCCTGGCGAGCGAAAGCAAAGCCAGCATTTGTTATGGAGAAATCCGGCTTGCGCCGGAGACATTTTTTCTATCCGAAAAATGTAACGAAATTTAGCTTGTTGTCAAAATAAATAAATATATATATACTATTATAGATCTATATATATATATATAGATATATATTATATATATACTGTATATATGAAGATATATATAGGAGTATAGGTATATATAGTATGAGAATAGTACTGTATATATATATATATATTTATTTTTATTATTATTATTTATTTTTTGCATCCTGATGGTATGTTCTAACCATCCCAGATATATGTTGGCTATCCTAGTCGGTCTCTTTGTTATATGTGGCAGATCAGCCATGCAGTTCTTTATCAGTCTGTCCATGCTAAGTGCAAATATTGTTGATATGTGCAAGTATAATCAACACTAAAGCAGTTATTGTTTTCAATGTATCAACTCTCCCACCAGCCCTAGGTTTTGCATGCCCTGTAGATTAATCCGCTGCATGCTCTGCAGTCTGGAAGTTTTGCAACCGGCTTACACAAGTTTGACTTCCAAAACTAAAATTGCCAACGAAACGGAGTTAAAGGTGTAAAAATCGCCAAACTAATGGGCCGAACGTCTTAAAATCTCAAAACTAATATGCTAAACATGAGGGAGAAGGGGGTCCAGAAAAAGCGAATACCTCCCCCTAAAAATGCTGAACTTTGGGCAAACCTATATATATATATATATATATATATATATATATATATATGATATAGGGTTAGTAAGCCAGGGAGCTATAGGAACAAATTTCATACATATCTTTGTAAACCCACAGTATACAGTAGGTACAGTCGCGCTAATAAGTGATGTCTCGGCACCAATAATGTTTTGATCAATACTTGGTATCAGTAATATCTAAGCTTGATTTCTTCATATCGAGTGAAATATACAAACATATTCCTACACTTACCCACCCTATTCAACATCTGACGGACATTACTACAGCACAGAGCAAGCCAAACGTAATGACAGCTGGGACATGACTTATTAGCGCGACTGTACACTCGGTTGCCATAGTCTCTAGCCCACTCATAAATAATAGTCGACCTCTTTCATTTTTCTTTACGCAATTATAACTATCTGGATTGAGTTTTTGGATAGAATTCGCTTTTTAATAAAGAGTGTATATATATCCTTTTGTAGTTTGATGTATAGAAAAAGTATATACATAAATTTGTGTCCAGAGATATACTTCCACAGTTAGAAATAGGTGCAGTCCAGGCATATTTATGAGTGGGCTGGAGACTATGGCATCTGAGTGTACGGTACTGAGATAATAAGGTGAATTTGAGTAACTTAATATGAGGGTATTAGAAACTTGGTCATTATTCTGAATACCAGGGTGTCAAACCGAAGCATTTTTGTTTTGAAGACTTGAATGAATATGAGAAGGATGCAAGAACATTAGCATGAAATAGCATTGTTTTTGGCCATTTTATAACTTTCCAAGACATAAATTTGAACTATAAACCATCATTTTAGTTATACATATACAAAACAAGAAAGACTAAAAACAATGGACTCGGCTTTCCTTTGATACCCTCCAGTTTGAGTTATTTATTGATTATATTTGGAAGGGGTTATTCAGTTGGTATATCTTTCAGCTATGAATCAGAAGTCTTGCGTTCAGTTCATCGAGTGAATGAACAGGTTGTTTTGAGGCGATAAATATGTTGAAGTTCAACCGTGTGACCTGGGCCTAAGCGGGAAATATGTGGGCACGTATTTTGGAATACGAGTCTGCACTTGATTAAGGAGTTGAATAATATACTCCAAAACGGATATATCCTGATTCTGCTAAAAATGTTAAGTAAATTACACAAATATATTTGTGGGGTTTATATATACAGTATATATATATATATATATATATATTCCTGTTCCCATTGTCCTTGTTAATTTATTTGCTTTCTCCATACTATAACTTAAGTACATTAGTTTCCCGTCTCCTTATAATTCCACTGTCCCGTTGCCCATTCTAATTACCCCTTACTCCCCGCCCTTAATCTAACTTTATTATTATCTTGCCACCCCCTCTTTCTTATTGTTTTTATTCTTTTCTATTTTTTTGGCCTCCTCTCCCCGCGACCGTTTGGCCGGGCGGTAACTGCTCCCTGCCACATTTCCCGGGAGAGAATGGCTATGCGGAACATTTTCTTAAGGGGACACTGACTGCTTTTTTGGCCTATAAATTCATTCATTCATAAATTCTTCGTTTCCTCGCTAGACATCCCTCAAACTTAGAAACACATCCCCTAGACCCCCCCAAGATAAGCTTGTACATTTTTCGGTAGAAAAATGTCACGGCCGAAGGCCGGTTCCTCGCCAGGAAAAAATCGACACCTAAATGGCACAATAGGTCTTAAAATGTATAACGAAATGGGACGAAATGCCTTAAAATCGCCAATCATATGGGCCAAACATTTAAATTTTTTAAAACTAATGGGACTAAACACTAGGGAGAAAGGGGACCAGAAAAACGACCGTCTCCCCTTAAGCCGTTTGCTTCCCTGGGGGTTTAGGAGCTGTTGTCCCCTGGGATATTATCTTAAGTTTATCCTAATGTGGAGGAGGAGGATGCAAAGGAGGAAGAGGAGGAGGAGGAGGAGGGAGGGAGGGAGGGAGGGAGGGGGAGGAGGAGGAGGAGGAGGAGGAGGAGGAGGACAAGGACACAGGAGCCTTGGGTATTGTTTCTATCTCTGTCTCTCTTTGAGTTTCTGGCTATCTCTCTCTCTCTCTCTCCGTTTTTGTTTATGTTTCTTTCATTATCTCTTGTTATTTTTTTCTGGATAGTATAAGGGGGGATGGGCTGGTTTTTGTGGCCCCCTTTTCCCTCGTGTTTAGCCCCATTAGTTTCCAGATTTTATGACGTTCGGCCCATTAGTTTGTCGATTTTAAGATCTTTCGCCACATTTTTTTGTCAATATTAGGACCTTTGTGCTATTTAGGTGTCGATTTGTTTCCTGGCGAACGATAAGATAATGAGCCAGTAATTTTTGGAAGAACTGGCCCTACCGAAAAATGTACAAATTAATCTAGAAGGTGGAACTAAAGGATGTTGTCTTAAGTTTGATGGAGGTCTAGGGAGGAAACTAGCAAAATAATTAATAAATTTAAAAATTGACCAAAATGTGAACCATCCCCGCTTAAACCTCATTCTTTTGTGGAAGAGGAGGGGACACAGTGATCGTGGCTTTTGTGTATGTCTCGGTCGTTTACCTATCCTTATCTCTCTGCCTTGCCCTTTCTGCCTAGTACGGTGGTGCTAATAAGTCATGTCTCAGCTGGCATTACATTTGGCTCGTCTGTGCTGTATTAATGTCTGCCAGATGTTGAATAGGGTGGGTAAGTATAGGAACATGTTTGTATATCTGGCTACTTCTTAAATAATGAACTAAATCCCCCCCAAAAAAAATAAAAAAAAATAAAACAAATAAAAATAATAATAATAATAATAATAATAATAATAATAATAATAAAAAATACAAATAAAAAAATAAAGAGCTTCAATCTTTCATATTGTACAGACAACAACATCACGCACTAGGGATGTTTTGACATTATAAAATAAACCTTGTACCTCCTCTTTCCTGAGGGTTACTATATTAATGTACGGTATATCAGTTTGACAACAAATCTTCATTATATTGGACACATTGTGTATTGTTTTGTAGCAGATATTGTCTGAGTATCTATATAGCTAGGTATTGCACACTTTTACCTTTTTCTCTGCCTGGATATATTGCAATATTTCTTCGTATCCTTTAGTCTTTAGTATTGCCGGTATCCTTTTCTTCCTTCAGTCTTCTCTTGGTTTAATATTCTCTTAATTTTCTTCTTTACTATATAATTGTCCTTTGGTCTTTCACAATTCCTTCCCCAGTACTTCCTTCCGTTCACCTCAACTCTCATTCACCCTCTTTAATTTAGCTAACTCCTCATGTCTTCCCAATGCACCACTTTCTTCCTTCCTTCACTCTTTTATTACATCCTTCTCATTCCCTACCAATATCCTTTATTCCTTTTATCTCCTCTCCTTCAGTTTCCCTTCCTTTGCTCCTTCCTTCCATCCTTGTCAGTTTCTCATTTCCCTAGTTTCTCATCTTCTTTCGTTTATTTTCCTATTGTATTGTTCTGTTGTTTGTTGTGTATTTCCTCTTCTTGTCAATCGTACCTATTCCTATTATAATTTTGTCTTCCTCAATTTTTCCCATTCTCACCATTTTCTCTTCTTCCATCCACCTCATCTCTCCCTTATTTGCGTTGATCTTAATTGTTACTGTTTATTTTTCCCCTTTTAATTGTACTACGGAATCCACTTTTTCGGATCTCATTTACTTTCATCTTCATATCTGTTCTTCCTTTCCCCTCCCATATATAACCGACCTCTTTGCTTCCCTCCCTTTCCCCCTTTCCTACTCTCTTCTTTTTCATACAATACCTCTTGTTCCTCTTGTTTCAATTTCCTCTCTATACCTCCCTTCCTACTTCCTTCCTCTTCCTCTTAATCCTCTGCCCGCCTTCTTTCTAACCTTCCTCTACTCTCACCTCTTACCCACCCTCCCTCCCTCTGCATATTCTTCGTCTCTCCCTTCCTTCCTTCCTTCCTTCCTTCCTTCCTACCTTCCTTCCTGCAGCCTCCCCTTAGCGTCGGCAACTTTACCTTCCAGGGAAATTGTTTGAAGCCAAGTTTACTCCTAGGAATTTCGGCTCTGGGCCCAGCGTTCTGAATAACATGCAATTAGGGCACTCAAAAATCTGTTGGTGCGCAGTCCAATTTTTTATATCATACTTATTTTTCTTCTCGGCTTGTACGGTAAACATAAGGAGGCGCCTGTTAATGCCTTGCTGTTGTTCTAAGGATGCCCTAGTGTTTCGTGTTTCCTTATTATATTAACACTTGAAATGTTTACTCCTTCCGTAGGGTTACTCCTATTTAAAAATGTCCTTGATAAGATACATAAATTTGGCAAACAGTATTAACGTGATTGAAACTAAGCAAGAATATTGAATACTATGGTGCAATGCAGGCATCATTATATGCTAGTTTCATTCATGGTACTGTACTACCACCACGTACTGTAAAGGAAATATAATAGAGAATCGTTGTAGTAAATGTAGACCAATAGGCTAATTTATCGAACATAGGCTTGTTGTCGTCTTCCAATGTACAATAGCCTGCATATGCAGATGTTTAAAGTACCGGTACTATGTGATAAACCTCAGACGGTGAAAATTAAATGAGGGGAAACACTGACTCAGGTATGTGCTAGATGGGAATAATTAGAAATATTTATTCAGCGTGTCAGTATCGTTCAAGAAAATTTTCCACTTTTCACTGCTGGCTTAATCCTGAAGGGTTGATAGCCTCTGAAGTCCTATTTTTAGGGGAGGCAGTTTTGTTTTCTCCTTCTCCTTCTCCCTCATGTTTAGCCCTATTAGTTATGAGATTTCAAGACATTCGCCTCATTAGTTTGGCGAATTTCAGACCTTTTGCCCCATTCATTTGTCAATATTAAGACCTTTCATGCCATTTAGCTGTCAATTTCTTTCCTGGCGAGCGATAGCGAGCTTGTATTTGAAGAGGCCAGGACATTTTTCTACCGAAAAATTTACAAATTTATATCGAAGGGGGGTCTTGTGGGTGTTTTTTAAAGTTTGATAGAGGGTTAGAGAACAAACTAACCCCCTCCTTAAACCATTGAGCCGAACCAGTAAATTATGCTACACAATACCGTCTGAGCTCCCTTAACTAACTAACTGCAGGAGATTGTTCCCTGTAAGATAGCTACTTTATTGCAGCTCGTACAGTCATAGCTAAAGGGTAAGATTTGAAGGTAAGATTGCTTTGGTATTATTGCTACACTTTATTG
This sequence comes from Paralithodes platypus, assembly GCA_032716605.1. Taxonomy (NCBI): domain Eukaryota; kingdom Metazoa; phylum Arthropoda; class Malacostraca; order Decapoda; family Lithodidae; genus Paralithodes; species Paralithodes platypus. Next base: position 26,704,417 of record CM064576.1, on the reverse strand, counting down.
ACCAGTATTTACATTGTGCTAATTATTTGCATCTCGTATTATCTTTTTTTATTTTTGTTCTTTTCCAGGTGTTCATCTTGTATAGGGTAACGTTAAGAAATGTTATGCCAGTATTCTCTCTCTCTCTCTCTCTCTCTCTCTCTCTCTCTCTCTCTCTCTCTCTCTCTCTCTCTCTCTCTCTCTCTCTCTCTCTCACACACACAAATAAAACGCAACACACTCAGAACAAAACCATCATCCCCCCCCCCCCCACACACACACAAATACAATACCGTAGACAAAATGAATCATGTATGCAGGCGAGTGAGGCTGTACACACACACACACACACACACACACACACACACACACACACACACACACACACACACACACACAGACAGACAGACAGACAGACAGACAGACAGACAGACAGACAGACAGACAGACACCAAGAGGCGGGCTGCAGTGTGAATTTGAACCGGGCCGACATTCTGGGAAAGTGGATTAATTACCAACAATACGGGGCGTGGAGAGTGGTGGGGTCTTCTTCCGTTATTGGTATTACGGCCCCACTGTTTTGGCCTTCGTTGGAAAAGGACGGGAGGCTTATTACCGCTTGTCATGCGTTATTCCAGTTGGCCTGAATCAGCTGAAAGAGTTATCAGAGAGAGAGAGAGAAAGAGAGAGCCTGCCTATGCCCTGTATCCCATATGACTACACACACCATTACAGTACCTGGCAACATGATGTGTGGAGATTGGAGGCTGTTAGGCAACATGAGTGTGGGGCCTATGGGAGCTGCTCTCAGGTAGCATGATGTGAAAGGGGTACCGGTACTGTTTTTGGGTAGCATGATTTGGGGAATTCTAGGCCGCTCTGAGGCAACATGACATACGTGGACTATTAGGCTGTTCTCGTTCAGCATGATGTGCGGGGGTTGAGGTACACATTTGGACAGTAAGATGTCTTAAAATTTCACAATTGATGGGGCTAATCTGGAAGGAGAAGGGGGTCCATTAAAACGGCTCATCCTCCCTAAGGCACCTCCCCCCCCCCCCCCCCCCGCACTCCTCCCACTCTTTCTCCTCCTCCTCCTCCTCCTCCCCGGCACATATCCCTCATCTCCATAACAAGAGCCTCACAATCCACCCTTTCTGCTCCGGCCTTAGGTTTTCTGCACTACTCGTCTCTGCCTCTTTCTCTGCAATTCTCTACTCTGCGTCAATGTTCTACTTTGCCTCTTCAATTCTCTAGTATGTCTCTTCAATTATCTCTTCTTAGTCTTCAATTATCTACTTTGCCTGCCTCAATTCTCTACTTTGCCTCTTCAATTCTCAAATCTCCCTCTTAAATTATCTACTCTGCCTCTTCAGTTATCTACTCTGCTTCTTCAATTCTCTCCTCTGTCTCTTTAATTCTCTACTCTGCCTCTTCAATTGTCTCCTGCACTTACCAGATTGAGGATACCGTACCGTCTCTTCTACTCCTACTAATTATTCTGTCGGTGCTGTTCAATTATCTCTTCTTCACTTATCAGAAAAGAACACTACTCTTCAATTCTTTCCTCTCCATTTATCAGATAAAGTATACCCAGTCTTCTTCTGCTTTATAAATGTTTCGCTACTCTTCAATTATCTCCTTTACATTTATTAGATAGAGTATACCTAGTTTTCTTCTTCTTTATACATGTTTCACTATTCTTCAATTTTCTCCTCTACATTTACCAGATTGAGTCTTCTGTTCCTGCTTTATAAATGTATCTTTACTCTTGTGACCATCTGCTCGCGCGCTCTCTCTCTCTCTCTCTCTCTCTCTCTCTCTCTCTCTCTCTCTCTCTCTCTCTCTCTCTCTCTCTCTCTCTCTCTCTCTATTTATCTGTTTATCTGTTTATCTCATTGTGTATACAAGTCTATTACTAAGTCTTTACCTCGATCTGTCAAACCACTGCAGCAGCTGTTATTAAAGTCTTCCTCCATAAATATTTTCTTCTCATCCTCCTCTGATCTTCCTAATTACTTATCCTCCCCCCTCCCTCTCCCCCTTCACTTATTCTTTTCTTCCTCTTCCTCCTTAATTTCCAAGTTCCTCATTCTCCTTTGTCTTCTTATTTACCTCCTCCTTCTATTCCTCCCTCTTTTGTCTTTTCCTCGCTGTTGTCATTCTTTTCCTCATCATAATTTTCCTTTGTTCTCCTTTTCAAAACCACTCTCATTTTCCTCTCCCACTCTTCTTCCTCCTCTTCCCCTTACCCTTTACTTCCTTCTCCTCCTCCCCTACTCTTTTTCAACCTACCCCTATCTTATTCTTCTTCCTCGTTCCCTACTCTTCCTCAACCTCCCCTCCTTTCTCACTTTCCTCCCCCGCTCTTCTTCCTCCCCCACACCTCTTCCTCCTCCTCCCCCACCCCTCTTCCTACTCCTCCTAACCCACTCCTCCTCAACCTCCACTTCTCTCATTTTCCTCCCCCTCTCTTCCTCCACCCCACTCCTTTTCTTCCTCCTCCCACACTCCTCCCCCACTCCTCTTCCTCCTCCACTACTCTTCCTCCTCGTCCCTTTTATTCAACCACTGTCTGATACAAGTTTGCGTGGGTCTTTTAAATTCTCTGACACTTCTCGTTTTTATCGTAATGGCCTCATCCCACTTTGCGTCTCTCTCTCTCTCTCTCTCTCTCTCTCTCTCTCTCTCTCTCTCTCTCTCTCTCTCTCTCTCTCTCTCTCTCTCTCTCTCTCTCTCTCTCTCTCTGTAATGCTTGTTGTATATATGTATATGAGTGTATTTTTGTGAATTGCTGTGTAGGCTATGTGTGTGATTTATGTCCATATAATTACAAGTGTGTGTTGGTGTGTGTGTGTGTGTGTGTGTGTGTGTGTGTGTGTGTGTGTGTGTGTGTGTGTGTGTTTGTGTGCGTATGTGTGTATTTTACGGGTTCCTATTAAAAATGTTGTGTTTAGTGCCCTCATCAACTTAATGTGGAATCCGACGCGACCATCCCGAGGGAGAATGAGACAAGAATGAAGCGGGTTGCCATCTATAGGAAAATCCACGTTAATCTTTGTATACTGTCGCCATTATGTCTACCCGAGTTATTGAAGTAAATAGAGCCATCTATAGATAAATTCAACGTCAGTATTTTTACATAAAATACAAGACCTGAACGGAACAACCGGTTCAAGTAGCCAGTGTGTAATTAACGTTTGGTCTAACTTTTCGAACACACATTTCAAGGCTTTTTATCAGATACACTATTTATATTAGGATATAAATGTGTTCTATCATTAATGCCAGAATAGTGCAGCTCTATATTATATATTTAGATTAGTGTACAGTCGAGGTTAATAAGTGGTGTCAGATATTTCACAAAGTTTCGGACACTGACCAATACTCTGAGGGATAAGCACTTTTCCCAGTAACTATAAAGATACCAATAACACTTCTTGAGCGAAAACCACTGGAATCTATGACAACACTTAATACCCCCGAGTGTACGAAAAGTGAGTAGCAGTGTTTATCCAACATAACAAACATCTCTTTATAGTTAACCACTACATAGATTTGAACGTCTATGAACCAGAGGAGAGTAAATGATAGAAATAGATTTTGAACTGTATATTCGAAAGATCCTTCCTAAATGGAATATATTATCTGGTGTTAGATTGACAAAGTAAGATCAAATTCGCCTACTGATTGAATGAATACAATATTATATATATATATATATATATATATATATATATATATATATATATATATATATATATATATATATATATATATATATATATATATATATACATACTGTATATATATACATATATATATATATATACTGTATATTGATCCTTACGACGCATCTTGTATTGGAGCTACCTATCCTATATAATAAGAGAGTATGTATGTATGTATGTACTCTGGCACATTTTTTTTTTTTTTTTTTTTTTTATGGGGGTGGCCGACTCGAAACAGAGCCCGAACAGGGACATCACAACACACCAGAAAAACAAAACAAAACAAAACATAAAATCTCACACACATCTAGGTGAAAGAATATCCCAGTATAAAGAGCTGATATTCGTTCGTAAACACAGATAATTAATAATAATCAGTGGTTTCCAACGAGATTATGTAGTCGATTTGTGAAAGTTTGAATACCACTACACTCAATAACAATACTAGTTAGTCCATTCGATTAGTTTACCACTCGATTAATAGAGGAGGCGAATAACAAGTTCAGTATACAACGCACCGGACACGATAGTACTATTTAAGGGGAGGTAGTTTTTTTTTGTTTTGTTTTTTTTGTTTTTTTTACTTCATTTTTCCTTGTGTTTAACCCCATTAGTTTTGACATTTTAAGACGTTCGCCTCATTCATTTGGCGATTTTAACACCTTCCGTCCCATTTTGTTTGCAATATTAAGATCTTTCGTGCCATTTAAGTGTCGATGTTTCCCAGGCGAGCGAGAGCGAGCCTGTAATTTCCGGAAAATGTACACATTTTTCTTGAAAGGGGGTCAAGGGAATGTTTTGTTATGCTTGATGGAGGTCTAGCGAGGAAATACAAAAATATATGAATGAATAAATAAATAGCCTAAAAAAACAAGCACTACCCCCTTAAGGGGAGGTTTTTAGTTGATTCCCTAGACTTTCATCAAGCATAAAATTACTCCCCCTTGACCCCCTTTCAAAATAAATTTGTACATTTTTTGGTAGAAAAATGGCCAGGCCGAAGGCCGGTTCCCCTTAAATTACAGGCTCGCTATCGCTCGCCAGGAAAAAATCAACACCTAAATGGCACGAATGGTCTTAAAATTGACAGAAATGGGGTGAGGGTTCTTAAAATCGCCAAACTAATGGGGCAAGCGTCATTAAATCTCACAAGCAATGGGGCTATAAACATGAGGGAGAAAGAGGTTCAGAAAAAAATCCTCCGGGTGGAAATCTCCCCTTAAGCAAGACTGTATCCAATCCCCAAAGGACGCACAAATTGGATACATCATCGGGCAGACAGTCAGCTTTTCTTTAATGAGCTCAATCGTGGTCTGTGATGTGGTCTTTTCTGCTAATTAGATATTAAGAGGGGTCACCGTTTTTTGTTTTTGTTTTTTTTCTCTCCCTTTCTCTCTTTGCCTGGCTTGTATCCATTCGGCCCCATTCAGCCAACTGGTTTAAGACGTTTATCCCCATCCAGGTGTCGATTTCTTCCTGGTGAGCAATAGCGAGCCAGCATTGTATGGAGAAATCCAGCTTCGCGGGAGACCTTTTTCTGTCGAAAAAAGTATAAATTTAGATTGCTGTCAAAAAAAAAATATATATATACATACTGGCTCGCTACCGCTCGCCAGGAAACTATTGATAGCTGGATGGGCATAAACGTCTTAAAACAGTAGGCTGAATGGGGCCAAATGGATACAAACCAAAGAGAAAAAAAAAGCGAGGTGGGCTCCCTTGATTGGCTTTGACAAGTGTGTAGCCTCAGGGTCTTCTTTGGGGATGCTTTGGAATATTTGTTTTCCTGGGCGCCATGTTGAATACCTCAACTTCGGACTATTTATGTTCTTGGCTGACATGTTGAATACCTTGGGTGGAGGAACTTCGGACTATTTATGTTCTTGGCCGACATGTTGAATACCTCGGGTGGAGGAATTCGGACTATTTATTTTCTTGGCCGACATGTTGAATACCTCGGGTGGGGGAACTTCGGACTATTTATTTTTCTTGGCTGACATGTTGAATACCTCGGGTGGAGGAATTCGGACTATTTATTTTCCTGGGCTCCATGTTGAATACCTCGGGTGGAGGAACTTCGGACTATTGTTTTCTCGGGCGCCATGTTAAGGGGAGATGGGTCGTTTTTCTGGCCCCCCTTCTTCCTCATATTTAGCCCCATTATTGTTCATATTTTAAGACGTTTGGCTCATTAGTTTTGCGATTTTAAGACTTTACACCCCCATTTCTTTGTCAATAATATTAAGACTTGTCATGCCATTTAGGTGTCGATTTTTTCCTGGCCTAAGCATTGCACCTCTATGCACATTGCTCTGTATTCCCTCTCACACTCTCCTCAGTCTTGAAATAGCATTGCCTCGATTTGCCATCCTGATCCAAAGTTCGCTCACAGTATTTAACAGTAATAGTCACAGTATGACTATTTATTGGTTCATTGATGTATATTTGTATCATCTTCTTTACTTTCTCCCTATACCTCCATCAAGCTGTATAAAAAACACCCCCTAGACCTATCTTAAATGGAAGGAACGTCTTAAAACCTCAAAACTAATATGCTAAACACGAGGGAGAAGGAGGTCCCGAAAAAGCGAGGAGTACCCCCTTAAACATGACCCGAGTATTTGCACGGGTAATGGTTTAGTGATTATTATTATTTTGTTTTTTTTGTTTTTTGTCATGTGAGTGAAGGAGACAAAAGGCAGACTAAAGGTTGGTTGTTCCCATACCGCTTCTCTGGTTGTGGAGTTTTGTATCTGTTTTGTACTATGTGTGTAAGTGTGAGTGTGAGTTTGTCTTTTTGTGTGTTATTGTGTATGTGTATGCTTGTTTAGGGATAGGCCAACTGTATTTCGGTTATTCTCGTGTAACATATGTACAGTATATTGTATATAAGTATATATATATATATATATATATATATATATATATATATATATATATATATATATATATATATATATACTGTATATATATATATATATTTTTTTTTTTTTTTTTTATTTTTTTTTTTTCTATGTGATAGAGCGAGACAAAAGGCACAACTGCCTATAGCGAGTGCCTCCCCCATAGTTGAAAGAGTGACAGGGCCAAAATCAAGGGACGTTCGAGCCAAAATGCCTAGACACACGGAGTTTGAAGCAATTTAAGTCATAGGAAGAGGGAAAGACTGATTCTGGGAGAGAGTTCCAGAGCTCAGATTGAGTAGAAGAAAGTTTGAGAGTAACGTTTCACTCTTGGGTTGGAGAGTTGCACAGAGTAGGGGTGGGATTGAGTTGCAAGACGGGTACCACGTGCCCTACGTAAAGGAGGTGGTATGCACTGGGATAGCTCTGAGGAACACTGATTATTATAGTAGCGATAGAATAGCGAGAGAGATGCAACATTGCGGCAGAGAGATAGAGATTGCAGAGAGTTGGTGATTGGACGGGAGTTAATGATACGAAAGGCCTTCCTTTCAACTTTGTCTAGGAGAGCGGTGTGAGAGGAACCTCCCCACACATGTGAACAATACTCAATACAAGGGCGCACTATGCCCCTGTACAGAGCAAGAAGCTGTGCAGGGGAAAAAAAACCCCTAAGGCGGTTGAGCACACCCAGCTTCTGGGAGGCTGCCTTAGCAAGACTGGTAATATGGTCCTTCCAAATGAGAGCAGAAGAAAAGAGACACCAAGAATATTGAGAGAAGATGAAGGGTTGATTTTTGTATTGTTGAAGAACAAGGGATAGTCCGCTGGGAGATCCTGACGGGTAGATAGATGGAGAAATTGGGTTTTGGAAGCATTAAAGTTAACAAGGTTTTCTCTGCCCCAATTGGAAATAGTATTTAGATCAGAATTTAAGAGTTCTATGGCTTCATTACGTTTGTCGTTGAGGGATTGCTGGCTGGGGCGTTCTGAAACTAATGGAGTAGTGTAAGGTTGAGTCGTCTGCGTATGAATGGATGGGAATTAAGGTACAGTTTAGGAGATCATTTATAAAAATTAGAAAGAGAATAGGAGATAGGACAGAGCCCTGAGGAACACCGGAGTTTATAAGGTGAGGAAGTGAACAATGGCCGTCCACAACCGCAGCTATGGAACGGCCGGAAAGGAAATTAGAGACAAAGGCACAGATGGAGGGATAGAAACCGAAGGAGGGTAGTTTAGAAATTAACGATTTATGCCAGACTCTATCGAAGGCTTTCGATATGTCTAGTGCAATAGAAAAAGTCTCACCGAAGTCCCGAAAGGAGGATGACCAAGAGTTAGTAAGATATGAAAGAAGATCACAAGTAGAGCGACCCTTAAGGAAGCCATACTGGCGATCTGAGAGCAGATTATGAGAAGAGAAATGCTTAAGAAATTTGGAAGCAAGAATAGTTTCAAAAACTTTAGAAAGACAAGAGATAAGAGCAATTGGACGATAGTTGGAGGGTTGAGAGCGGTCACCCTTCTTTGGGACAGGTTGAATGTGAGCAAACTTCCAGCATGAAGGGAAGACGTTAGAGGATAGACAGAGACGAAAGAGTTTGCCTAGGCAGGGAGTCAGCACGGAAGCACAGTTTTTGAGAACAACAGGAGGAACACCGTCCGGACCGTACGCCTTCTTAGTGTTAAGCCCAGAGGGTAGAAAGTACATCTTTAGAAAGGATATTAGGCATAAGTAGGAGAGAGGAGGGCGGAGAGGGAGGAATAGCACCGGAATCATCCAAGGTGGAGTTTCTAGCAAAAGTTTGAGCGAAGAGTTTAGCTTTGTCAGAGGAAGAAGTGATGGTTGTGCCATCAGAGTGGGAAAGGGGAGGGAAAGACGAGGAAGAGAAATTGTTGGAGAGGTTTTTGGCTAGATGCCAGAAAGCTTGGGAAGAGCTAGAGTTGGATAGTTCAGTTTGGGCGGTACCATCATATAAATCGTTGGGATTGTAGCGTCTCCCTGAATGATTTCTAGCATGGGGATTTAAACCCTTTGAAAATATGTTCTATTTATAAACGCTTTCGAAATTCAGATTGATTCACGTTTTTCGTTTTTGTTTGTTACACTGGTATGCATCAAAGTGTTATTTTACTTTGAATACTTTCCGTTGATTGTATCACTGCGAGGCCATTTTATGTAGAGATGTTCTATTTCACCTTTGTATTTATATTGACGAAAACACACACACACACACACACACAGTATGTGTACATTTTGACAAGCTGAAGTTTTGTGTTTGTTATTAGGCTTTTCTTTTATTTCAAATTCTAATGGATTTGATAAGACCTCTTTTTGACATACTTTTAAGGGGAGATGGGCCGTTTCTTTGGTATATTAATTCATGTAGTCCCTTATCTATCTCTTAGTTTCCTCGCTAGACCTCCATCAAGCTTAGGAAAACACCCCCTAGACCCCCCTTTCAAGATATATTTGTATATTTTTCGGTAGAAGAAATTTTCCGGCCGAAGGCCGGTTCCTCTTATAATTTCAGACTGGCTGTCGCTCGCCAGGAAAAAATCGACACCTAAATGGCATGAAAGGTCCTAAAATTGACAGCGAAATGGGGCGAAAGGTGCTAAAATCGCCAAACTAATGGGCCGAACGTCTTATAATCTCAAACCAAATGGGGCTTAACACGAGGGAGAAAGGGGACCAGAAAAGCGGCCCATCTCCTCTTAAAAGTCACCTTCTAGAGTGGGCGAGTTGGGTAATATAATGTCTTTATACACAGTTGCAAGTTAAGGGGGGTCACCGTTTTTTTTTATCTTTCTCTCCTTTTCTTTCTTTCCCTGGCTTGTATCCATTCGGCCCCATTCAGCAAACGGTTTTTAGACGTTTATCCCCATCCAGGTGTCGATTTCTTCCTGGCGAGCGATAGCGAGCCAGTATTGTTTAGAGAAATCCGGCTTTGCCGGAGAAATTTTTCTATCGAAAAATGTACAAATTTAGCTTGTTGTTAAAACAAAAATGTATTCTGTATATGCTGGCTCGCTACCGCTCGCCATGAAAATATTGACACCTGGATGGGGGTAAACGTCTTAAAACAGTAGGCTGAATCGGGTCGAATGGATACCAGCCAAAGAGAGAGGGAGAGAAAGAGAAAAAAGCGAGGTGGGCTCCCTTAAGTTGTTTTATGGCCATTGAAATGCTTCTCTGGTATCGGTATGTTATTTTGAAGAGTTTTTCACGCACTTCTCCAAGTGTATTGTATTAACTCTTGTTTTAAACCTGACATATATTGTTAACCCCTTCACCACCATGACGTAATGTTCATCCTATTCTGGTTACCATTAGACGATGTTCTTTAGTTTGTCGTCTACTTATACGACTCATATGCGAAAATACGATCTCAATAAACCCTCTTAGTGACATAGATCATTCTTAAACTGCATAAAACATTAAATGTTTGCCAGATTCAAAGGTAAAAAGGCGTCGTGGTACTGAAGGGGTTAAAGGTTCCTCATCTACCTTGCTCAATATTTGTTTTTTAAGGTAACAGTTACAAAGTGGTGCACAATCTATCTTATTCCTGTACCTACATAATTTACAGCTGTTCTCTATTATATTTATGGTTTCCTTATTTCCTTTTTTGTTTACTGTACATTTTTCTAGAGTGCCTAGATTTGACCTGCTTCAATCATCTCAGAGAAGGTTTTCGTTCGTTTCCTCCGTCGAGTTTGTCTTAAATTCCTTTGATTTTTTCCTCCCCTTCAAGCTTCAGTCTTTTCAAGTTTCTCTCGCGCTGAGCTCTCGACCTCTCTTTTCTGGGGATTGCTTGATTTTGCTTGCTGCTGCCACCTTCACTTTATTTCCCCCCCCCCCCTCCTCTTCCTCTTCCTCCTACTGCACCTTCTTTTCCTATTTTCCCTCTTGGGTTTCCTCCTCCTTTTCTGTCTCTTTCTGCTCCTTATTCTTATTCTCCTTCTTTCTCTTCCATTCTTCCTCTCCCACCTCCTCCTCCTCCTCTTCCTCTCCCTCTCCCAACTCCTCTTTCTCCTGTCCATCCTTCCTCCTCCTGTTCTTGTTCGTCTCTCTTGTCATCTTTGAATGTAGGCCTTGGTTTTTGCTTCTTTCTTTTAGTTATGCTCTTGGGTCCATATTGATGTTCTCGGTGTTTATGCTATCCCTACCCCCCCCCCCCCCCCTCTCTCTCTCGTTCTTTATATATATATATATATATATATATATATATATATATTGTGCTAGGTATTGTGCTGTACCTAGTATCAGTGCATTACCACAAAGTCCACCGTAATGCCAAAAAAATACCCTCATTGTTCCCTGATTAAATAGCGCTGTATGAATATTCCCATATTCACAATATGTTACAGGGGGACAATGCCTAGTGAGTTCACTGCTCAATAGGTGGCGTTCTGAGAGTGAGGGTCTGAGTCTGGAGGGTGAGACAGTGAAGCACTTGAACGAAGCAACCAGCGGCTTCAGAGATGGAGCTGCTTCGAGCCATGAATGGATGCTTCACATGTCTCACTCCCCAGACTGGAACAAGACCTCACGGGCTTCACCGTGTTGAGCGGTGGAATGTACAGGCTCTCAGCCTATACCCGAGAGGGAGTAGTTGGAATATAGAAGAAAAAATATATATATATACAGTATATATATATATATATATATATATATATATATATATATATATATATATACTGTATATATAATATATATATATAAATATTTATTTATTGGAGTTTTGTCGTAAGTTTCCTCTCCGTCATCTAGTACAAGTTAAATTTGCTGTTATTATCCTTACTACCTGGACTCTTAACTGTATACTAATAGTATTTATAGGCTGCAGACAGTTTTTAGTCAGTTTATACCTTCAGGATTTTGTCGCCTCCCATAACTGTCTGCATATAATAACACCATCCCCAACCCCTCCACTTGCTCTTTTAAGGGGGGTCACCGTTTTTTTTTTTTTTTATCTTTCTCTCCTTTTCTCTCTTTCCCTGGCTTGTATCCATTCGGCCCCATTCAGCCAACTGTTTTAAGACGTTTATCCCCATCCAGGTGTCGATTTCCTCCTGGCGAGCGATAGCGAGCCACCATTGTATGGAGAAATCCGGCTTCGCCGGAGAAATTTTTCTATCGAAAAATTTACAAATTTAGCTTTCTTTCAAAGCAAAAATATATATATATTGGCTCGCTACCGCTCGCCAGGAAAATATTGACACCTGGATGGGGGTAAACGTCTTAAAACAGTAAGATGAATGAGGCCGAATGGATACAAGCCAAAGAGAGAGGGAGAGAAAGAGAAAAAAGCGAGGTGGGCTCCCTTAAATCCTGCATTTAAATCTGTTTTGTTTTGCGCAATGTCTTTTATTTGCTTCTTCTTTCTCATTTTTTATTTCCCCTAAAAAATCCAAGTTTCTCAATCGCAATTCCTTTATTTGGCTATTCTTTGGCTATTCTTTCATTCTTTCACTGGGCCGGTTTTCTGGACCACTTTCTCCCTCATGTTTAGCCCCATTAGTTTTCAGATGTTAAGATGTTTGCCCCATTAGTTAGTCGATTTTAAGACCTTTCGTCCCATTTCTTCGTAAATATTTAGACCTTTCGTGCTATACAGGTGTCGATTTTTTCCCTGGCGAACGATAGTGAGCCTGTAATGTTGGAAGAACTGGCCTTCGGCTGGGACATTTTTCTACCGAAAAATGTACAAATTAATCTAGAAGGGGGATCTAATGGATGTTTTTT
>CM064576.1:26672049-26687049 GCA_032716605.1 Paralithodes platypus | reverse complement strand
TTTCCCTCTGGGAGAGTACTTTTGTATATTTTATTGGTTATCATTATTAGTATTTTATATGTTATTATCAGCCTAGTCATGATCAGACGATTTTATGCAGTTTTAAAGTCAATGGTCACCTTTGATTGAAGGTGAACGAGGCTCTCCTGCCACAAACACACTTGCAGTACAACTGTGCTTTTATATTTCATTTTCTGGACTACTGTCCTGAACGATTTTGCTTACCTTCTGGCTAATTGCCCACTGCGTACTTCAAGGTGTAAAGGGGTAAAGGTATTCCGCAATTACTTAGTTAAGATTTCCACCACAGGAGAATTACATCAATGATTTTTGTTTATTACCTTCTATCTTTCTATAAAAAATCAATTATTATCTAAGAGAGTGGTTCTTAATTATGAGAACTGATATTTACACACCATGACATTCCCCGCAAAAATTATAGTCTAATTTCGGGTTACAAAATTGCAAATATATATATTTTTTTATGATCCATTTGCAAGATGTTACTTAATGAGATACCATGAATTATCTAATATCAAATACAAATGTTTTCGATAATTTAACACATAACTAGACTATAGATTAAGATAAATCCACACTATTGCAACATGTGTATTGTAGGATACTCTTTAAGGGGAGATGGGCCGTTTTTCTAGATCTCTTTCTCCTTCATGTTTAGCCCCATTCGTTTTGAGAGTCTTATACTTTTTCCCCATTTAATTTTAAGACATTTTGCCCCATTTCTTTGTCAATATTTTGACCTTTCGTGTTATTTAGATATCAATTTTTTTCCTGGCGAACGATTGTGAGCCTGTAATTTTGGAAGAATCTGCCTTTGACCGGGATATTTTTCTACCGAAAAACGTACAAATTAATTTATAAGAGGGATCTACTGGATTTTATTTTATGTTTGATGGAGGTCTAGGGAGAAAACTAAAAAAAAAAAAAAAAATGTATAAATACATGAAATAATCTACCAAAAAATAAACCCATCTCCCCTCAGCCCTTTCTCTGAGATTACTTTATTTATATATTATTTGTATCATTATTATTATTTTATATGTTATCAGCCTAGTCAGGATCAGACGATTTTATGCAGTTTAAGAATGGTCACTTGATTGAAGGGAACGAGGCTCCTGCCACAAACACTACTGCAGTACAACTGTGCATTTTATATTTCAATTCTGGACTACTGTAGACGATTTTGCTTACCTTCTGCTAATTCTCAACTCGTACTCAAGGGGTAAATGTTCCGCAATTACTTAGTTAAGATTTCCACCACAGGAGAATTACACAATGATTTTGTTTATACTTCTATCTTTCTATAAAAATCAATAATTAGCTAAGAGAGTGGTTCTTATTATGAGAACTGATATTTACACACCATGACAATGCCGCAAAATTATAGTAGTATTCGGGTTACAAAATTGCAAATATATATATATGATCCATTTGCAAGATGTACTGTATGAGATACATGAGTTATCTAATATCAAATACAAATGTAACTTTGGCTGTGGGAATCACACAAAAAATAAGATGTGTTTATATTATTGAAGATGGGTTGTCTGTTGCTTTAAGCAATATGTTTTATATGCTTTATGTATTATATTTGGACAAATAATATGCCTAATTCTTTTAATGCTTAGCTTTAGTTTTTTAATTTTTTTTATTTTATTTTTCTCAAACCCATGGAGGCCCAATATTTCACAATAAATGTCTTCCAGTACGATATTACAAAGGCACAGCATATTTACTGATCCTTATGAGGCCACTTGCAACTAGGTAGTATACCCAACCCTGTATACATTAATAATATATGATGAGGGTTCTCCCCACCCATTAACCTCTGCAGTTAAAAGCTGACATTGAACTATATGAAGGATTCCCCACGTAGCGCACAGCACGATACCGACACACTGTATAGTTACCTTCAATGTACTACGGCTTAGTCCAAAAATGTTTTCGTATTAGTGGGTTCATTTATTTGTACGGTACGTATTATTGTAATAAAGCTAATGTTTTTCGAGAACAAATATAATGTAAACATTATATACAGTATATATATATATATATATATATATATATATATATATATATTGTATTTGGTGTTCACTATCACACATGTAATTAGTTCAGTAATTAGCAGGATTAAGAGTTTTTAACGAATGTTTGGTTGACTTGTCAAAAACGCTTGTAATTGTTGTTATATTGTCGAAATGTCCTTAACAGGAGCAACTGGTAGCAAAGAGTTGTGTTTGTGCTGTCAACATAAGGCCGGGCTGTAAAGGCAGGGGACCATGAGCCGGTATTACTGTGTACAACCCACTTCTGACTATAGTCTATTCACTGTACGTAGGCGAGAAATCATGAACTCTAACCTCTGTAACTAAAAAACGACTGGAGTAATAGAGCTAATATTTCTACCATGTGGGAAGAGTCAGCCAAGAAATAAACGTGGAAATTTACAGCCAATTTGCTCTAGCCCTTTTTGAGTTAGAGGATTGAGGTCATGATTTTTCGCCTACTTACAGCGAATAGACTTGTCCTGGGGCCGGGTCCATCAATGCATATATGGTACAGTACAATCGGCCTAATAAGTAATGTAGCGGCACCAAGTATGTTTTGATCAATAATTGGTATCCACAATATCTAAAACTTTATATATTCGTTTCGTGTGAGATATACAAACGTGCTCATACACTTACCCACCCTATTCAACATCTGACAGCCATTAACCCCTTCCATACCGATGACGACTTTTGCATTCTCTTATAGCTATATTTAGACGACTTTGTGTAGTTTATGAAGGATCTGTGGTAGTAAAAAGGGTTAGGAGAGGTAGTTCGAAACCTTTCAAGTGGTGGAGGCCCTTTTTAAATTGCATAGAATCGTCTAATAGTAGCCAGAATAGAGTTAAGAAGACATAGCCGGTACAGAAGGGGTTAATACAGCACAGACCGAGCCAAACGTAATGACAGCTGAGACATGGCTGATTAGCGCTACCGTACCACCAAGATGATAGATCGCTGGTAAATCTGTTTGCATTAAGGGGAGACAGTTGGTTTTTCGAGTCCTCCTCCCTCATGTTTAGCCCTATTAGTTATGAGGTTACAAGACATTCTGACCTTTTACCCCATTTCTTTGCCAATATTAAGACCTTTCGTGCCATTTAGGTGTTTATTTTTTTCCTGGCGAGCGATAGCCAGCCTGTATTTGAAGAGGAATCGGCCTTCGGCCGGGACATTTTTCTACCGAAAAAATCTAAAAATTTGTGTCGAAGGGGGGTCTTGTGGGTGGTTTTTTTAAAGCTTGATAGAGGTTTAGAGAGCAAACTAAACCCCTTCTTTAGACCATTGAGCCGAACCAGTAAATTATGCTGCACACTACCGTCCGAGCTCCGTCAGTACCGGTGACTTCCTTTTCAATACATTTATCTGATAATATTATGAGCAAAAACAAAGAGCAACCGTTGAAGGGTGACTGGAAACGACCGAGGGCAATGAAGACGAACTGTTTCAACTTTAAAGGGGAGGGGGGAATAGGGGTTTTCTGGACCCCCCGCCCCCCTCTCCCACATGTTTAGCACCATTATTTTGAGATTTTAAGACGTTCGTTCCATTAGTTTAACAATTTTAAGACGTTTCGCCCCATGTTTTGTTGTCAATTTTAAGACCTTTCGTACCAGTTTGGTGTCAATTTCTTCCTGGCAAGCGATAGCGAGCCTGTAGTTTTATTAGGAATCGGCCTTCGGCCGGGACATGTTTTTACCGAAAAATTTACAAGTTTATCTTGAAGGGGGGTCTTGACGGTGATTGTTTAAGCTTGATAGAGGTCTAGCGAGGAATCTTAAAAAATATTTAAGTATAATAATAAAGAGACCAACAAATAAACCCTACCCCCCTTAGTTTGCATAGTTTCTCATCTAGGTTCTGGGCAACTATTGAATTTAACTGAGCCTATAGCAACACCTATATTAGTCAACCTAACATAACTTGTGTCTAATCTAACCAAGGCTGATTTACTTCAACCTGTTCCGTATCCACAGGCAAATCAATATAGTGAACATTGAAAGGGTATTGTGTGTATGGACACTCAAAATCAATCTCTCGCCGAAAACCTATTGTGTGAAATCTAGAGGGAACATTAACTGGAAACTTTTACAATATGAAACATAAATTAATTGTCCCTGGATTTTTTGAAAAGTGAAAACTGTCAAATTTCACAGGTTTATGAGCAAGATTTTTGGCGAACAACTTATTTTCACTGTATCTAGAGAGTGAAGCAGACGAATCGTAAGTCACCATATGTACAGTCTTGATCATTTATATCGACCCATCCATTTTAATGTATATCGAACACAAGTGAGACAATACCATGCTTTATTATACCCCAAATGTTTCAGAATTTGACTTTGAAGGTTCAAAAATTCAAGTATAGGTGTATTCAAGTAGGGTCGACCCGGTCACTGGTTTATTCACCGTTTAGTACACTTTGCCCGGATAATTGTTCACTTCTGTACAATTGGTCCGACTAGGTTGTACAAAGTAAGGATGGCCATGATCCAGGCTTATCAGTTGCTCACATTTCTCGCTGTTGACTCTGGCTAAAAGGAATAGTTGCAGCGCTGAGGACGGGTCAGGGTGGGGTGGGAGTGTTGCTGGCCTGGGGGTGGGGTGGGGACCTGTGTTTGGAGGTGGGGTGGAGTAGGTTTGGATGGGTGGGGGCGCTGTATGTTGCTGACCTGGGGGTGGGGGGGGGGGGGCCTTGTGTCGAGGGGTGGGGTGGTGGCGGTGTATGTTGCTGACCTGGGAGTTGGGGTGGGGGCCTGTGTTTAGGGGTGGGGTGGGGGGGCGCTGTATGTGGCTGACCGGGGGGTGGGGTGGGATGGGTGGGGGCCTGTGTTTAGGCGTGGGGTGGTGGCGGTGTATGTTGCTGGCCTGGGGGTGGGGGTGGGGGTGGGGGCCTGTGTTTAGGGGTGGGGTGGTGGCGGTGTATGTTGCTGACCTGGGGGTGGGGGTGGGGGCCTGTGTTTGGACAAGGTGTGTTTGTTGACTGCCTGTGTCGCCCGTCCAGTCACTGTGTGTAGTATTATTATTCCATGTTGCTCGAATAAAATAATGCAGGAGTGTATTTCGGATGGAATAGGTCTAATGGTCGAGTAGAATAGTGCAAGAGTGTTTGTCGGATAGAATGGTTGTAATAGATCGAGTAGAATAGTGTAAGAGTGTATATCGTATAGCATAAGTCTAGAAGATGAGTGCAAGAGTGTATGTCGTATTGCATAAGTCGAGTAGAATAGTGCTAGAGTGTATGTCTGATAAAATAGGTCGAGTAAAATAGTGCTAGAGTGTATGTTGGATAGAATGGTGCTAGAGTATGGCGAGGTGAATAGTGCTAGAGTGTATGTCTGATAAAATGGGTCGAGTAGAATAGTGCTAGAGTGTATGTCTGATAAAATAGGTCGAGTAGAATAGTGCTAGAGTGTATGTCTGATAAAATAGGTCGAGTAGAATAGTGCTAGAGTGTATGTCTGATAAAATAGGTCGAGTAGAATAGTGCTAGAGTGCATGTCTGATAAAATAGGTCGAGTAGAATAGTGCTAGAGTGTATGTCTGATAAAATAGGTCGAGTAGAATAGTGCTAGAGTGTATGTCTGATAAAATAGGTCGAGTAGAATAGTGCTAGTGTATGTCTGATAAAATAGGTCGAGTAGAATAGTGCTAGAGTGTATGTCTGATAAAATAGGTCGAGTAGAATAGTGCTAGAGTGTATGTCTGATACAATAGGTCGAGTAGAATAGTGCTAGTGTATGTCTGATAAAATAGGCCGAGTAGAATAGTGCTATAGTGTATGTTGGATAGAATGGTGCTAGAGTATGTCGAGTAGAAGAGTGAAAGAGTGTATGTCGGATAGAATAAGCCTAGTGCAAGAGTGTATGTCGAGTAGAATAGTGGAAAAGTATGTCGAGTTAAATAGTGCGAGTTTGTATGTCTGATAGAATAAGTCTAATAGGTCGTGTAGAATAGTGCAAGAGAGTATGTCGAGTAGAATTTTGCAACAGTGTTTATCGGATAGAATGGTGCTAAAGTATATCGAGGTGAATAGTGCAAGTGTTATGTCAAATAGAGTAGTGCAAGTGTTATGTCGAATAGAATAGTGCAAGTGTTATGTCGAATAGAGTAGTGCAAGTGTTAATGTCGAGTATGTCGTACAGAATAGTGCAAGTGTGTATGTTATTGTCGAGTAGAATAGTGCCCGTAATCTAGATCAATTGGCGTAGTGCCAGTTGGTTTAATGGTATGCTAATTCGATTGTATTCGAAGAGTATAGTGCATGCTGATATTTGGCATATTAATGAGTAAGAGTGTGTGTGTAATATAGTTCGAACAATATAGTAAAGGGTGGGTGACCTTTTTTTTCTCTCTCTCTCTCTCTTTTCTGTTCTCTCATTCTCTGGCTTGTATCCATTCGACCCCATTCAGCTTACTAATTTATGACTTTTATCCCCATCCAGGTGTCGATTTCTTCCTGGCGAACGATAGAATCCGGCTTCGCCGGAAACATTTTTCTATCGAAAACTGTACACATTTAGCCTGCTGCCAAAAACATTTTTAAAATATGCTGGCTCGCTACCCCTCGCCAAGAATAAATCGACAATTGGATGGGGATAAACGTCTTAAAACAGTAGGCTGAATGGGGCCAAATGGATTCAACCTAGAGAGAGAAAAAAACCGAGGTGGGTCCCCTTAATGAGCATTTATATGTTAGTGTTGTAAATGCCAGTACCGGTAGGTCGAATATTAAAGAACGGGAGTTTGTGTATTGTGCTGTAAGAGCTTTCGAGATTGAACAAATAAGTGGAAGAATGCATGTCGAATAGTATTATAAGGGAAAATGCCTCATGCTGGACCTCATACCTTCTTAATTTGACAAAATGTGGAGTTACTTACAACATATTTTTATAATATAGTGACCTTGAGGTGGAAGATAATGTAAGGCGAAGACAATGATTTAAGGTGCTGATGGATGAGTGGGGATGGTGTGAGTTATTGCCTTATTTTGCCAATCGACGTATCTGGTTGAGCTGCGTTCCTTGTCTTCAATCATTTATACTTTGTCATTTATCTTCCTTTTTGTTTGTGTTGATCCTTCACTAGCTTTACCCAGGAATTTCGTGATTGGCTATTGACATATTGACTACTTAACATACAAGTAAAACATTATCACACACCCAAATTGTACAGGACCATTTAGGATATTAAATGTTTTACTGTATCCGTAATTTATCATTATATCAACCTCTAGATAAATGTTTGTTATTATCGTTTTATGTTTGTCTCCAATTCTGTTTAATGTATACTCGTCTAACTATATTCACGATAAGAAAGAGGAAAATTTAATATTTGAGTATACTAGCCTATTTGCACTACAGTGTATTGCTACTCTGAGAGTAAAACAATATATTTAGTATTGCTTACACTATCACTACAATTAAGTAAGTATTTGTCAATTATTCACAAAGAACTTTGTTTTATGATGAAGGATAAATAAATTACCAGGTCTCTACTGATAAATATATCAAAATTGCAATTCGGTGGACTGTGTTGTAATATAAATATTGTTTAATAAATAATAGTTGATGATATTGTTTTACTAGCTTATGTTCTTCTGAATTACAGTATATATGAATGAATAAAATATGAATGATCCAGGAAATTTGGAGTAACTATAAAGTCGGTGTTGCCCATTACTAAAGCCACACTCCACAATAGAACCCTGAACATATATTGCGAACATGTAGGGCCTTCACTGATTAGATGAGTATTATTCAATGTTACCACTAGCAGCAGTGGCAGTGTGTTGGAAGAAGCGCACAACTCTTATCAGCAGAGGTAGCAGGGTAATGGCCACTTGCGAGTTTCAGGCTATAAGGAAGTTGGATCTGTACACATCGATATTTAGCAGAATTACTAGCTAAAACATGGTTGTACGGTACTGCATTTATAAATACATAAAACCCAATTCATCAAACTTTCTATACATCAAAAACTTACATTATTATTGCATTTTTGTTTTATATCCATGTTTACGGCTCCAAATTCCTTATAGCCTGAAACTCGCAAGTGGTCAATTCCCGAAGCATAACACCATAACAGGATAATACAAGAAGCATGTCATCGTAGTGGTGTGTCTTATGATGCTTAAGGGGGCCCACATAGTCTCTCCCTCTCTCTGGGTTATATTCATTCGGCCCCATTCAGCCTACTGTTTTAAGACGTTTATCCCCATCCAGGTGTCGATTTTTGTCATGGCGAGTGGTAGTGAGCCAGCATATTATTATTATTATTATTACTTTGTTTTGGTCAGCACGCTAAATTTGTATAGGTCTGCGGCGAAGCCAGATTTCTCCATACAATGCTGACTCGCTATCGCTCGCCAGGACACCTGGATGGGGATGAACATCTTAGAGAGAAAACAAGCAGGTCACCCCCTTAAAGCTATATACCAGGGTACCGCACGAAGCGTGCCTCTGGAGCAGTACATCCTGTGCAACGCTTTAATGCAGCAGTACTTCTCATGAAGTGCCTAATCTCTTCACCCAAGATTAATCTTCAGCCTTGCCACTGATCAATGAAGGAGAGGAATTAAATTAGGCAGAAGGGTTGTTCGACGGGTTCTTCAGCGCCTGACTATATGTACATTGACTTAAATATGTTTATATGTTTATGTTTAAGACCAGCATTGTATTGAACTGCACCTGGCCTTTGGCACATACATTGATGTGGACAAAATCAGACCCAGGGGTTGTTTTGTTGGTTGTATGTTATAAGGTATGTAGTTTTAGCATTTCATATATACTTGTTTATATTTAACTGTATTATTTTCCGTTGCAGGTAAGATTCACCGGATACCTTGACTTGGTCCACACCACCTGACGGAGTAAAGGTCAGTCTCTCACACACAAACGTACACGCACATACACATCCTCTCTCACTCCCTCACAAACTCACTGTCTCACACACACACTCACCCTCACTCTCTCTCTCTCTCACACACACACACACACACACACACACACACACACACACACACACACACACACACACACACACACACACACACACATACAACATGATTTAAAGAAACTCGATCATGACATATCTTTCAGGCATCTGTTCATGAAATATTGAGAATGAGTACAGATTACCAAAGGGCCTCATTGTAGTCTGATGTTATGAGTGAGTGCATTGATCATCAGTACAGAGATAGCTAATTGGAAGAAAACAAGTTGGCTAACAGGCAGACCG
The DNA here is from genome assembly GCA_032716605.1 of Paralithodes platypus. Taxonomy (NCBI): domain Eukaryota; kingdom Metazoa; phylum Arthropoda; class Malacostraca; order Decapoda; family Lithodidae; genus Paralithodes; species Paralithodes platypus. The sequence goes on along the minus strand of CM064576.1, from coordinate 26,677,738 downwards.
CAACGAATTCTTATCAATGGTGTTTTTTTTTTTTTTTTTGTAATGGACTTTGATGTAACGTTCTTCAGGGATCATTCCTTGGCTTCCTGCAGTTTATCATATGTGTCAATGACATTAGTGTTTACCTTCAGACTGTGACCTCCAAGTTGCGAATAATATTAATGTAAGTATGAAAAATCCTAAAATAATTTAATAATTCTGCAGTGATCTTAATAGACTGATTGAATGATATGAGGTGTGACATTTACCTTTAAGCATGACAAGGTGGTGCGTATTGGCTAAGCACATACACAAAATGGACTATATCATAATGGGAAAGAACCTAGATGTGAATTACTTTGAACAATATTTTGGAGTTCAGTGACCCCAAGTTTTTCAAATAATGCATTAAATAACCGTACAGATGAAACCACAGACGGGATAGGTAGAGTCTTTACCCTCTACAATACTCTAATACGGCTCCCTCTGAAATGTGCTGTGGCATTTTGATTTTGAGCATTCAGAGAAGATTTACATGTTCTTATATGTGTACAGTATATACGTGTATAGATGGCAATAACACACACAAAACACACATTAACAATATATACCGTGTGCGTGATAGTCTGGAATGGGACACACACACACACACACACACACACACACACACACAACTACACACATTTTCGACACTGGTATGTATGTATGTATGTATGTAGTAACAAAACTCATACCGGTACGCATTATCGGTATTTACGTTAATAGATTATTTGGTTGCAATTTAAGGGGAGGTATTTAGTTTGTTCCCTAGACCTCCATCAAGCTTAAAATTACACCCCCTTGAGTCCCTTTCAAAATAAATTTGTACATTTTTCGGTAGAAAAATGTCTGGTTCCTCTTAAATTACAGGCTCGCTATCGCTCGCCAGGATAAAATCGACACCTAAATGGCACGAAAGGTCTTAAAATTGACAGAAATGGGTTGAAAGTTCTTAAAATCTTCAAAATAATGGGGCAAACGTCTTAAAATTAGAAAAACAATGAGGCTAAACATGAGGGAGAAAGAAGTCGAGAAAAAAATCCCTCAAGTGGAGATCTCCCCTTAATACAACCACACACACACACCCACGCACACATGTACATTATACTGTATACATGGATAAATGCCAATAATACTGTGGGCTAGGAATCCTCCCCTGGTATAATTGTCCTACTCGACGAGACTGAGAAACGGGCGAGAGAACGCGAAAGTGGGCACGGACCCTGAGAATAGGAACTTTGCATGTTATTTCTATTCGGGCTCTGTCTCGTGTCGGCTACCCCCAGCAATGGGGTACGGTATGTGCCTGAGTACATACATACAGTACATACATACATACATCAATTTAGTTAGTTAAGTAGAGCAGATTAACCGGACCACTGAGCTCCATACGGAACTCTCACAAGTCTGGCTACATACATACATACATACATGCATACATACATACACACACACCTACACACCCATCCCCACCCAACCCAACCCAACCCAACCCAACACCACCAGCAGCAGCACCTCCTCCTCCCTGTCACCTATAAATCTTAATGGCCGCAGGAGTCGTAGGGTTTCACAATCCCCGGGGCCCACGCCAGCTCCACAAACTGTATTATTGCTGATTTATCTCCCTCGGCCCCGTCTTGCAGTATTTCGCGGGGTTCAGGCTGGAGGCAAGCGTGCGCAAAAAACATTAACAAAAATATCTTTCTCGCCAAAATCCGGGGTCATTATTTTCTTGCTCCATCGAGGTCGTATGTCTTTGGGTTGGATGTCTTGGGTTCTCTAGTCCTATATTTCTTTGATTAATTGCAATGTCCTAAATTATATTAAAGTATTGCATTATTTCTTGTTCCTAAACCAAATTCAAGTATTGCATTATTTCGGTTCCTAGAGGCCCTTCCTAGGTTGAATACAATCATACACAGGTAACCAAAGCAGTGTAAAATAGCGTCGTCGAATACTGAAAGGGTTAAAGTAGTCAGGAAGCATTATCAATATTCGGGTTCTTGCAAAATTGTATGGCAATGATTTTATGGTGCCATTCAGATCGCGTGTCTTAGGGTTACTTGAATTTCTATTGTCAATGTATTTCATTGTAACATTATATCTACAACATCACGATATAATTCATTATATTGTTATGCCGTCCTCATTCTCATATTATACATCTCTAACCTGTAAGAGTTAATAATTTATTGTTATGCCGTCCTCATTCTCATATTATACATCTCTAACCTGTAAGAGTTAATAATTTATTGTTATGCCGTCCTCATTCTCATATTATACATCTCTAACCTGTAAGAGTTAATCATTTATTGTTATGCCGTCCTCATTCTCATATTATACATCTCTAACCTGTAAGAGTTAGTAATTTATTGCATTCATAGTAATTTGTTATTCCATAATTCTTTTGACTAGCTATTTAATTGTTGTTCTGGATATTTATTGTTTCTAAAACATAATTCAAAATCAGCATACAAAAATAGAATAACATCTCAAACTGAACTTTTATCTGGTGATATTAAATAATTTGTATAATACCTGTACCGGTACCCGTAATCTCTATCCACATTATTATACAATTTTGTTTAATTCTCATTAAACATTGGTGGATGAATAATTAAATGTATTGTAATATGCAAATTGTCACCTTGTAAATGAAAAGCATTTTTTTTTTAACGAGACAATTGATAGGTCGAAGGCAACCCTTACAAGTTGTATATAATGCATAGGCCTACACTACATACACTATTTCCTGTCACTGCTATCTGTTGGAAGGTGTTAGGCAACCGGACCCCGTGATCCCCAAAGAGTGGCCACGAACGAAACGCCCCCCATGCACCTCTGCCCCCAGTCAGTTGACGCCCCTCCTCCCATCCAGCACCGCTTTTGCTCATATACTTCTTAACTCCATCCTTCCACCTCTCTGTCCTTCCACTTCACTCTTGTACATTCTTTTAGTCATTCTCTCGCTTCCCATACGTTCCACATGGCCGAACCATATCAAGATGTTCCTTTTCACACTTTCCAGCACATCTACATCCACACCACATCGCTCTCGTACTTCCTCATTCGTCTGTCTATTCCTCCATGTAACTCTACTCACTCTTGGTTTGTGTCTCTCCAACAATGTCCATGCTGCACTCCCTTACGTCAATGTCGAGATTACCAAACTGCTATGCAAGGAATTTTTTACTTACATGCTAACCACTCTATTTCTTGTTACTGCTTTCAGCATTCCTACAACTCTCTTCCCCTGCTGCACCCTCTCCCGCACGTCTTCCTCCATACTCAACACACTGCCCAAATACTTATATGAGCTGACATTCTCCATATCCTGACTGTTCAACCTCACCTCACACTCTGTGACTGCACCCCTTTCGAAGACCATAACCTTACTCTTCCCCGCACCTTCAGATTAGGTTTTTCACACACTGTTCCAAACATATATACCAGACCCTGCAACTCCCCTTCATCCCCCTCATCAGAACTGTATCATCAGCAAACGGCATTACAGGCGATTTCCACTTACTTTATTAATCGATCGAATAGGGTACCAGTAAAATGTAAATAAGTTTGAGGCATATAATAGGCGAACTAAAAATTAATACACAGTGGGATAAGGCAGAATGAACAAAATAAATGTGGAAAAAACGGGTAAAGTAAAATAAGCATAGAGGAAGATTAAGATATGGGAGTTGAAGAGGATTCTAATATATAGAGATAAGAAAAGGGAAAACGCCAACACGTTATAGGTGATTAAATAGACCAATAAAAAAAGGGAAAACAATCAGACATATAAGGGAAACTTGGAAAAGGAAAGAATTGGGAAGGAGTGAAGTCTAAAGAGTAAGATAAGAGTAGGCCTAATGAGAAGAGGAAGGCTCATATATAAGGGAAGATGAAAGAGCATGTGATAGGGAGAGAGAGCAACGAGATGGAGTGGCAGGTTGAGAAAGAAGGAAAGTAAAGCGAAATGTAAATAAATGCGTAAGAAAAATATACATTGTTAGAACATGGAAAAAAGAACTACGTATATTCTGGAATTAAATTATATGAAAGAGGTCTTAAATTAAATTTTAAATAAAGTTACAGAAAAACAAGAAAAAACAGGTTTAGAAATCGGGTTGATTAGGACAACATGATTGACAGAAGAAATTGTTGCATCCATTTGTTTAGGTAATTAAAAGAATGGTTCAAGAGGAATAATTTGAAATATTCCCAGTTTACTTTCGCTTATTATAATACAGATACCTTCTTCGAACATTATATATGAAATTAGTGCCAGGTGCTACCATAACTGTTATTAACCAGTAAATATATTAAATATATATTTGTGCACAGTATATTTGCCAGATTTTCCCACCTTTCTCCTCACAGAAGAAAACAAATTATAATAACAAAACATGTTGAGAAGAAAGATGCAAACGAACCTATGGGAAAATAAATACGGATAATGAGAATAAGAAGTAAAGAAGGAAAAATGTAAAACGTAAACGAAGGGAAAAGAAGCTAAATAAGGCTAAGAAGTATAGGGAAATTAATCTGATTCAATAAACAAGTAAATGAAATGGAAATTATACGAACCTGAGGAGAAAGTAATATGAATAATAAAAGTAAGAGATATAGAAGAAAATAAGTAAAGGAAGGGGAAAGGAAGTAAATAAGGCAAAACAGTAAAGGACAATGAAACTAATTAAATCAAAAGTATAAGAAAGGGAAATTAAACGAACCTAAGGAGAAATTAATATGGATAATAAGAGTAAAGACATAGATAATATAATACGTGAAGGAAGAGGAAAGGAGGTAAATAAGAGTGATTAAATAATAACTAATAGAAAGGGAATTACACGAACCTTAGGAGAAAGTAATATGGATAATAAGAGTAAGAAATAAAGAAGAAAACACGTAAAGGAAGAGGAAAGGAGGTAAATAAGAGTGATTAAATAATAAGTAATAGAAAGGAATATCAAACGAACCACAGGAGAAAGTAATATGGATAATATCAGGAAGAAATCAAGAAGAAAATACGTAAAGGAAGGAGAAAGGATTTAGATAAGGGTAAGCAGTGAAGGGATGGGGGATATAAATAGGACAGGTTATGGGATGGGAGGCGGAAGAAAGGCTACCGGTCTCTCCGCCGACAACTATAGTGGCTGGAAAGTCTTGTTTGCCCACTCCATGAGTCTACAGAAACACATGCAGTGTTTTAAGGGGAGAGTGTGTGTGTGTGTGTGTGTGTTTTTTTTTTTTTTTTTTTTTTTTTTTCCTCGCTAGACCTCCATCAAGCTTAGAAAGACCCCCCCCCCCCCCCCCTAGACCCCCTTCAATTTAATTCAGATATATCTATAAATACCGACCCCCATCCTCCCATAACTCCATAGCGACTCGAGTAAGGGAGAGGATATTCCAACCATTTAGGTAAATTCTAACTGTTAATAGGTGAGGATAAATTCAACCCGTCTGCATATTAGTACTTTGTGAGTTACGAGAGGTCAGGGGTCAAATATCCTGGCCTGTTCTAGTGATTAGATGGCAAACACTAGCTCCAGAACAGACGTCAAGCTCACGCGAAACTGAAGTAAAATATGTGCGGTATATAATTTAGAATCGTCTATGCACAAAACCCAATGACAGTTAGATGTATGAAGATGAACATTATTATATTGACATG
>CM064576.1:26657049-26667049 GCA_032716605.1 Paralithodes platypus | reverse complement strand
CAACCTCTACTCTCTGTAACCCCAACTTCCAACCTCCACTCTCTGTAACCCCAACTTCCAACCTCCACTCTCTGTAACCCCAACTTCCAACCTCCACTCTCTGTAACCCCAATGTCCAACCTCTACTCTCTGTAACCCCAACTTCCAACCTCCAATCTCTGTAACCCCAACTTCCACCCTCCACTCTCTGTAACCCCAACTTCCAACCGCCACTCTCTGTAACCCCAACTTCCAACCTCCACTCTCTGTAACCCCAACTTCCAACCTCCACTCTCTGTAACCCCAATTTGTATAAGGTTCAGTTTCTTATCCCAGGGGCGCCACAAGACCGTGTTAACCCTTTCTGTACCAGCGACGTCTTTATTATTTGATTTCAGCTACATTTAGACGATTTGATGGCGCTTAGGAAGGATAGGATTGTGGCTAAAAGGATGAATTGAGATTGTCGGTCGTCTTTTAATGGGTACACGTCCTTCCTAAGCTGAATAAAATCGTCTATTACATGCCAGAATGTAATGAAAAGGACGGCACCGGTACTGTATGGGTTAACTAGATGTTCACAATAAAATAAGCCACCCTACTCACTACTCTCGGAAACTGCAGAAAACTATTATTGCACAAAATCAAATCTGTTCATTATCATAATTATTTAATAATACTTCTACCCCTTCTCTATTATTAGACAATTTTGCTCATTTTTAGGAGGATTTGCGGGACTCAGAGGATCAATTAAGATAGTTTGCCGCTCTTCAAGTCCTAGGACCTCTAGAGGTCCGTACAAAGTTAACTAAAATCGTCTAATGTCAGCCAGAAAAAATGATAAATATTACGTCATCGTGGTGAAAGGGTTAAATTTTACAAACATACTCCTAAAAACTCTCGCCCTGTAAAGCATCAATACGTCAAGAATTCTGGTGCTCGGGCCTGCAACAAATTTCATTGATATTGCTCTCTATTTTCGGGGGAAATTCTTTCTGCCAATAAAAATATCGGTTGCCAAAAATAGAATCCAAGCCAACCATTTACAACGAGAGTAGTTATGGTTAATGTGTAGGTTATACTGTATATATACGGTAACAAGGGTGTCTGCAAGCTTCTCTCTCTCTGTCTATTTTTATATTATTCTCTCTTTCACTCACTATATACCTACTTACTTTAATGGTATATATATATATATATATATATATATATATATATATATATATATATATAATATATATATATATATATATATATAAATATATATATATATATATACAGGTATATATATATATATATATATATATATATATATATATATATATATATATATACCGTATACTATGATGCGATGTTTCAATGTGTTCTGCAATAAATTCCAGGTTTTCTGAAACTTTCGAAGGTGTTTAACGTTTTTAATACTGTTAAATAATGCACCAGTTTTGGATATTATATGTGTTCTGTGTTTCACACACACACACACACACACATCTTCCAATGTACAAATGCCCACATATTTTCTGTTCTTTTAAGTTATCTTATACATATTGTGTGTAGTTTGTTATGCAGTGGTTAACTCACCTACACCAACACAGCCAAGAATGCCGAGTAATAGCTCCGACTTGTGAGCATGACTGTATACATGGCACTGCGGCAGGCATAACTAACACAGCCACACATACTATATCGTGTAACTCTCTCTCTTTACTCTCTCTCTCTCTCTCTCTCTCTCTCTCTCTCTCTCTCTCTCTCTCTCTCACTAAGTCACTAATACTATAACGTGTAACTATCTCTCTTTCTAACTCTAACTCTCTCTCTCTCTCTCTCTGTCACTAATACTATAACGTGTAACTCTCTCTCTCTGTCTAACTCTAACTCTCTCAATCTCACTCTCTCTCTCTCTCTCTCTCTCTCTCTCTCTCTCTCTCTCTCTCTCTCTCTCTCTCTCTCTCTCTCTCTCTCTCTCTCTCATAAAAGTCATTCCCTTATAGGACATCTAGAGTAAACCCCCACTTACAGCCAGTTTGGTTAACATACACTCTCCAAAATATGGCCTGTATCACACAATTGCCTTTTCCGACATCACACTTCCTCATTTCTAGTCTAGCCGCTTCACAATTATAGCTCTATAATATTCCAGGCTTCTAAAATTAATCTACCGTCTGTCTAGTTGTCGAACATTTATTTTTGCAATCGAACACTGCAGAACAACACCCAATTGGTGTTCGAAAACGGCGGGGAAAAGCGCTCTGACAACTCCGCACAGTAAAGAATGAAGGATTTAAAAAGAGTATGAAAAAGGAATATATGATCATTGGGTATGTTAATGGTGATTTACCTTTCTATCCTCGCATTAGATAGGATTATTACCACCACTATACCAATAAATGGGTGTGTTTTTGTGGAAAATTTAATTGATGGTGTAATGGTTTGAGTGCTTAAGATCCGTATGTGGTAACCCAGGTTCAAATCCCGGTAGGATCACATGCTTTCATTAATTTCATTGGGAAGTGCTTGGTGTTGAGAGTGACATTAATAAATGATATTATTACCGGTACCCTTTTCACATCCATTATTTTTGACAGTGCCCCCTGAGAAATAAACGTCCTCTCCCGCACCTTCCTACGTCACGAGAGCCGGCCTCCAGACAACGTAGGAGACGTAAAGTGCCGCATAAAGCCCATTAAGGGAGCCCACCTCGCTTTGTTCTCTTTCTCTCCCTCTCTCTTTGGCTTGTATCCATTCGGCCCCATTCGGCCTACGGTTTTAAAACGTTTACCCCATCCAGGTGTCAATATTTTCCTGGCGAGCGGTAGCGAGTCTGCATATATATATTTTTGTTTTGACAGCAAGCTAAATTTGTACATTTTTCGATATAAAAATTTCTCCGAAGCCGGATTTCTCCATACAATGCTGGCTCACTATCGCTCGCCAGTAAAAATTCGACACGTAGATGGGGATACACGTCTTAAAATAGTTGGCTGAATGGGGCCGAATCATTACAAGCCAGGAAAAGAGAGAAAGGAGAGAATGATAAAAAAGGCTGGTGACTCCCATTAAGTTTTAGGCGCAGCGTTCACATACCACAATATTTCGGCAAATTGCTTAAATATGCGGTAATTCCGGAAAGTGCCCGAGGCTGCTGGACAAAGTTAAAAGAAAATTGCAGTTCTTATTAAAATACATCAATTGCATTATATAAACCACTATTAATACAAAACTTTTTTATAATAGTAGTAAGCCTGTCTGCATTGAATTACTTAAATATAACTGTGTAATGTACATTCTTATTGTTTTGTTTGTGTTTACTTTGCAAGTTAGAACTAGACCTTTTTGAGCAATCGAACTCTACTTCAAGCCGAGTAGCTGACTCTACTCTGTAGTACCGTATATTTCCTATGTTAGATTTAGTAACTGAATGTTTTTTGTTTTTGTTTTTTTCGAATGCAGTACAAGCAGCCAGTCAGCTCGAAGTAGATTTCTCTAGCAAACGACAACAAGTGCAAATTCGCCACATTAAAAATACGAACCATGGGTAGTGAGCCCTGGAGGGGATACCGTACCACTTGAAAGCTTCTATTGATTTTGCTATTTTCAACGTTTGTATGGCAACGTTTCTAGGATCATTTGCACTTGTATTGAAAACTAGGCTGACGTTTCTTAATGTATTGGTTTTATATGTGAGTTTAGAAGACAAAGTGCATTCATTTTCTTTCAAACGTGTCTACTCCATTACTGTTAGAATGTGTATTTGTTCAATACTTTTTATTTTCTTGAAGACCATTATAACATTTTCATCATCTGATTTGCCCTTCAGCTCCTCTTTTAATTGTTGACCTTTTTATTTTGTTCTCTTCATTCATTGTCGTCCTCACTTTCGTCATCGTTCTCCCAGCTCTTATCTTTCTCAATTTCTGTGTTGACACATCTCATTTTTATTCCACCTCATTCCCTTCCATCACCGCTTCCCTCATCCATATAATATCCTTCTTATTTATGCACATCCCTCTTGGATACCACAGCTGATTATTAATTTGGTGTTTGGATTTTAAACAGAATCGTTGAACACTCAAGTGCAGTGAACAAACATCAGCCTTCCTCCCCGTGAATTTTGGAGTAAGGTTGAGATAATTCCAGTTCTGTATTCTGTTCAACTTGAACTGGATTACTCCATCTCTACGGATGGTAGTCCTGGTAAATTATATTTTTGAGTGGAAGAAACGAATGGCTAAATCAAATAAATAAATCTTATCAGACCAATACTTGAAAGGGAAAGAGTTATTTATAGCTTGGAGACTCGCCTGGGGAGCCCATTGTGGTAGATTTGGAGTATAAATCCAGCCACGCTCTGTCATGGCGTTTTATCACATTGTGTTAAATATTGTTTATATTGTCACTTATGTTTGTCCTCATATCGCAATATTTCTGTTTCGTGTCCACATCCACTAGACACCTGTAATATGCCTTTCAATGTTCTTAACATTATCGTTTTATTTTATTTTTTATTTTATTTTATTTTATATATTTGATATATATATATATATATATATATATATATATATATATATATATATATATATATATATATATATATATATATATAGAGAGAGAGAGAGAGAGAGAGAGAGAGAGTACATATATTTTTTTTTAATTAATTTATTTTATTTTATGTTATTTATTTATTTATTTATTTATTTATTTATTTATTTTTATATTTGTGTATTTTTGTTTGTATTGGCCAACACCCCCCTGCCTCACCCTCTCCGTCTCAGGTTCGGAATCAATAGTCTCATAACTCATTTTCGTAATCATTTCCATCTTCTTCATACCTCTCACCTTCTAGTCTTCCTTTCACATCTCTGTCTCACCCTCACCCCATTCCTCACCTTTCTCATAATTATGTGTTCACGTTTTGCCTTCCTCATCCATTTCATCTATGTTTTCCCTACCTCATAGTATCTTTGCTTCCGCCTTCAATCTCTTTCATCCTCCATAACCCCTTCTCTACCGGTGCCGTGTTTTAACTTTATTCTGGCTGCTATTAGACGATTATATTCAATTTAAAGAAGGCCTCCAGCAATTTATAGGCTTCGAACTATTTCACTTCATCATTTTTGCTACCATAAATCCTTGTTAAACTGCACACAATAGTCTAAATATAGGTAGAATAAGATGAAAAGGACGTCGCCGTTACAGAAGGGGTTGATCTCTTACCTGTCTCACATATTTCAGTGTGCACATCTTTTATTGTTCAAATGTCTCCTGTTTACCTCTCTCTGATAATCCGTAATATTTGATCAGTCTTGTAGTTATCATCTTTCACACTACTCCAGTTCTTCAATCTCTCTTCCTCTTCCTTACACACTCTCTCTCTCTCTCTCTCTCTCTCTCTCTCTCTCTCTCTCTCTCTCTCTCTCTCTCTCTCTCTCTCTCTCTCTCTCTCTCCCTCTCCCTCTGTCTATCTCCGTTGTCTCTGATCAATCTTGTGTTTATCATGTCTCGCTTTTCTCCCCTTCCTCCTTCTTGCATCTCCTTTTCAACTTTTATCTCTTCTCCACCTCTGACTACTCCTCCCTTTCCGTCCCTTCTCCTCTATATCTTCTAATATCCAATCATATTTAATGTTTGTCAAATATCTCCTCTTCCTTCAATACCTCCTTCTTCTCCTCTCTTGTCTCTCCTCTTCCTGATCCGTCTTATTCTGTGATCAGTCTTGTATTTATCGTGTCTCTCCTTCCTTCTCTTAATATCTCCCATCTACCATACAGTATATTATATCTCTCCTTCCTCCTCCTCACCACCTTCCATCCCTCCTCCTCCTCCTCCTCCTCCTATCCTTACCCTCATATCACACCTCTCTCTCTCTCTCTCTCTCTTCAAACCCAACATCAGGTAGTCATAACTCAAACATCACCTCGTTCTCGCTCTCTCTCTCTCACACACACTCTCTCACACACACACACACACACACACACGGGAGTTTTTATTCCTTCTCAGGGTTCGGGTTTAAAGGTTCATTAAGGCGGCACGGGTTCGCTTTGGGCTGGAGGATTCACTTGGGAGTTGAAGGGTTCGCGGGGCCAGAAACATTTGGTCGGTCCTTCAGATTATGACCAGGTGAAGCGATCATCAGAATATTTTGTATAATTTAAGGGGAGAGGGGTTGTTTTTCTGGCCCCCCTTCTGCCTCATGTTTAGCCCCATTAGTTTTCAGATTTTAAGACTTGCGGCCCATTAGTTTTGCTATTTTAAGACCTTTCGCACCATTTTTTTGTCAACATTAAGACCTTCCGTGCTATTTAGGCGTCGATTTTTTCCCTGGCGAACGATATTGACCCTGTAATTGTGAAAGAACCGGCCTACCGAAAAAAGTACAAATATATCTTGAAAGGGGGCATAGGGGGTGTTTATTTAAGCTTGATGGAGGTCTAACGAGGAAACTCAAAATTAAAAATATATATGAATAAGTAGCCCACAAAAACAAGCACTAGCCCCTTAAGGGGAGATTTCCACTTGAGGATTTTTTTTCTTTACCCCTTTCTCCCTCATGTTTAGCCCCATTGCTTTTGAGATTGTAAGACGTTCGCCCCATTAGTTTGGCGATTTTAAGAACTTTCACCCCATTTATGTCACTTTTAAGACCTTTTGTCCCATTTAGATGTCGATTTTTTCATGGCGAGCGATAGCGAGCCTGTAATTTAAGAGGAACCGGCCTTCGGCCGGGAAATTTTTCTACCGAAAAATTTACAAATTTATCTTGAAAGGGGGTCATGGGGTGTAATTTCAAGCTTGATGGAAGTCTAGGAAACGCACTAAAAACCTCCCCTTAACGGATGATATTTCGATAATCAGTAGACTTTACCAAATATTCCATTCGATACTGAGTGATGATCTTCACAGGCGCCGAATACCAAGAACTTACAAATGTTCAAAGGGAAACGTGAAAGCAAGAAGCTGAGTTCAAACGTGAGAATATGGACTGTAGCTTTAATATTTTCTGCATGTCTCGGGATTTTATATATATATATATATTTTGTGTTTTGTTTTTATTATTATTTGTGTAACGTATGATTTAAATACGTTTACATAACAACTTGCTGGTGTACTTGTGAACATCCTTTGATTCTCATGCTCGAGTTTGACCTCAGCTCAGTTCATGAAATGTCTTTCACAGAACTGCAATATTTTACGGTCTGCCTTCAGCATGGAAATGGGGCGATCCTGGTGAAATAGTTGTGATAAACACTCAGCTAGTTACTTTAAGCTTTTGAACCTTTAGTTTTGGGTGAATAGATTGATTATTTATTCTTAAATATGTTTGGTTGCACTGTAATACCCAAAAGTCACATGGTATTAACAATTGTTAGGTTGTATATCAGACTGCAGTGTAATTGAGCTGCTCTTGGTATATGCTACCGAATGATAGTTATTAGTTAACTAATGTGTAGGTTGTTGCCAATTCAGGATGTAGTTTAAGGGAGCCCACATCGCTTTTTTTTTTCTCTTTCTCTCCCTCTCTTTTTGGCTTGTATCCATTCGGCCCCATTCAGCCTACTGTTTTAAGACGTTCACCCCCATCCAGCGTATATATGTTTTTGTTTTGACAGCAAGATAAATTTGTACATTTTTCGATAGAAAAATATCTCCGGCGAAGCCGGTCTTCTCCATACAATGCTGGCTCGCTATCGCTCGCTAGGAAGAAATCGACACCTGGATGGGGATAAACGTCAATAAACAGTTGGCTGAATGGGGCCGAATGGATACAAGCCAGAAAAAGAGAGCGAAGGAGAGAAAGACAAAACAAGCCTGTGACCCCCCTTAAGAAAGACCAGCATTATTTAAATTGTGTATTGATCTATTATTTAGCCCTCTGAGTCCTAGAAATATATTATAATCTAACTAAAATCATATAATGGTAACCAAAATAAGACGACTAATACATCATGGTGCTGGGAGGGTTAATAACGCTACTGCCAGACGATATTTCTTAGGTAGTGAAAGACCTAAGGACGGAAGAGTAAAGAAAATATCCCCGCTAGAACTCTTAGGTCTGACAGGTTCTTCCTAAGTTGAATACAATCGCCTGGAGGTAGCTAGAACAAAACATACATTAGTATAATCAGACAAAAATAGTTAAAATCGTCTAATGTTAGCCCGCAAGACGTGAATATGACGCATTCGTTTTTCATTACCAGCGAGTGTGGGGCTTGCAGAGGAGAGGTCCGTAATCCAGGCAGATCAGGGAGAGAGAGAGAGAGATAGAGAGAGCGCGAGAGCGAGTTGACACAAATATAAGGGAAAAACAGTGATGAGATGAAGGTCGTGAAAGTTAGAACGAGGTAATGAAAGAGGACGGGAGAGAAAAACTCTCAAGGACCGACTTATGTTAAGGAGTTAAGGAAATTGAATAAAGGGACAAATTACTTTTTTTTATGCCGGTTTATTTTAGTATTGTTTATAGTATTTGTAATGGTATTTATTCACCCTCGGGACACAGACCTGCCGTCATCAGTTTAATTTAATCTATGTATATATATATATATATATATATATATATATATATATATATATATATATATATATATTTATGGAGAGAGAGAGAGAGAGCACGAGGCGTTAAGTATTAGAATACTTTATATATAATACATCTGGTATATTGAACAAAAGTGGAAAGGAAAAACAGAACATAAACAAGTAAACATGAATAAATATATATAAATAAATACCCAGAGACCCAGGCCCATTTGGGGTCCCCAGCAGAAGATTCCTAGGTTCCAGATCCCCCGGAGAGGCTTCGATTTCCGCAGGCAGACTCGCAGCGGAGCACCACAAGCCCGCCCACCATGTTTCCAGGCGTACCCTTCATTACCACCGTCCATACGGACGTAAAAGGTATTAAAGCCCTATAAAATAAGACCCGAAAGTAATAAGGACGAGAGGAGAAAGTTTCAAAAGGCGAAGGATATATGAAATCCTGGGAGCACTGTAGCTGAAAAGACGCCATTCAGGGAGGTGATGATATGAGAGAGAGAGAGAGAGAGAGAGAGAGAGAGAGAGAGAGAGAGAGAGAGAGGCATTACTAGACAGGTAGACAGATGGGCAAACAGAAAACTAAACATATAAACAGACAACACACACATAGTTATAAAATGGCTTATATAGGCCATTTGGTGAGGTGATGCTTACGGTAATAATAGGAGAGAGAGAGATATAGAGAGAGCTAGTGTTTGTATGTGAATGTGAGAGAGAGAGAGCGACCGTGCTAGCGTGTGTGAGAGGTAGTAAGAGAGAGTGAAAGTTGGAGGAGAACGATAGTTATAGACAGCCGGGCAAACATAAAGGAAGCGATAGACAGGTATAAAAGACAGAGAGAGAGCTGAAAAGGAAGACACAGGGACCATTCGGGGAGGGGATGATGGGGGTGATTCAGGAGACAGAGACAGAGAGAGGCCCTTCGGCTGGGAAATTTTTCTATCGAAAAATGTACAAATTTATCTTGAAGGGGGTCTCGGGATATCTTTTGTTTGTTTTTTAAAGCTTCATGGAGGTCTAGGGAGGAAACTATAACAAATATTGAAAAAATACATAAATTGAGCTAATAAATATAAATAGTCGGTAAATTGTCTAAGGGCAGATTATTCCAGGGTTGAAGTTGGTTTATTATAAATTGCTAACTGAAAAAACTGTGATTGGAGTATATGGCCAAAAGCCTAAGTTTAATGCTTGGCAACTTTAACTCCTGGCTCCGCAAATCGAATTGCAAGGCATTTCCAAATTTGCTGATTTACGCGAAAACTCCAGCATTTTTTTTCTTTTTTTCTTTTTTTCTTTCTTTTTTTTCGTATCTCTCGGATCATATTTTTGGCAAAGTTTTTGTTATTCGGCTTCATATTATGGGTTTTTAATGTTTTAATTTTTTTTTTTTTTTTTTTTTTTTGGTACGTGTCTAACTTTTCCCTTCCCTTAGGTCTGTCAATATTTGTCTTCGTTTCCTTTTATCTTTTAACATTGCTTGCTTTCA
>CM064576.1:26597125-26656949 GCA_032716605.1 Paralithodes platypus | reverse complement strand
CTCTCGCTCGATCACCCCTCTCTCTCTCTCCTTGTCTGTGGCCATCCCTGGAGACTGGTGGTGGTGGAGGTGGTGATGATGGTGGTGGTGGAGGTGGTGATGGTGGTGGTGGTGGGTGGTGATTAGAATGGTGGGTGTGTGTGGGTGGTGAGATGGCAATTGTGGTGGTGCTGTGGAGGTGGAGGTGGTGGTGGTGGTGGTAGAGGCTGCTTAGGATAATGGAAGGTGAACACCGAGGGACCTATGCTTTCTTCTCATAAGGTTTAGCATGGGGAGGCTGAAATTGTGTGTATTTAGGGGACCGACATTCTTTTTCTCTCTGGGTTTTATCCAGAACTATTGAGGTGAAACGTCTTTTAATCTCCACTAGGAATGGGATGACACAGGGAGACCCAAATAAGTCCCCCCTCGCACCAGATGGGGCTAATCTTCAGCTTCAACATATTCAGCTTATTCATTTTCTGTAACCCAAACACCAACACTCTCCTCATAAAAGAAGCCCCAAAAATCTGTTGTTGACTTATAATTACCCGCTATACACATATGCAGTATATGTTGTTGCTTGTTTTCCTGTTAAATCTTAATCTTCAAAAAACACATCTTCTTTATCTTTAACCCAAGCTCTTCTCACAAAGTCTCCCTCCGATCTGTTGTGGGCTTATCATTACCCGCTATACACATACATCTGCTGTTGCTTGCTTTCTAACTTAATTTTCCTTTTCAAAAAACACATCTTCATTTTCCGTACCCCAAGCACCACAACTCTCCTCACAAACTCTCGCTCCGAAAATCTGTTGTTGGCTTATCATTACCCGATATACCCATAAATCCAAACCCCCTCCCGCCGCCGATATGCAGATCACCCCCCCCCCCCCCCCCCCAACCTTCTCGATATTCAAATGTCATTACTGGCGTCTGGCGGGGGTTAGTGGGCCAGCGGTGGTGTACTCTGGTGCCAGTTAACCCTTTCTGGACGGTGACGCCTTCTATAATATTACTTTGCTGATCAGTAGACATTCTTTTTCTGAACTGGAAACATATCTCCGAAAAATAACACTGCTCCGAAAATGTAATGCCTCTACAATGCAGGTGTGTGTGTGTGTATATATATATATATATATACCGGTATATATATATATATATATATATATATATATATATGCAGTGTCCAAAAATAGGCATGCTAAACTTCGGGATTAGGTTATATACAAAATATCTATGCATAGAAACTTTCATAAGAAACATTCGAAATGTCAACCGTTACAGATATATTGGATGTTGAAATTTTATTAGTCCATGTATTTCCCCATAAGGCATGCCAAGCTGTCAAAGGGCCTATCCCACCCTCACCTAAATGTGTTAAATTTATCATGATATAATCAAAATAATATATTAGTTTAGGCTACGAAATTACTTAGAGACATTCTACCTCACATTGGGCTTATAAACCCTTAGACATGTAAGAGTTCATTACAGTGGTGTGGGGGAGGACACTAGGCTATATAAAACCTTTAGCATCACTTGAACAATTGAAGTTTTGAATGTTATTATGGAATAATTAAAGCTTCGAAATCATCCATGTAAATCATATCCTGAAGTTTGGCACGCCTATTTTGAGATACCTTATATACATATACATACTGTATACTGTACAGTATACTGTATATCAACAATTTATCTTGTCTGTGGAAAGCGGAGACGAATAATAAAACAAAACAACACCAGTGATTGATAGGAGACATTCATCTTGTATAGCCTATATATATATATAGCTATATTTCGGAGACACTTACTCCATCATCAGGCAAATCTAAACAACATATACACACACTTGTAAGTAAACACTAATATCTTAGTGAATTACAATGATTTCACAAAGTCTAAGAAAAATTACGTAGTATGAAAAATGTGAACAAAAATCGCGATTTTTTTCATGAAAATGTATGATATTTTGAAGTATCCTCGGCCCGCAATATATGCCTCATGACCAACCATTTGAGAATCATGATGACATTAATTTCCAACTGAAAACAATCGTCTAGTGTTAGTCTCAAATTAATATAACATCATCATATTGAGCGACAACTATAATATGTTTTGTTTTTCTTCCAGCTGATGGTAAGTTGACAAGCTCCCATATTATTTACTCAGCTATTATGAAGGTTTAGTAGTAAAATATGTTGCTAATTATGAAAACTTGGCCTTAATATGATGCAAAGACCTAGTAGTATCATATTTTGTCCATTAAGTATCGAAAAAACAGCGACTATGATATTCAATTTACCGTTAGCTAGACATTAACTGGTTATAGTAAACAGTAGCAGCATAGTAAAGAAAAACGTGAACAAGAATATTATCTTCCCTCGATATCGAACATAAAATCAATCTTAAATTTATGAACGATTTATTCATGAACCCCAAACCTATCTACGAAAGTCTACGGGTATAACGTTATGGTATTTATATTTAATCTGAAAGCGAAAGGGTAGTGGGATAGAAGCAGTACTTAGATGTATTTTAATCAATGACATGAGAGAGAGAGAGAGAGAGAGAGAGAGAGAGAGAGAGAGAGAGAGAGAGGAGAGAGAGCGAGAGAGAGAGAGAGGAGAGAGAGAGAAGAGACGAGAGAGAGAGAGAGAGAGAGAGAGGCGAGAGAGAGCGAGAGGAGAGAGAGAGAGAGAGAGAGAGAGAGGAGAGGAGAGAGAGATGAGAGAGAGAGAGAGAGAGAGAGAGAGAGAGAGAGAGAGAGAGAGAGAGAGACAAACACCAAGACAGAAACATAGGAAGCTAATTAAGAACCGTGCAAAGAAACCGCGAAATAAACTCCAAACCAAAGGGTCTAAACCGAACTGTCTAATAGTATCACCTTAGCTCACCGTTAATTACAAGTAAGGAGACATTCTTTAAAACTTGACTGTAAGTAAAAGAAATGTGGGTGGTAGTGAGCTTAACCCGTTCAATACCAGGGACGTTTGTTTTATCATATTCTGGCAACAATTAGACGATTTAATGCAGCTTAGGAATGACCTCTAGCAATAATAAGGCTTCAATATATCTCCACCAACCCTTATAACTAATACAGATCCTTCCTAAGCTGCCACTATCGTCAAAATATAGCTAGAATAATATATAACACACGTCGCTGGTACTCAAAGGGTTAAACACATACAATAATATATAACACACGTCGCTGGTACTCAAAGGGTTAAACACATACAATAATATATAACACGTCGCTGGTACTCAAAGGGTTAAACACATACAATAATATATAACACGTCGCTGGTACTCAAAGGGTTAAACACATACAATAATATATAACACACGTCGCTGGTACTCAAAGGGTTAAACACATACAATAATATATAACACACGTCGCTGGTACTCAAAGGGTTAAACACATACAATAATATATAACACACGTCGCTGGTACTCAAAGGGTTAAACACATACAATAATATATAACACACGTCGCTGGTACTCAAAGGGTTAAACACATACAATAATATATAACACACGTCGCTGGTACTCAAAGGGTTAAACACATACACTAATATATAACACACGTCGCTGGTACTCAAAGGGTTAAACACATACAATAATATATAACACACGTCGCTGGTACTCAAAGGGTTAAACACATACAATAATATATAACACACGTCGCTGGTACTCAATGGGTTAAACACATACAATAATATATAACACACGTCGCTGGAACTCAAAGGGTTAAACACATACATACACAATAATAAAACAAGATATATAATTTAAGGAACACCCCGTTCTTAACATTATTCCTTCATTACAAACACCAATGCACTTGAACAAATTAATGAACGCCGATGATCCTCCCGGGATTCGAACTAGGGACACCACACCCAGAACATAAGCATCTAATACATTACACCACCAACACAGGTAAAGGTTCAAGAAAGACATACCCGGTATGTATATGCAGTGGAATAAACAAGATTTAGATATATCGTACACAAATAGTTATACACACTAACCAACACGCAAACAACAGACAGACAGACAGATACCAAACAACACAACAATGCAGAAAATAACACACGAACACAAACCAAGAAAATTTGACAAATATATCGTGAAGAAAACTCCGCAATATCCAAGCCAAGTTGTATAACACGATCACGGTAGCTCACTGCAAACCACGATCACGGTAGCTCTCTGCAAACCACGATCACGGTAGCTCACTGCAAACCACGAGAAACGTGATTATTTTATGAAACTTTGCAATTGTATTTAAGGAGCCCACCTCGCGATTGTTTCCCCCCTTTCTCTCCCTCTCTCTTTGGCTTGTATCCATTCGGTCCTATTCAGCCTACTGTTTTAAGACGTTTACCCCCATCCAGGTGTCAATATTTTCCTGGCGAGCGGTAGCGAGCCAGCATATATATATTTTTGTTTTGACAGCAAGCTAAATTTGTACATTTTTCGATAGAAAAATGTCTCCGTCGAAGCCGGATTTCTCCATACAATGCTGGCTCGCTATCGCTCGCCAGGAAATCATCACCTGGATGGGGGTAAACGTCCTAAAACAGTTGGCTGAATGGGGTCGAATGGATACAAGCCAAGGAAAGAAAGAAAAGGAGAGAAAGATAAAAAAAACAAAAAACGATGACCCCCCATAAGTGAAACAGAGCATGACAGAAACGGCCTAGCCAGAGGTACCGGGTATGCAGAAAGAAATACAGTATACACTGGAAACACACTTACACATACACACAAAATACCTGACAAGAATATACATTACACCTTATACCGGTATATTATGTTTGTGGTTTCCTCCCTAGACCTACATCAAACTTAAAAAAATATCCCCAAGATTCCCCTTATAGATATATTTGTACCCCGGCCTGGTCCCTCCTTGATTAAAAAGGCTCGCTATCGCCTGCCAGGAATAACATCGACACCTATCACACGAAAAGCGTTAATATTGACAACAATTGGGATGAAAGGTCTTAAAATCGCCAAACTTATGGGCCGAACTTCTTAAAATCTGAACACTAATGAGGCTAAACATTAGCAACAAAGGGGACCAGAAAAATCAACTATCTCCCCTTCAAACGACATGTGGCCGAAGAAGAAATATAATTATAGCATGACAAACACATTCATCCACATTATAGCATGACAAACACATTCATCCACATTATAGCATGACAAACACATTCATCCACATTATAGCATGACAAACACATTCATCCACATTATAGCATGACCAACACATTCATCCATATTATAGCATGACAAACACATTCATCCACATTATAGCATGACAAACACATTCATCCACATTATAGCATGACAAACACATTCATCCACATTATAGCATGACAAAAACATTCATCCACATTATAGCATGACAAACACATTCATCCACATTATAGCATGACAAAAACATTCATCCACATTATAGCATGACAAACACATTCATCCACATAAGCAAGTATTCCCTTGAGTGAGACAAGAGGATACACAAGTCAGTCAAGAGAAGCAGAGTTACATGAGAACATAAGAAAATGGGAGTCTGCAGAAAGCCGATTGGCCCACACAAGGCAGATCCCTCTAACACCCAACCCTAATTATAGGTTCAGCTCAGTAACACCATGAGGACCGACCTCACCAAAACTGTCAGAGGTCAACACAAGAAAACGGGGGTCTGCAGAGTGCCGATTGGTCCACACCCGGCAGATCCCCTCACACCCAACCCATGTCGTCCATATGCCTATCTAATTTTATCCTAAAACTCTCTATTGTCCATGATCCCACTATTCCACCTATCTACAACTCTGTTAGCCGGAATGAGCGGAGGGTGGGAAAAGAGCCTTCTACTTTGCTGTCCTATTTTTCTACTATAAACTGTCCCTGTCTAGTAGTATTAAGGCCGGACCACCTAATAGGGACTGCAAGGTCTGTGTGGTCTGAGTATCTGTGTAACTCTGTGTAACTCTCACCATATCCACACCACACACCATTATAATATAGTCGTATATCCACACCACACACCATTATAATATAGTCGTATATCCACACCACCACTCCATTATAATATAGTCGTATATCCACACCACCACACCATTATAATATAGTCGTATATCCACACCACCACACCATTATAATATAGTCGTATATCCACACCACACATCATTATAATATAGTCGTATATCCACACCACCACACCATTATAATATAGTCGTATATCCACACCACACATCATTATAATATAGTCGTATATCCACACCACCACTCCATTATAATATAGTCGTATATCCACACCACACATCATTATAATATAGTCGTATATCCACACCACCACACCATTATAATAGTCGTATATCCACACCACCACACCATTATAATATAGTCGTATATCCACACCACCACACCATTATAATATAGTCGTATATCAGTAGCCAGCATAAACTGTCAAAACGCGTCATAATCCTCTCAAAGGGTTAATTACGATAGTGTTTACCTATTTCATACCAAGTGGTCTCTCCTAAACTGCAGAAAATGGTCTAATAATAGCCAGAACATAATGAAAGATTGCATCATCGTATCCTGAAAGGGTTACGTATATCACAAATATCTCACCTTATTTCAACCTATTTCCTTCCAGATCGTCCGCTATTCGTCAAACGCCACTTTTAGACTCTATCCGCACTTCCGGCACACGAATATCGCGCACAAAAAGCAAAAATAACTACGGGAAGAGCGACGCGTCTTTACCGAGTGTCTCCGTCTCTGGGAATCAAGCGAGAGTCTATAGTCCTTCACCTGGACACTTGTACACGGTAACAGAAACAAGCGGCTGAAAAATCGACTAAACTATTAAACCGCTAAGTCAATATCAGTATGTTGATTTGTGATAGTGAAAATAATTATGACGATCCCCTAGAGTTAAATATGGAAGGTGATTTGATTTGCCTTTCTGGGTACCCAGCCAAGACGGCCAAAATGTCGCGCGTTTCCCGCCAAAACCACCAAATGTCTCCCGTTTTCTGTGAACATGATATTGTATCACTTGCTTTAATTAATCTGAATAAACGATTCTATCATGTTTCATAATCACACAATTGTTCAAAAAATACATTAAGGTGAGATGGGTAGTTTTCCTAGATCCCCCTCTCCCTCATGTTCAGCCCCACCAGCTCCCAGATTCCGAGACGTTTGCCACACTAGCTTGCCGACCTAAGACATTCTACCTAATTTCCTTGTGAATACCAAGACCCTTCGTGCCACTTAGTTGTTGACCTCCCTCCCGGCGAACGACAGTGAGCCTGCAAATTTGGAAGAACAACCGAAAAATGTACAAATTAATCTAAAAGGGGGACTACCAACGAGGATACGGAAAACAATATATATCCATTCTTTATAGTCTGTATTAGTGCATATGAATGGCAAAAATTATGATTTATTGTTCATATTATGTCATTGGAAGGGGTGAAATGGCCAAAACAATGCTATTTCTTATTAATTCCCTTGTATTCCTTCTCATTATCATTCAAGTCTTCAAACACAATGGCTCTGGTTTGACACACTGATTTAGCAGAGGTAGAATCAACTCGTTTAAGGGGAGGTCTCCACTTGAGGGATTTTTTTCTTGACCCCTTTCTCCCTAATGGTTAGCCCCATTGCTTTTGAGATTTTAAGACGTTTGCCCCATTAGTTTGGTGATTTTAAGAATTTCCGCCCCATTCTGTCAATTTTAAGACCTTTCGTGCAATTTAGGTGTCGATTTTATCCTGGCGAGCGATAGCGAGCCTGTAATTTAAGAGTAACCGGCCTTCGGCCGGGAAGTTTTTCTATCGAAAAATGTACAAATTTATCTTGAAAGGGGGTCAAGGAGGTGACATTTTAAGATTGCTGGAGGAGTAGGAAACAAACTAAAACCCTCCCCTTAATCCACAGAGTCTCGGAAATTTTAGTTATGCAATTATATTTTTTCAGATTGCTGTAGGAAACTGTATTGCTTATACACATCTTTATTCATCTATTTTCTCTTCTATACATTGCACATTTATTTATACATTAACTGTTAAACTGTTCACAAGGCTAACTAATATTCTGAGACTGCGGATTATACGAGTTGACTGTACAGTCGCGCTAATAAGTGATGTCTCGGCACCAAGTATGTTTTGATCTATAATTGGTATCAGCAATATCTAAGCATATAAACATATAAACACAAACAAATTTAAATTTCTATGAAAACATTCCACACTGATATTTGGTATTGATAAATACGCTCAATGTAATGACAAAAGGTTCATTAGTACATTGAGCGTATTTATCAATACCAAATATCAGTGTGGAATGTTTTCATAGAAATTTAAATTTGTCTGTGTTGTTTTGTTTTTTTTGTCAGGCTATGGAGATCGTCAACTCTTTTAAGTATCTGGCCAGTGTGTTGAGTAAAGATGGGACTATGGATGAAGAAGTGCGGGAGAGGGTACAACAGGGGAAGAGGGTTGTAGGAACGCTAAAAGCAGTAACAAGAAATAGGGTGGTCAGTATGGAAGTGAAGAAGTCCTTGCATGACAGTGTGGTAATCCCGACACTGACTTACGGAAGCGAAGCATGGACGTTGGTTGAGAGACTCAGACCAAGAGTGAGAGCAGTGGAAATGAATTACTTAAGGAGTGCGTGCGGAGTTACATGGAGGGATAGACAGACTAATGAGGAAGTAACAAGGAGGTGTGGTGTGGAGGTAGATGTGCTGGAAAGTGTGTACAGGAACAACTTAAGATGGTTCGGCCACATGGAACGTATGGAAAGCGAGAGAATGACTAAGAGGGTGTATGAGAGCGAGGTGGAGGGACAGAGAGGGAGAGGTAGACCGAATGAGAGGTGGAAGGATGGAGTGAGGAAGTACATGAACGAAGGCGGTGCTGGTTGGGGGGAGGGGCGTCGACTGACTGGGGACAGAGGTGCATTGAGTATTGTTCACATGTGTGGGGAGGTTCCTCTCACACCGCTCTCCTAGACAAAGTTGAAAGGAAGGCCTTTCGTATCATTAACTCCCGTCCACTCACCAACTCTCTGCAATCTCTCTCTCTCCGCCGCAATGTTGCATCTCTCTCGCTATTCTATCGCTACTATAATAATCAGTGTTCCTCAGAGCTATCCCAGTGCATACCACCTCCTTTACGTAGGGCACGTGGTACCCGTCTTGCAACTCAATCCCACCCCTACTCTGTGCAACTCTCCAACCCAAGAGTGAAACGTTACTCTCAAACTTTCTTCTACTCAACAGCTGAGCTCTGGAACTCTCTCCTAGAATCAGTCTTTCCCTCTTCCTATGACTTAACTTGCTTCAAACTCCATGTGTCCAGGCATTTGGGCTCGAACGTCCCTTGATTTTGGCCCTGTCACTCTTTCAACTATGGGGGAGGCACTCGCTATAGGCAGTTATGCCTTTTGCCTCCCTCAATCACATAGAAAAAAAGAAAAAAAAAAATGGGGGCGGTTCGTTCGTGGCCACCCCTTCGGGGATCACGGCGTCAGGCAATAGATAGATAGATAGAATATCTAAGCTTCATTTTTTCACATCGAGTGAAATATACAAACGATGTTCCTACACTTCCCCACCCTATTCAACATCTGACAAGACATTAATACAGCACAGATCAAGCCAACAGTAATGACAGCTGGGACATGACTTATTAGCGCGACTGTACCTACGAGGATTCGGGAAAAAAAGGAAGAAAAGGTTGGAAAAGTGTAAGAAGCCTGACCGTCTAATACGATCACCGTAGCTCACCGTAAACCGCGAGTAACGAGATACTCTTTAAGGGGGAGGCGGTCGCTTTTTCTGGACCCCCTTCTCCCTCATGTTTAGCCCCATTAGTATTCAGATTTTAAGACGTTCGTTCCATTAGTTTGGCGATTTTAGGACCTTTCGCCCCATTTCTTTGTCGATATTAAGATCTTTCGTGTCATGTTGGTGTCGAGTTTTTCCTGGCGAGCGATAGCGAGACTGCAACTTAAGCCTTCAGCTGAAACTTTTTCTACCGATATTGTTTTTACAAATTTATCTAGAAAGGGGATCTAGGGGGTGTTTTTTTGGTTTAATCTTGATCGAGGTCTACGGAGGAAAATAGGAAAAAATAGGTAAAACACGTATACAAATGAGCAAACAAATACGGCCCATCCCGCCCATCCCCCCTTAAAACTTGTCCGCGCCTCACCGACCAACGGGATACCTTTACGGGACAACCTGGGGAAGACTTCAATCAATAGAATATATATTTTTTTTTTTTTTTTTTTTTTTTTTTTTGACAATTTGATTTAGCTTAGGAAGGATCTGTGGCAATCGGAGGCATATTTGAATTGTTTTTTTTTACCCCCTAGATTCCAAAAGGTCCTTCCTAAACTGCATAAGATCATCTAAGGATGGCAAAAATAAACTGCTAAAATGAGTCATAATCCTCAAAGGGTTAAGGGGAGATTTCCACTTGAGGGACTTTTTTCTTGACCCCTTTCTCCCTCATGTCTAGCCCCATTGCTTTTGAGATTTTAAGACGTTTGCCCCATTAGTTTGGCGATTTTAAGAACTTTCACCCAATTTTATGTCACTTTTAAGACCTTTCGTCCCATTTAGGTGTCGATTTTTTCCTGGCGAGCGATAGCGAGCCTGCAATTTAAGAAGAATCGGCCTTCGGCCGGGACATTTTTCTACCGAAAAATCTACAAATTTATCTTGAAAGGGGGTCAAGGGGCTGTAATTTCAAGCTTGATGGAAGTCTAGGGAACACACTAAAAACCTCCCCTTAAGTGGACCATATGGTTTCATTAACCCCTTCTGTACCGGCGACGTCTTTTATACTATATTCTGGTTACTATTAGGCGATTGTATTCACTTTCAAAAGGGCTTCCAACAACTAACAGGCTTCTAACTATTCACTTAAGGGGAGATCTCCACTTGAGGGATTTTTTTCTTGACCCCTTTCTCCCTCATGTTTAGCCCCATTGCTTTAGATATTATAAAACGTTTGTCCCATTAGTTTAGCGATTTTAAGAACTTTCACCCCATATTAAGACCTTTCGTGCAATTCAGGTGTCGATTTTATCCTGGCGAGCGATAGCGAGCCTGTAATTTAAGAGGAACCGGCCTTTGGCCGGACATTTTTCTACCGAAAAATGTACAAATTTATCTTGAAAGGGACTCAAGGGGGTGTAATTTTAAGCTTGATGGAGGTCTAGGGAACAAACTAAATACCTCCCCTTAACTCATTTTACTACCACAGAATCTTCTTAAACTGCACAAAATCGTCTAAATATAGCTAGGATAACATAAAAAAGACGTCGCCGGTACAGAAGGGGTTAAGGTATTCAAGTGCATTGGGGTTTGTAATGTAGGATTGATGTTAAGAACGGGGTGTTCCTAAATGTCTATAAGTTCAGGAACTAATGTCTAGCGAGGCCGGTCCTAGTGATCTTGGCCCCATTCATTGTTCTTTCCTCTCACTAAAACATTAGGCTGTCCATAATGCAGTTGGGTCAAGGTACATGATTAGATTGACATCCATAATTCGAAAATGGATATTAATCGTGATCGTGGACTTAGCCTTTAACTGTGTTGGTTGTGTAATGGTTTAGATGCTTATGTTCTAAAAAATAACTTTCACAATAGAAGAGAAGATCATAGCCTATTTATTTGGATGCACTTTTGAAATCCAACTGAATTTCACACGCATATAAAGTTTACGGATCAACTCTGAAAACTCAATAAACAGGCTAATACAAATTGAACAAATTCAATACTGTATAGGCTAGGCCTACATGGTCTTATTTCAACAACGCGAATTTCAGAGAGTACAATTAAAATAATATGGTGTGTAGGTGAGAATTCTAGAGAGCATAGGCCATCTAGATCGCCTGTCTCATTTCTCTTTGGAGGCAAGAGAGAGAGAGAGAGAGAGAGAGAGAGAGAGAGAGAGAGAGAGAGAGAGAGAGAGAGAGAGAGAGAGAGAGAGAGAGAGAGAGAGAGAGAGAGAGAGAGAGAGAGAGAGAGAGAGAGAGAGAGAGAGAGAGAGAGAGAGAGAGAGTATTATTCCCCCACACTTCCTCCCTTTTCTGTTTTTTCCTAGAGGTGAATCCTGGGGGTGGGGGATGCTGGTGGGGGGACGGTGGGGTGGATTGGTAGAATTAATTAATGGCTCGGAAAAATATGTAGAGAAGAATGGAGGGAGGGAGGGGAGGATGGGGATGGGGGGGGGGTGAAGACGTGGAAAGAGGGGAGGGAGGAGGGGTGTAGACAATGAGAGGGGGGGGGGGGGAAGAAGAAAGAGTAGGAGGGTGAGGGGTGGGAGTGGGGGGCGAGAAAGGTTACATAAAGGCGATGGGGGTGGAGGTGGCACAGAGGATAGATAGGGAGATGGACAGTGAAAGCCCAGACGGGAGAGGAGAGTGGGGGAATAGGAGCAAAGATAGGGGAAGTCAAAGGATAGATAGGAAGATGGATAGAGAAGGCTTAGAAGGAAAAGGAGAGGAGGGGGGGAGGGGATGGGAGTAAAGACAGGGGAAGTAGAGGGATTTGGACAGAAAGGGGTATAGAAAGGATGAAGGGAAAAGGGAGGCCTGAGAGACGAAGGGTGTAAGAAGGGAAAAGAGGGAGAGGACAGAGGAGAGGACAGAGGATGGGTCAGAGGATAGGAAATTAGTAAAGGGGGAAATATGCTTAAGGGGAGGTTTTTAGTGTGTTTCCTAGACTTCCATCAAACTTGAAATTACACCCCCTTGACCCCCTTTCAAGATAAATGTGTACATTTTTCGGTAGAAAAATTTCCCGGCCGAAGGCCGGTTCCTCTTAAATTACAGGCTCGCTATCGCTCGCCAGGAAAAAATCGGCACCTAAATGGGACGAAAGCTCTTAAAAGTGACATAAACGGGGTAAAAGTTCTTAAAATCGCCAAACTAATGGGGCGAACGTCTTAAAATCTCAAAAACAATGGGGCTAAACATGAGGGAGAAAGGGTTAAAGAAAAACATCCCTCAAGTGGAAATCTCCCCTTAATGGGTCGTTTTTCTAGATCCCCTTCTCCCTCATGTTTATCCCCATTGGTTTTCAGATTTTAAGATGTTTGCCCCATTAGTTTGTCGATTTTAAGACCTTCCGTCCCATTTCTGTGTCAATATTAAGACCTTTCGTGCTATTTAGGTGTCGATTTTATTTCCTGGCGAACGATAGTGAGCCTGTAATTTTGGAAGAGCCCGGCCGAAAATGTTTACAAAAAGAGGCATTTAATGGATGTGTTTGATGGAGGTCTAGGGAGTATACTAGCTAATTTATACATCAAAAAAATATATCAACCAAAATGTGAACCCCCCCCCCCTAAATAATAGATCAGTATAGCCTGTATACTCGATAATATAAGGAAGATAAACACACTATAATTTGGTAGATTAAGAATGGACAATGGAGATGACTAAATACCCGGTAGGAAAAACTCTAGATAACTAATAAATGCAAATAACATGAAGAAAAGAAGAACAGGTAAGTATGCATCACAAACCGTAATAAGAGATGAAACAAAATACGAACTGGAAAGGAGAGTGCCATTGTTAATTTGATTAGGGTATGTGGAACGTAGGTAGGAAATGGGAAAATGAAAACTGTAGAAGAGGGGAATGGAGAGAGGCAGAACACATACTGGTAAATACACCCACCCACGGCATACATATACACACATACAACTCAACATACAAACATATATACACTAAAACACATACGAATACACGCACAATCACTCACACACAGTAACACACGTTAATCACATACAAAACACAAAACATACAAAAACATGTATATACCGGTACCACAAACACACACACAAGCTCACATATATCACAACACACACACACACACCCACACACACACATGCACGCACACGCACACACTCACACACGGAGGGGAAGAGAAAAATAAGACACAAATTGGAACGGGTAGGAGTTCAAAGGGGAATGAAAAACACAATGGAACAAAAACATTGGGAGAGAATATAAAGACACAAAATAGAGACAGAAAAAGAGGGACAAAATAAAGAGAAAAGAAGAGGAGAGAGCTTGGGACTACAGATTAGAAGGGATAACAGGAGAAGAGAGTAGTGAAGAGAAGAGAGGAGAGAAAAATAAGGAGATGAGTGGATGGAGAGAAAAGACACTAACATATGATAGGGCAATATAGAGAGAGTAAGACATAGAGAAAACAAATAGAAGCGTACAAAGGGTCAAGTGTCCAAACAGTGGTTTAGAGTGGGTAAGGGAAAATTGGAAAGGGAACTACTGCCCTGGAACTAATGTCCGTGGCAGGATTAGGAAGTTATTAGGGGACAGATGGGTTAGTAAGAGAGAACACAAAAGAAGATAAGTGGAAAGAAAACGACAATAATGTATGAGAGGGCAAATTAAGAGAAGACAAGACCAAATAAATACTAGAAAGGAAATAGATACGAACAAAAGGGAAAGGAAAGGAAAGCAGAGGAGGACAGACAAAGAGGAGAGACAGTCAACAGAAGAGGAGATGACAGAACAGGGAGAGCAGAGAAAAGATTAGTAAAGACAAGAAACTACCAATGGAGAGAACAGGAAGGGAGAGGGATGGATGACAGAAAATAGAAGATATGAGAAGACAGACAGGCGGGACCAAATACTAAGAAATGTAGGAGAGGAAATAAAGAAGAAAATGGTATAAAGAAGAAAAAATGAGGCAATACGAGAAAGAGGGGAGAGCAGAAAAAGAAGAGGGAGGAAAAGAGACGAGAGTTATAACGAACAATTAGAGAAGGAGAAGAGAGAATATGAGAAGAGAACAGTGGAAAGCAAATATGAAGATAGAAGAATAAAGTGAAAAGGAGAAGACATTACAAAAGATGATTAGGTAAATGGAAGGAGGAGAAACATGGTAAGAAAAAAAGAAGGTATCGGTAGCCCACAAATACATGACTATTTATATTATTTATAAATATATATATTTATTTTTATATTTTCATTAACAAGCTGTCTGATGCCATGGACAATTATATAAATACCAAAATTTAGGACATTTGAGAATCAAAAGGGTTAGCATTCATCTGAAATTACATCAAATTATATCCAAAAGTATTCGAAAAACGAACGCCATCGCACTACAACATTTAAGGAAGACATATAAGAAGGGGTAATTATAGGCTACAATGAAGAGATGGAATAAGAAGATAAATTTAGTAAATGCAATGATGCACAGACCAGAATAAATGAAGTGAACTAAGAAACAATTAAAATCAAAGTAAAAATTCAAAGCATAGACGAGAAGAGAATAAGAAAGGAAAATAATAAAAACAAACAAGGAAAATATGACAAGTAAATATATAGATAAATAATATAAGACGAGAAATATATATGAATGAATGGGAGATGATTTACTGTAGATAATAGACAACTATAAGACAAATGTGTTGTTAATATTACTAGAGTAAAGATGGCAGGATGGACTGAGAATAACATTAAGGGGAGGTTTTTAGTTTGGTCCGTAGATATCCTTCAAGCTTAAGATTACACCCCCGTGAGCCCCTTTCAAGATAAATTTGTACATTTTTCGGTAGAAAAATGTCCCGGGTGATAGCCGGTTCCTCTTAAATTACAGGCTCGCTATCGCTCGCCAGGATAAAATCGACACCTAAATGGCACGAAAGGTCTTAAAATTGACAGAAATGGGTTGAAAGTTCTTAAAAATCGTCAAAATAATGGGACAAACGTCTTAAAATTAGAAAAACAATGGGGCTAAAAATGAGGGAGAAAGGAGTCAAGAAAAAAATCCCTCAAGTGGAAATCTCCCCAACCTCTTCTCCACCATGTTTAGTCCTATTAGTTTAGAGATTTTAACACATCCCCCCATTAGTGTGGCGATTATAACACATCCCCCCATTAGTGTGGCGATTATAACACATCCCCTTATAACACATCCCCCCATTAGTGTGGCGATTATAACACATCCCCCCATTAGTGTGGCGATTATAACACATCCCCCCATTAGTGTGGCGATTATAAGACCTGTCGTGCTCTTTAGGTGTCATTACTGTTTCCTGGCAATCGATAGCAAACCTGCACTTTATGAGGAATCGGCCTTCGACCGGGACACTTGTCTACCAAATACATCTCGAAAGTGGGTATTGTATTCTGTTTCCCCTAGCTTGATGGAGGTAGGCTATAGGCAGGAAACTAAAAATAGATTACCGTAATACATAATAAATAAACAAATACTAAACACTCTTCCCTATAGGAAGGAACACATTATATTAAGACTACAAATGACCTCTAGACATTAAATAAGTATCAACTACCTAATCCCTTGACCCCGCACAGGTTCTACCAGTATTCATAGTGCAAAATAGCTTAGCTTAAATGATAGAAATAAATATAATAACTGCCGTCATTCCAATACAAGCGATAAGATAATATTACACATAAGCCTATAATAATATAATATCGTAGAAGAGAAAATCTGAAAATCTGAAGTACTATTAGAGATAAACCAAATAAACTATAGTAGAAGAAACTCTGAAAATAACAAAACAGAAAATATCTAACATAAACCGAGTAAAGAAAACGAGGGGGAAAGGATGAAATGAAAACGGAGTGAATTGGAGACGTGCAGGGGGAAACTATGGATAAATATATAAACAGATACGTAAGGAGAATAAAGAGTAATTGAAGGAGCGAGCGAATGGAAAGGAGAGGAATGATGGAAGAAGGGGGAATGGAATATGAATCGAGTGGAGAGAGAGAGAGAGAGAGAGAGAGAGAGAGAGAGAGAGAGAGAGAGAGAGAGAGAGAGAGAGAGAGAGAGAGAGAGAGAGAAGTGTGTGTAGCTGGACAAAGAAAGAAAAGTGTGTGTGTGTGTGTGTGTGTGTGTGTGTGTGTGTGTGTGTGTGTGTGTGTGTGTGTGTGTGTGTGTGTGTGTGTGTGTGTGTGTGTGTGTGTGTGTGTGACTGTGTGGCGAGACAAAGAAAGGAAAGTTTGTGTTTGTATGTCAGAAATATAGTGACGTGTATGACAGATAGTGTATATATTTTGCGCTTTGCTAAATTGTGTGTGTGAGAGAGAGAGAGAGAGAGAGAGAGAGAGAGAGAGAGAGAGAGAGAGAGAGAGAGAGAGAGAGAGAGAGAGAGAGAGAGAGAGCTAGAGCTAGATGGGCTGATATAAGGAAATGGAAGGGAGGGAAGAGGCTACACCCAGGATTACTTTTATTAACACGGGAAGGGGAGCTCTGGGGACGCACACACACACGCATACACACACATATGAAAATATACACACACACACACACGCAGCTACACACATTGACAGCCAAGAACACAACAACCCAGACAGATACACATATACACGTAGACGCATATATACACACATATACACGTATACGCATATAAGCATGATATACAAGCTATGCACACATCAATATAGTGTATTTGTAATATCAAAATATGTACTTAGGCAACAAACGCACATATTGAACTTTGACCTTGACCTCTGACCTTGATTTTTTAAATACATTTGTTCTTCATACTATGAGCATTATTTTGACAAAACAAATATGTCTTTGTTTCGTTCCTTCATAAGAACATAAGAAAATGGGAGTCTGCAGAAAGCCGATTGGCCTACACAAGGCAGATCCCTGTCACACCCAACCTTAATTATAAGGCCTAATTATAAGCCCAGCTTACTAACACCATTAGGACTGACCTCACCGAAACGGTCAGAGGTCAGAAAAACGGGGGTCTGCAGAGCCCCACACCTGACAGATCCCCCTCACACCCAACCCATCTACAATACATATTCGAATTGGTCGCGTTATTGACCTTTTTAGACCCGTGTAAATGTCCAGGGGACCTGGTAGATGGCATATGATAATATATTATGTTTAGCGTGTCCTTTTCATGAGTACGGGTATGGTACCGGTACCATTTGACACCAACACCAGTCTGCTAGTAGACCTTATGTGTCTCACTTTGTATCAGTCTATATTTATCATGTGACCATTGAACCCAGGCTGACCTTGAACTTGACCTTTAAACCTTTGTCCTTTAGGGTTAAACAAATTATATTAACTAAAGGTACTGCTGTGCCAATTTTAATGTTTTTATCCACAATTGTGGCAAATTTTCAGATTCTGACAATTTTGTCCCTGACTATTAATTAGAATATTCAATTATGTTGGGCATATCGTCGGATAATAATTAGTGTCTTAGAGTGTACGAACTGTCGCAACTCTTTGGTGGATATGATCACCCAGTAAGTTAGGGAAGCTGAATAGATTTAGTTAGAGAGTAGTTTGCGAGATATGCACAGTTAGTCGTAGAAAATCGTGAAACACTCATATATTTCGTCATGCAAGCATGCATGTATACCTACAGTAAGAAAACTAATAATTATATAATAGCAATTATATTATCATACTTGTTAATTAATGGAATGTATATTATACCATGTCAATCCAGATAACTATAACAGGTGCAAAGAAAATCATAAGAGCTGCACTATTTTTATGAGTGTCTGAACTAAAGGCCGTAACTCTCAGGACAAATACAGAAATATTATCATACCGGTACATGTTACTTAATGGAATGCAAATTATACAATGTCAACCCAGATGATTATAACAAGTAAAACAAAAACAAATCATAAGAGCAGCACTATTTTGTATGAGTGTCTGAACTAAAGTCTGCAACTCTCAAAAAAAAATAAAAAAAATAAAAAAATAAAATAAAAAAATCTATATAGCACCCGGGCTCCGATAACTCGCTACCCGGCTCAATCCCGTCCAATTCATTTCGGAAACGCGGACGATCTGTGACGGCCAAACCACAGAGACAGAAATAAAAATGCGTGGGTCTGTTTCACTCGCAGCATCGACCGGGGATGAGCCTCTGTAGGGAGAACATGGGGGCGTTTTGGACAGTAGCCCATTTTTTTTTTTTGGGGGGGGGGGGGAGATGGGTCGTTTTTCTGGTCCCCCTTCTTCCTCATGTTTAGCCCCAATAGTTTTCAGATTTTAAGACTTTCGCCCCATTAGTTTATCGATTTTAAAACCTTTCGTCCCATTTCTATATCAATATCAAGACCTTTCGTGCCATTTAGGTGTCGATTTTTTCATGGCGAGCGATAGCGAGCCTGTAAAAATAAAAGAAGCCGGCCCGAAGGCCGGGATTTTTTTTTATCGAAAAATTTACAATTTATCTTGAAGGGGGGGTCTAGAGAGCATTTTTGTTAAGCTTGATGAAGGTCTGGCGAGAACACTAAAACACAAATTAATATACAGATAAATAGACCCCCCAAAATATCCACTGTTCCCTTATACACATTTTGTCTTCATCCTTAACCTTTCGATTCACAAAGCTACAATGAGTTGAACAAATCGAAAGTTCGTGAACGTGACTGCTGAGGGGGGCATCGCCAATTGTAAGTTACACACATTTGAGGGGATAATAAGATTTTATCAAATTTGAGAAAGTTAAGAAAACAATGTACAGTTGCCCACACAAGTTCTCTTCCTCTCCGTGATCTTATACATGGAACCATAATGTGCCTGATTGAATTACGAGTGTAGTTTCTTACGCAGTGGTTAACTCATCTGATTAGTCAACTGATAGTTAAAAGACACCACACTCGCCATTCTTTCATAGCATTTTACTTTCATATATAAGATCTCGACGAGAAACAGAACTCGTGTGGCCAACTGTACACTAAGCCATATTGCTGACTTGAACGTTGCAAAAACTATTCGAGACTGCAACGAATCTTAACAACTAATCAAATTAATTCACACACAATTGAGTTCTTCTACAAGTGGACTGATTTGTTAACAAGTTTGTCTGTCCATAAACAGTAAATCAATAAAAATGTCTCCTACAGATCACCCTAATTGACCAGAGGGGATAGGGGACAGGGGGAAGAGGGGTTGGGGGGGGTGGAGGGGGGGGGGGGGGGGCGCCATAAAAGTTGGTTAATCTAGTACGGTAATTAAATGTGGCAACTCCAATATTGTGACGAGTAATCAATTTCGGGTCGGCCGGATGAAAAAAAAAAGGGTAAAATCTGCTCCGGTTGTCAGGTTTTACACATCCGTATAAAGGGGGCGGGATTCACAAACGATTAACCCCTTCTGTACCGGCTACGTCTTTATATTATTTATTCAAGCTATATTTAGAGGATTTTGTTCAGTTTACGAAGAATCTGTGGCTATAAAAAGGGTTAAGTGAAATAGTTCGAAGGCTATTCAGTGCTAGAGGCTCTTTTGAAACTGAATAAAATCCTCTAATAAGGGCCAGAATAACGTTAAAAAGGACGACACTGGTACTAGAAGGGTTAATTATGAGATAGTTACTTTTTGTGGACCTCAATCTCCCTCATGTTTAGCCCTATTAGTTGTGATGTGTTGAAACAGTCGTCCCATGAATTTGGCGATTTTAAGACCTTTCACCCCCTTTCTATGTCAATATTAGGACCTTTCGTACGACTGTCAGCAAACCTCGTCCAATTACCAAGTCCTCCCCCTATGGACCAGCCCCCAGGGAGCTCAGAGGCGGGTGGTTATCGTCCCTCAGGCAGGCTCCAGGGCTGTGACCTGTTTTTGTTCTCTCCTTTTCTATCTTTCTCTGGCTTGTATCCATTTGGCCCCATTCAGCCTACTGTTTTAAGACGTTTATCCCCATCCAGGTGTCAATTTTTTACTGGTGAGCGGTAGCGAGCCAGCATAGTTTTTAGATTTGTTTGACAGCAGGCTAAATTTGTAAATTTTTCGATAGAAAAATTTCTCCGGTGAAGCCGGATTTCTTCATATAATGCTGGCTCGCTATCGCTCGCCAGGAAGAAATAGACACCTAGATGGGGATATACGTCTTAAAATAGTTGGCTGAATGGGGCCGAATGGATACAAGCCAGAGAAAGAGAGAAAAGGACAGCAATAACAAAAAGCAGGTCACCCCCCTTATGTCTGTCCACTCTCACCCACTGGCACACAAGGGACTGGGGTTCTCGAAAGGGGGCTCCAGTCCTGACAAGTTTCTTGACTTACAGTGTGCTGGCTTAATAATCCAGAAGGGTTGATAGCCTCTGAAGTACCTTACTATTTTAACTAACTAACTCACTCACTCGCACAGTTGCACGGGTTCCAGGACACCCAATACACCAATTCAATCAGTAGAGTTCAACTTGTGTAGCCTCACTCATGAATAACTACACTGTACATATGAATTACATAATAGTAAAGCAATATACACATAAGCGTTTCAATGGTTTACGTGTTCTGAGGATACATATAATATATACCCAGGGGAGGCCTCATAGACATTTGATGAGGAGTTGCTGGAACCCCTGTTTCAATTGTCTGGTCTCCCTCACTGTTTCTGTTTGTCTCACCTACACAGAGATATCCAGCTAGCTTTCTGGACCACTTTCTCGCCCATGTTTAGCCCCATTAGTTTTCAGATGCTAAGATGTTTGTCCCATTAGTTAGTCGATTTTAAGACCTTTCACCCCATTTCTTCGTCAATATTTAGACCTTTTGTGCTATTTAGGTGTCGATTTTTTCCCTGGCGAACGATAGTGAGCCTGTAATGTTGGAAGAACCGGCCTTCGGCCGGGAAATTTGAACAAATTAATCTAGAAGGGGGATCTAATGGATGTTTCATTAAATTTGATGGAGGTCTAGGGAAGAAACTAGAAAAAAAATGAATACATGCAAAAATCGCCCAAAAAGTGAACCATCTCCCCTTAATTTGGTTCTGTCACTCTTTCAACTTTGAGGATGACACTTGTTGCCGTTTGTCGCCCTCATGCACATGGAACAAAAAATAGTGTATCAATGGTTTACGGGTTCTGATTTGATTAGATAATCCGACAAACACTTTTTGTGTACCGTACCATTGTTGTTACAATTAAGGGGACAGTGGCTGTTTGTTTGGTATATAAATTCATTTATTCATATATTTTTTTTATTTTTTTATTTTCCTCCCTAGACTTCCATCAAGCTTACAAAAACACACCCTATACCCCCCCTTCAAGATAGATTTGTACATTTTTCGGTAGAAAAATATCCCGGCCAAAGGCCGATTCCTCCTAAAATTACAGGCTCGCTATCGCTCGCCAGGAAAAAATCGACACCTATATGGCTGGGGCTAAATATTATGGAGAAGGGGGTCCTGAAAAAACAGTCTGTCTCCCCCTTAAGTGTTCAATGTTTACAGCGCCAACGGGTGTCCATTTACACCTAACCTAACCAAACCTTAATAATTAATTTGGCTCTGGTTTAAATCTACAGGTAGGCTGGTTGCAATGGTGTACTGGGCGAGATTTTATCCAGGGTCACGAAGACTTTACACTCGTATATTTATCAACGTTACCGTACCATGGGTCGCTTTGGGCCATGAGTGAGCACCGTGCCTCATGTGAAGGTAGGATGGCAGGTGCTCGTTGTACTCTACGTGCTTCACATGTCTCACTCCCTATACTGGAACAAGACCTCACGGGCTTCACTGTTCATTGTACAGCGGTGAATGTTCAGGCTCTCAGCCTATGCCCGAGAAGGAGTAAGTTGGAATATAGGGAAAAAACAAAAAAAAAAACAAAAAAAATTTGTTCACTTAGTGACAAATAATGGTTAAAGGACAAACTTGGATGGTCTTCGTTCCAGATAGGCTATGTAAGGCATCTGAGGTGATCTGTGAGAATTAAAAGGATAAAGACGATCTCAACCCTCTGACTTCCATATACCCTGCCTAATCTTAATACAATCGTCTAATAGTAGCCAGAATAAACTGTGCAAAGGCGTCAAAATCCTCAAGGGGTTAAGTGTGGCCTGGGGTAAGAATTATCCACTACAGTGTATTCAAACTTTCTGCCACTTTCTTAGTGAGGTGATTTTGTGAGCATGATCTCATAATATTATTATTTCAACTATCTTTTAACTTAAATTATTAAAATTTGACCTTTCAAATAGCCTACAATGACTATTAAGATTAAACTTGGCTGGGCTGAGGAATTTTATTTATCTCAGTAAATCTCTTAGACAAGGATTAATAGAAATAGTCCCGAGTATCACATACAGACTTCTGAAAACATTATTTTATCTGATATTCATTCCATTGATTATTTTTTGTGTTTTACTTAATACAGTCTATAGTAGCCAAAGGGTTAACCTAATACGGAATAGTTGGGTTAGGTTGGAATCTGACAGATGTGCGTATTAGAACTGTAAACAAATATCCGCAAAGTTGGCAGTAAGTCACCGTAAACTATCCCTCTCAAACACCTTATTCACTATTACGAATCATTAGCTATATAATACTTTTAAATTATGGTATGGGCGATCGAAAGAGATCGTTAAAAAAAATACAGTTGAGCTTTGACCGTGAAAATTAAGGTATCTTGTTGGCAATTTTCTGCTAGTTCTACGACTACAGAATCTTATTAACAATATGTAAACTTATAACTTGGGCAAATATCGACCTCCTAGCCGGCCATGAACAACAGTAGCCATCGCCCATTAATCTACAGGACACAGAAATAGGCCTCCATTCCCTGGTTATATTCAATAGGGATGGGGTGGGGGAGCGGTTTGAATGAGGGTCCGAACATGCACACAATTATCGGCTCAGTGGCACCTTGACGTAGAGGCGAGTATCCATTTCCACATGTCAAAGCCAATTCTCGCTAACAGAGGATGCTCACTGGCGCTTATTTCGGCAACTTTTGAACGACAAATTTACTTCGGCTACTTTACGACTTACCCTGGTTTCGGCGCTACACTAGAGAGAAAAGCATTTAATTAATATTCACATTTATTTTCACCAACCCACCAATTAATTTACAAATAAACCTAACTAATGAAAGCAAAGAAAGTAGTGAATACATGTGATACTCCAAGGACTCGAGCCTAGAATACTCACATAGAATCGTAATGGAAGCATGATCAATAAGCTGTCAGATAGGAGTTGCTGTAGAACTTTGAAGCAACACAGTTCATGTGAATCCCCCTAAGGAATCCATTTTCCATCTCCACACCCTCTTTCTTATGTCACTACTGCTCATATTAATCATCACGTTGGTAAAGGAGTTTCTTATTTCATAGTCCACACCGAACACTGTATAAGGAACTGAGTGATGATATATGAAAGAGCACTTTATACAACCCCAGTTCTTAAAGTTAACAATTTCTTCTGCTTATTTCGTTCAACATGTGTAGTATTATAATGGGGCAAGGTTTAGGGATTATGGTTGCGTACTCCTAAACATAAATCCAATGAGAGAACATCGCCTTAACGAGCGATGTAAGTATTATGGAATGGTTATCTCTTAAGAGAATGTGCTCAATAATGTTCTAGAACAATAGCATTTGTTCGATATGGGATAGCCACATGACCTTGATGTTGCGGTGCCAAGTTTGCTATCAATCAATCGATATGGGATATTTCTAATTATGGAAGTATATCTCTGTACACGAATTTATGGATATCATTTTCTAAGCATCAACTGCACAACTACATGACGGTATACTATTTATTGAAAAGCTAGTTCTATCGAAAAATCAATCCAAATAGTTATAATTGCATAAAGAAAAACATAGGGTGTCCTCGAATTCTTATGAGTGGGCTAGAGACTATGGTATCCGAGTGTACCTTCTCAAAGTGATCGATTCCCTGTACCTTCATAACGGCATTGATAAACAATTTTGTTTATCTATATTGATGGACGAAAATTGTACAAAAATTGATTATGTTGAATAAATAAATAAGTGTTATCATATGTATGAATGATAAGCACTGTGTTGCATATAATAAACTCAATGATAAGCACTGTGTTGCATATAATATACTCAATGATAAGCACTGTGTTGCATATAATAAACTCAATGATAAGCACTGTGTTGCATATAATAAACTCAATGATAAGCACTGTGTTGCATATAATAAACTCAATTGGACAGTTTCCAATTAAGGGTAGGCTTGATTTTTCTGTACCCCATTCTCCCTATTTTCAAGTCGCTTTATTTTTGAAATTTTAAGACGTTCGCTCCTGTAATTTGGCGATGTTAAGGCCTTTTAAGCCATTTAGGTGTAGATTTTTTCCTGGCGAGCTTGTAATTTAGGATGAACTGGACTTCAGTCATTTTTTTTTTTTACCGAAAAATGTATAAATTTATCTCGATGGGGGGGTATTTTTAAGTTTGATGGATGTCTTGGGAGGAAACTAAAGACAATAATAAATAAATAAATAAATAAATAAATAAATAAATACAAATTTCCCCCAAAGCTGTATTTTATAATAACTGTGTGGGACCTTGGATAAGTAACAAGTCTGGCATCTTCGTTCAGTACCGGCGACGTACTTTTCAGCATATTGTGGCAACTATTAGACGATTTTATTCATATTAGGAAGGATCTGTGGTAGTTAAAAGGATTAGGCCTAAATGAGATAGCCTGAAGCATTGTAATTGCTAGAGATCCCTTCTAAGCTGAATACAATCATATAATGCTTGCCAGAATATAACGAAGCATTGTAATTGCTAGAGATCCCTCCTAAGCTGAATACAATCATATAATGCTTGCCAGAATATAACGAAAAGGACGTCACCGGTACAGAAAGGGTTAATGAGACCATCCTCACATATCATCAAACGCACTTCAATCAGATAATATTACTCTAACTTGTAAAATGCCTAGCGATATTCTATTGGTTATACTAAATGGGGTAAACATTTATACAAACACATGAAATAGTCAAGAATCCACGTATTATTGCTATATTGTATACTCAAGTAATTAGACTAGATGCAGATACCAATGACTAACACACATCTACAGTGAGTTGGTTAATTTCAGATATCTCCCAAAGTGTTCAATTTGGCTAAGTCCAACCCAAACTCATTCCAACGATTCCCGATATTCCAAATCTTAATAATGCGAACACGAGATTAAACGGTGGCCCAGCGCACTTATTTTCTGTATTTGAAGCGCTAGCACTGGTGTTGGGGGTTCGATCCCACGTGCCGGCTGGGGAAGTTCTCTCAAACATTTTCCCTGGTCGTGAAGACTAGGTCTGGACGGACCCTCTCGATGGGACCCAAATAGTCTCCTGCCCACGCCCTACCCCCTCGGGGGTATGTAGGCGTTGTCATTAGCAGCCAGGATCAGTCTGTTGATCCCTTAGAATAAGATCTAGGTTACCGTAAGTCTGTGTATTTTCAGCCTCATTGGCTGTCGGCTTGAATTATACCGATTATTAGTGTTATTATCAATAAATGCTCCCTCAAATCTGAGTAAGTATGAACTTAAATGTAAACGCAGTATGCTCAGCTTGTTCCAAAATCACACAAGTTATGGGTATAATAAAACATATATAAGGCACCAATAGCAACAATCACATGATAGATCATCCCTGTGAAGCTCAAATTAAAATACCGGTACTAATTTAATCATTTTTGTATAATGTGATTGAGTTAGTAACTGATTAATGAATGACAGAAATGATTAATTTTTCCAGGTATTTCTCAAGGATTTAAATTTATCGTTGTTAAGAAATATTGATATCTAGTTCATCAGGATGAATAATTAACAAAATTCAAGTGATTACGAATATTCGGGCCCAATATTACTTGGAATATGCACACCGGCGTACCACGAAATTATTATATTACTAGCAGGGGTACCCGGCGTTGCCCGGGTAATCACCATAATCACCATCACTACTACCATAATCACCATCATCAATACTACCATAATCACCGGCCTCGACCTCCCTGTGCCTCATTAAACGGCGACCTCGATTTCGGCCGCTAAATGACCTCCGATTTTGGATCTGACCTCATCCGTACCCCCATTTTTGGGGGCTGCGAATAACTTTCGTTCCATACAACTTTTCGATCGGAGGCCTCCTTCTGCCCCAAACGGCCATTTATTATTATTATTTTTTTTCAATTTCGGCCTCAAAACGACCTCCGATCGTGGCCTCGCCCCCTCTATGACCTGACCCAGGTCAATTGACACCCACATGCAAAGCTTCAGCTCCCCAGGTCCAAAACTGCGGCCGCCTATAAAGAACACACAGACAGACAGACAGACAGACAGACAATCGAAAATATTATATAGATATGTACTGTATGTATGTATGTATGTACGTATGTACGTATGTATGTATGTACTCTGGCACCTTCCCCAATTTTCCTCTTTATTTTTTTATGATGCGATTTGTTTTGTTTTTCTGATGCGTTGTGATGTCCCTGTTCGGGCTCTGTCTCGAGTCGGCCACCCCCGAATATTATATGAAGCTAAACATTCCCAAAATTACCATATGCAAGTAACGCATAGAAAAATACCAGACTTTCATCAAATCCGTTACACACAATTTGATTAACCCTTGTAATTACCTGGCCATCAATACAAGTTATTAATTAAGATGCTCCTTAGG
This sequence comes from Paralithodes platypus, assembly GCA_032716605.1. Taxonomy (NCBI): domain Eukaryota; kingdom Metazoa; phylum Arthropoda; class Malacostraca; order Decapoda; family Lithodidae; genus Paralithodes; species Paralithodes platypus. Next base: position 26,629,478 of record CM064576.1, on the reverse strand, counting down.
TTACTCGAGATATTCCACAGTCCACAGCGGAGTGAAATCGTTTAAAGGAGGGTAGGGGTTAGTTTTTGGTCTATTTATTCATTCATTCATATATTTTCTAGTTTCCTGGCTAAACCTCCATCAAGCTTAAAAAAAACACTCCCTAGACCCCTCTTCAAGATAAATTTGTACATTTTTCGGTAGAAAAATATTCCGGCCAAAGGCCGGTTCTTCTTAAAAATACAGGCTAGCTATCGCTCGCCATGAAAAAATCTACACCTAAATGGCACGAAAGGTCTTAAAATTGACAAGGAAATGGGACGAAAGGTGATAAAATCGCCAAACTAATAGGCCGAACGTCTTAAAATTTCAAAAATGTTGGGACTAAACATGAGGGAGATGGGTGTCCCGAAAAACCCTATACCTCCCCTTAATGATAGCAGAACAAATGGAAATGAAGCAATCATATTCAATTCCTCCTTTGCTACTTCTTTCTGGTGCAATATTACCTTACGTAACCGTAACACGTCTACGGCAGGCAACGAAATGTACTAGAAACGGGCAATTAGAAACACGAGAACTCTCAAGTATAAATGATGGTAACATAACTTTAAGCTACCCAGTTTATGAGCAAGGTGGTTGGCGAACCATTGATGTTGACAGTATATACAGTACATATGGAAACACATACAGCGTATTTATCAACCAAATCTAACCTAACCAGTCTAGTCTAATTAGCTTCAACCTGTTTAAGTCTAATTTGCTTAAACCTGTTCGTTATAAATATAGCTGTAACAAATACACACACATTCAGAACCTCGGAGTGGTGGTGCAGGTTATGTTATTATACTGTAGGTTAGCCTACGCAGTCATACAAACAAGATGCAGTCATGCCACATGTACAATTACCGTAAATTCAAGAGTTCGCAGAAACCCAGCTCACAGGCTATGTAATTTTATGCTACAATAACTTTTACTTGACAGTACTCTTGTTTCATATATCCTGTGGCTGTTTGTCTTACGTCGTACCGGTACAAATAGCGAGTTAACATCCCTCTCTCTAGATTTCACACACATTATCATCCATATTTTCAGCGATTTAATTGATTTCAACAGTAAACATTACCAAAACTGGGTTGTAATAAATCAACCCCCCCCCCCCCCGCCTGTGACTCTAATGTTGTCGCCCCTATAATTACGTTAATTACATTGTTCCACCTCACTCCCCTTCTGCCCTTCCTGACGAGAGGGGAGCATCTTGGGAGGTGTTTACACTTCATTCCTAACTTGATCACAGACCTAATGAAAAGGAGGAATAGTAGAGTTGCTGTAGGACAGGCACACACACACACACACACCCACACACAGACACACACACACACACACACACACACCCACACACACACACACACACCACACACACACACACACACACACACACACACACACACACACACACACACACACACACACACACACACACACACACACACACACACACACACACACACACACCACACACACACACACACACACCACACACCCACACACACACACACACACACACACACACACACTCACACACCTTCTCTCTCTCTTAGACATCCACACACCACACACACACACACACTCTCTCTTAGACACACACACACACACACACACACACACACACACACACACACACACACACACACACACACACACACATAAATTAATGAAAGCATATGGTCCTCCCGGGATTCGAACTAGGGACACCACACCTAGAACATAAGCATCTAAACCATAACACCACCAACACAGTTTAACAGGCGATTTTATACAAATCAAGAGTTATTTGTGGGAATATAAAAGGCTAATACTATCTGGATTTACCATCTGCTTCCCACACACACACGCACACTACACACACACACACACCACACACACACACACACACACACCCACACACACACATACACACCCCCACATACACACACACACACACACACACACACACCCACACCACACACACAACGCCATCACACAGTACACTAGGACCATACGGCTGGGAGAGTGTAGATTACAGAGAAGGGGTGTTGTAGATAGAGGAAGCTGTTGGTATGGCTTTGGTATGTGCATATGAAACATTTCAAATAATTACTACATGTTACCGAAATTAAATGACCTCATAATATATCGGTATAAATGCATCCTATTATTGTATTCACTATCCCACCTCTATCTATACTACAATCACCAGCTCAACCCCCCTAGACCTATCCATACTCACCCATATTCACCACCTCAACCCATCTAGACCTATCCACAACCACCCACCTTAACACCACCACACCAGCCCCCACCTACTATACCAACAACCCATGTACACCCACCTTCTACCACCACCTACCAACTACAGTATCATATTCCTACCACACCAGCACCCGATAGCCTCATACCAGTGTGGCTCCACCCATCTATCACAAAACATACTATACCCCCTACCACACCACCACTCCATATTCAACAACCTACCACAACTACCATACCCTAGGGCGGGTGCCCAACCCCGAAAGGGGTTGGAATAGGGGAGCTATCCCACCACCAAAGGCGGCTTTCTAGGGCCTTTCCTAGCTGATGCTGAGAGGATTGGGTACTAGTTATGTGGTGATGGGCTGGTCTATCAGAGTGAGAGTTGAGCATTCTCTGCCATACCCATAGCTTACTCTTACTGTTCCTTTCGCTTATATATTTTCTAGATCTCAAGCGTCTCTTCCGTGGATTGACCTCTCTACTGCCAACCTAGAGGTTGGCAAACTGGGAGCCAAAGCTTCAAATTTTTTCCTTGCCCCTCAACTTTCCCTTCAAAATTATTAAGGGGCATTGGGGCCTGGGTGGAGCTTTGGTGTCCCGGGCGTTTCTGCACCCTCATCAGTCCCTCGCCTGGGAGGGGCTTCGGTCACCTTGGCATTCTTATTAGTGGTAAAGCTGGGAGGGTTCGGGGGGGGGGGGGGGGGGGGGGCGCTTGGTTATGGCCTTGGCTTGGCTCGGGACCTTAGGGCTGTTCGGTCAGACGGCCAGGGGAACAACAACAACAACTACCATACCCTTAACTCACCACCACCTCATATCCATACACTTACCAGCCCATATCCATTCACCTACCACACCAACCATACTACCACCTCGTATCCTTCCACCTACCACATGTCCATACACCTCCACACCACCACTACTCTCCCACTCACTCTTAACCCTTCCTCCTCCTTCACCCTCTCCCCCACTCAATCCTCCCCCATCCGCTCTCCCTTCCGCCCCCACCCGTCAAACTCAGGCTGTTGAAAATTCTGCTACTCCATAATTACCCTCTTCAGTATGCCCACAGCTCGGAAAATCCCGGGGGGAGGGGAGGGGCGGAAGGAAGGGCGTCTCTTGTCTGAACCAGAACAAATCAATTAGTCTTCTACTCCTTTTGAATAGTGTATAATCTTCAATAGAGAGGTACAGTCGTGGCCAGGTATTCGTGGTACAGTACCGAACGATACTTATGGGACAGTGGCTTAGTTATAGAAGCTCGCTGAGACAAATTTGGTTGCTTATCAGTGACCACAATATTTCAAAACACAACGTCACTACTTTTCTGAATTAGTCTATTTGACGAAATAGTGTATCGCAAATTCCTAACCACGACTGTACTTCATATCATAAGTTTATATAAATTGAATAAATATATATACCGGTATATATATATATATATATATATATATATATATATATATATATATATATATATATATAGATATATATATATATATACCGGTATATATATATATATATATATATATATATATATATATATATATATACAGTATAGTTTACGGTAGACTGACCTGTACCGGCCCCCAAGGTAAAGATGTGATTCTTCTCACCAAGGTGCCACAAGATTCTTACCTGTAACAGATAAGGACAGAGATTAATAAACATGTTAAACAGAGCATAAAGTAAAGGTTATCTGTGTATTCTAGTTATACTATACCGTACGTAATATCGGGAGAAGTGATAAAGTATCTATAGCCTACTTACCGTACTGTAATTTCAACCTTCTATACAAATGCAAGTGTATTTGACATTTCTAACTCACTCACTCACTCACCTCTCTTTCTCTCTCTTTATATATATATATCGCATGTTGGCGTCAGAAAATTTAAAAAATACAATTCTTGCACACCAGTTAATCAATTAAAACAAATATTCAAACATTGGAGAGCAGTATTCTGAATTTCTGGAGCGATACAACGTTTATACAAGGGACGGTGTGATATATTATTTTCCTTATGCAAAAAATTACACATTTATTTTATGTCTCTAGCGATTGGAAAATAGACACAGTGCGTGGAAGTTACAATCACGCTCAAAAGTTACATCCCTCTTCATACTTAAAAACAAAATCCTCTTAAGGTTCTAAACAATTCACATCTCAACTGGTTTAACCCATTCAGTACCAGTGCTGTTCTTTTACCTCTATTCTGGCTACATTTAGACGATTTAATTAAGTTTATAAGGGGTCTCCGGCCATGAACCAGCTTCGAACTAGACTAGCTCAATTAACCCATACCGTACATAAAAAAGCGGCTTAAAACTTTGGTAATTCAATTAATGTATTCAAACGTTGTATAGAATAATGAGTTCCCCAGGTCTAACCACCAGGAAGGTACCGGTAATTTAGTATTTCTCTTCCCTATACAAATATTTAAAGGTCTCACTCGTCACTAGAAATATAATTTAGATTAACTTTTCCCTAGAAAGATTATTGTAAGGTCACTCAACCCTAGATAGATATTTCAATGCTTAACCCTTCCTTAGAAACATATTTTAAAGTCTCTTTCTTCCCTAGAAAGATATATGAATGTCTAATCTTCCCCTAACAAGATATTTTAAGGCCTCTCTCTCTCTCTCTTCCCTAAAAAGGTATTTTAAGGTCTCACTTTCCTCCAGTAATGTTTGGTGAAGGAAAATGAGAGTAAGACGCTTCCTAGCTTATGACCATTGTTCCATCCTACTTGAAGTTTATGATATTGTTGCCTCTAATAACTTCCATTGGAATTTACGTACAGCCAGCCTTCCAAAGCATTTGCACCAGTTTAATATCTTAGCAACTTCTTTATGGATGTTGGTACTGTTCTCATAACGTGGTCTTTCAAAATGCTTTAGCCTATACATATTAATTGGATGTTGGTACGGTAGCCTATTCAAATGGTTATTCAAAATACTGAATAATATAATTCTTGGTTCATTACGTTACGGTTATAAAATAATTACGTCGAATACTAATTAACATACTGTATTTTGTGTAGACTTTTGTACCGTCACCGGTTATTCCAGCAGCCATGAATATCTTCTCCAACTCGCTTGCATTATAAATTCCTTTGCTGTAAGAGTATGCCATGCCATTCAGTGAAAGTTTGTGGTAATGAAATACAGCACGGACGAGGTAACTAAAGGATAGCTATCAAAGAAACATGACAGAGTCCTTTACCCACTTTTACTCTTAGTCACTACAACACGTTTAACCTTGAGAATGAAGTATAATTTATTGAAAGTTTCAAAGCAGGCTCATACCGTACTCAGATGTATGCCATGATTATCAGACCAATAATTTATGTTCAAAAAATAAAATATACTAGGAATTGTTGTGCCAACAGTGATGTATGGGGCTGAGACATGGGCTCTGAAGGAAAAGGAGATAAGAAAGCTGGATGTGATGGAGATGAGCTGCTTAAGAAGTATGTGTGGAGTTAAGTCATCTTCACACATACAAGAGTCGGTGCCCGAGTCCATCACGAGTGAACGATGGGTGACACTCTTTGTGACTCTGGCAAGAGCCAGCCCGAGTAGGTCACTGTTCCCGATTCACCAAGAGTCAAGAAGAGTCGGTAGGTGTTCATCCAAGAGTCAGTATGAGTCGTGGAGTCAACAAGAGTCACAAAGAGTGTAACACGAACCTAACATGAGTTGAGGAAATTTGAAAAATAACGGTCAAATTCCAGGGTACGAAAACAAAGAGTCGGTACGAGTCAACACAAGAGTGTAACAAGAGTGTAACAAGAGTCAACAAGAGTGTAACAAGAGTCACGAAGAGTGCCGTCATCTGGGGTGTCATCGGACAATGTACCGGCATGTATGTATGTATGTACTGTAAGCAGTAGTGTTGTTAGAATTGATTTCAACCATATATTTACCGGAAAATTACACACTAAATTTTGATAGTGGTCAAATATAGGTAGGCTGTCCCAACACTTGTCTCTCTTCATCTGTCTACACCTGTACCTCCATATTATATTATTCGCCTTTGAATAATAAGGCTATGTTTGAGTTATAGGGCTTACTCGAGCTTGTTTTTAACCCTTTGATTCCTAGAGGTTATTCCAACGTTATATAAATCCCTCTGACTGTAGAATTAATGTAGGCTATAAGATTCGTCGTCTGATTAAAGGGGTTAATAAGTATCGTCATTTTTAATTCTTCACTACTGGAGGCTCTTACTATCAAAACACTTGGAAGTTAGGCTAGTTGGAGAACAATATAGTAGGACATTATTTAATTGGAATAGTTTTATTCCTCTGGGAATAGTAGGTCCTGGAAAAAAAAATGCTTATTCCAAAACGTATTGAAAGTTTATCATTATGAAAGGCTTAACAAGATTATAAATAGTACATAATGCCTGAGATATATCATAACATATATGATAACCGTATTTACAATAGCCTATAGGCTACTCTATTTGTTTTCTTCACCTGCCGGAAAGTCTGATAGCAGCTGATTTATCGGTACATAGTAATCCTCGTACTACTTTCGATGAGCCGATTACTATGATCAAATTTACGTAGCAATTGGAGCACCGCGTACAAATGGGCTAGTTTACCCTACAGCCTACATACACTGTTTGTTATTGTGTCTCCACGAAAGGCCTCCGCGCGAATAACAGGAGAAACAGGCGCCAGTGCGGTCATCCGTGCTGTTCCGTTTACATGTGTTGAATATTAACGGGGGTCACCTGCTTTTTTTGTTTTATCTCTCTCTCCTTTTCTCTCTTTCTCTGGCATGTATCCATTCGGCCCCATTCAGCCAACTGTTTTAAGACGTTTATCCTCATCCAGGTGTCGATTTTTTCCTGGCGAGCGATGGCGAGCCAGTATTTTTGGAGAAATCCGGCTTAGCTATCGAAAATTTTACAAATTTAGCTTGCTGTCTAAACAAAGAAATATATATGCTGGCTCCCTACCGCTCGCCAGGAAAATATTGACACCTGGATGGGGGTAAGCATCTTAAAACAGTAGGCTGAATGGGGCCGAATGGATACAAGCCAAAGAAAGAGGGAGATACAGAGTAAAAAAACGAGGTGGGCTCCCTTAACGGCCACACCGGAATCGTCGGCGGGGGGGGGGGGGGGGGGGGGGGGGGGGGGGGGGGTGCAAGAATTCAGGGAGAGAGAGAGAGAGAGAGAGAGAGAGAGAGAGAGAGAGAGAGAGAGAGAGAGAGAGAGAGAGAGAGAGAGAGAGAGAGAGAGAGAGAGAGAGAGAGAGTACAAAGTACAAAGGAGTACAAAGGAAATCAAGCAACAACAGGTCTAGTGACCCTTCTAGGCTGCTTGTCCTCCAAAACACTGAGGATCAAGTGTCCAAACAGTGGTTTAGAGTGGGTAAGGGAACATTGGAAAGGGAACTACTGCCCTGCCACTAACGTGGCAGGACTAGGAAGTTAGTAGGGGACATATGGGTTAGTAACTGAGGGGAGGATAAAATAAAGTTATTCATTTACAAACGCAGTCAGACGCGGGTTTGATGCGAGATATTTGTCTAGGCGGAATTTAAATGAATCAACGGTGCTGCAGTCTATAACGTCTCGGGGAAGCCCATTCCACAAGTTGACAACTCGATTGAAGAAGAAATTCTTAGATTCGTGTGAGTTAAAAGATTTACCAATAATTTTGAAAACCGTTTCCCCGCGTGTAATTAGATTGGTCGATAGTGAAGTACTTACTACAGTTCATATTGTCGATGCCTTTGATGATTTTGAACATTTGAATTAAGTCACCTCTTAATCTGCGCTGGGTTAAAGGAAATAGATTTAATTCTCTAAGACGCTCTTCGTATGGTTTGTTCTTTAGGCTAGGTATCATTTTGGTAACTCTACGTTGAACTCGTTCTAGCTTGTTTATGTCTTTTTGGTAATAAGGGCACCAGCATTGAACGCAGTATTCCAGAAGAGGGCGGACTAAGGAATTGTAAAGGGTTAGGATAACGTCTTTGGATTTATGCTCAAATGATCTGCCTATAAAGCCAATTATTTTGTTTGCCTTCTTAACAACTTCTGAAAGAGAGAGAGTGAGAGAGAGAGAGAGAGAGAGAGAGAGAGAGAGAGAGAGAGAGAGAGAGAGAGAGAGAGAGAGAGAGAGAGAGAGAGAGAGAGAGAGAGAGAGAGAGAGAGAGAGAGAGAAAGAGAGAGAGAGAGAGAGAGAGAGAGAGCACAATACAATGAAACCGAGTGAGAGGTAGAAACAAAATAAACACAAATCAAATACGATAAAATAAACGAGCGTGTCGGTCTATCAATGCAAGTGAAGCAGGATTTAAGCAACATTTGTAGTTCTGTAAATGTAAATTATAGCTTTGCTCCCGCCATATATTTTCATTCAACTTGAGAAGATGCTAACTGAGTCTATCGGTTTATCAAAATAGTCTGTAGCTATGTATTTAATTTCTAGCGGCACTTCTATAGTACCGGGTACCTACTGTAGGTTGTGATGGGTACAAAAGCATGAGCCTCGTCGACAACCTGTAGTGTTGCCTAATAATTCATGACTGCTTCTGTACACTGGGTTTTCAGCTATTTTAGATATAATATGTTATGAATCATCATATATATTGTGAATTTTCCTTATGTCATGTATTCCATTCTCTTCTTGAACTGACTCCTGGCCACTCATTTTTGGTCGTGGGGTCTGTGAGGACAGTGTGTCTACTTAAATGTGTAAATATATGTAAATCTATTAAATGTTACTTTTATAAAGATATGTAAAATATATTGTAATGTATATATTACGAAATAAAGGTTTGTCTGTCAGTCTGTCTGTCTAGCCAAGGTACTACTGTATTGCATACATTAGCAAGATCATAATGTTGAGCGGTATCGTACTTGAAAAGTAGACAGAATGGATAAAAAAAGACAATAATATAGCAAACATTTATTAAATAGGAATCTTACTATGTTGCTAGGCAGTGTTTAGTGGCAGGTAGTGAAAGTAGCGCCAGTGAAAATTCTCTAAAGTTCTCGTCGCTTAAAGGGGATGTCACATAGTGGTTTATTGTCATTTATTGATGGACACAATTCTCCGGGAACATGGTGGGATCTCATGCATTGGTATCGGAAACAAAACTAAAGATATATTACCGTAATTTAGGTTGGTGATGTGTTATGCATCATTAAACTGATATTGTCAACTAAAAAATAAAAAAAATAGAAAACATAATTACCGAAGAAAATGGAAGGAAAGTGCACTCGTGTGGTACCGGCTAAAATCCTCTAAATCTTACATCCCCTCTGAAGTTCTCGTTACTTAAGGGGTAGTGCTTGTTTTTTGGTCTATATATTAATTAATTAATGTATTTTTAAGTTTTCTCGCTAGACCTCCATCAAGCTTGAAAAAACACCCCGTAGACCCCCTTTCAAGATATATTTGTACATTTTTCGGCAGAAACATAATGTCCCGGCCAAAGGCCGGTTCCTTCTAAAATTAGAGGCTCGCTTTCGCTCGCCATGAAAAAATCGACACCTAAAGGGCACGAAAGGTCTTAAAATTGACAACGAAATGGGGCGAAAGCTGTTAAAATCTTCAAACAAACGGAACGAACTTCTTAAAACCTCAAAACTAATATGCTTAACATGGGGGAGGAGAAGGGGGTCCAGAAAAAAGCGAGTACTAGCCCCTTAAATTCGCACAAACTTGCACTAAAACACCTGACAGAGAGTTGGGCATTACAAAGTTGCACCCGAGGCTATACTGACATCTGCATACTAACTGTGATAACCTGGCTAAAAAAAAAAAAAAAAAAAGGCTAAAGTGGAGAGAAGTGGATGTGGAGGAACGTAAAGCTTCGTGAATACAAATGTTCACCGGTATATTACGGTACTTAAAGGAAGAAATTAAAGGAAATATAGTACGGTATTTTTTTTTTATTCTTTCTATGTGAGTGAGGGAGACAAACGGCAGAACTGCTTGTAGCGAGTGCCTCCCCCAGAGTTGAAAGAGTGACAGGGCCAAAATCAAGGGACGTTCGAGCCAAAATGCCTGGACACACGGAGCTTGAAGCAATTCAAGTCATAGGAAGAAGGAAAAACTGATTCTGGGAGAGCGTTCCAGAACTCAGCAGTTGAATAGAAGGAAGTCTGAGAATAACGTTTCACTCTTGGGTTGGAGAGTTGCACAGAGTAGGGTGGGATAGTATAGTTACGGTTGTAGTTATAGGGTACCGTAATACTAAAATACTGGTGGTGCACTTTAATTACGTGTATTTAGTGCCATTACAAAATACTTATGGTTATAGGCCTAGTAAATTATACATGCGGTATACATAAGATTAGGCTATACTTTCTGGGAGTTTAAATGTACCGTATTATTTTAACTACCGGTACCAACAAAATACATGACAATTTTTCACACTTGGCTTAATCATAAATACTGTAGATTTACAATTATTAAGCATCGACAATAATACACCTAATACAAGCAGAACTATCAATTGGTAACATTTTGCTGATTAAACCTAATAATAGAATATAGATAATATGCAAATTAAATATTTGATTAGGATATCGCTTAGATACGGGTAGGGCTTGTCAACAGTAGTAAATATCAACAGCCTAATGAAATACAAATACTGCGCTATTTATATAATTTCATTATGCTGACTGATATCGCTCCCAGTTAAGGGAGCCCCCCTCGCTTTTTGTTCTCTTTCTCTCCCTCTCCCTTTGGTTTGTATCCATTCGACCCCATTCAGCCTACTGTTTTAAGACGTTTACCACCATCCAGGTGTCAATATTTTCCTGGCGAGCGGTAGCGAGCCAGCATATATGTATATATATATACAGTATATTTGTTTTGACAGCTAGCTAAATTTGTACATTTATGTCTCCATACAATGCTGGCTCGCTATTGCTCGCCAGGAAGAAATCGACACCTAGATGGGGATAAACGTCTTAAAACAGTTGGCTGAATGGGGCCGAATGGATACATGCCAGAGAGAGAAAAGGAGAGAGAGATAAACAAAAAAGCCGGTGATCCCCCTTAAGGGGAGATTTCCACTCGATTTTTTTTTTCTTGACCCCTTTCTCCCTTATGGTTAGCCCCATTGCTTTTGATATTATAAGACGTTCGCCCCATTAGTTTGTCGATTTTAAGAATTTTCGCCCCATTTCTGTAAATTTTAAGACTTTTCGTGCCATTTAGGTGTCGATTTTTTCCTGGCGAGCGATAGCGAGCCTGTAATTTAAGAGGAACCGGCCTTCGGCCGGGAAATTTTTCTACTGAAAAATTTACAAATTTTCTTGAAAGGGGGTCTAGGGGCTGTAATGTTAAGCTTGATGGAGGTCTAGCGAACTAACTAAATACCTCCCCTTAACATCCATGTGGTGATAAAGGTTAATCCATGAGAGGCTGTCCAAGCTCGACATCTTTACCCCCTTGAGGATTATGACGCGTTTTAGCAGTGTATTTTGGCTATCATCAGACGATTGTATTCAGTTTAGGAAGGATCTGTGAGAGTCGGAAGAAAAATTGAGTACGTTTTGACTCCTTAGATTCCTAGAGATCCTTCCGAAACTGCGAATAACCATCTAATGATAGCCATATTATAGGCCTACTGTAAAAATGGGAAGTCAAGGGGTTTGTAACATCCAAAGCGATATAATGTCAATGTTCATATTTTTAATTTAATCACTCAGTACAGGCAGAGAGATTTTTTTGTTTATACCGGTAATTGCAATTTTTTGGGAGGTTGTATTTCCGACATACTAATTATTATTATTATTATTATTATTATTATTATTATACAGGGTGTCAAACTAGAGCAATTTTGTTTGAAGACTTTAATAAATATGAAGAGGAATGTAAGAAAAGTAACATGAAATAACAGTTTTTACCATTATATTTCTTCCAAAGACACCATTTATTTTCGCATAAACAATAAAACAGATTTAAATGAAAGGACTCTTCTTTTGTTTGACACCCTGCCTAGGCTAAATACAACATTATATCAATATTTGCTAAGCTTACTACGGGCGAAAATGACGTATTGGTTTGTTCGGGTGTAGTGAGGATGGTGAGAGTGTGATGGCCTGGGTGCTGGGTAATGTAAACAAAGGGGGGTGGGGGGGGGGGGGCAACACTCACACCTGATGCTGCCCTCCCTGTCTTTCATCATACACCAACCATTACCTGGGTTTTACTAACTTAAGGGGACATGGCTCGTTTTTCTGGCCACTTTTCTCCCTCATGTTTAGCCGCATTAGTTTTCAGATTTTAAGATTTTCCCCCATTAGTTAGTCGACTATAAGACCTTTCGCCCCATTTCTTAGTCAATATTTAGACCTTTCGTGCGATTTAGGTGTCGATTTTTTCCCTGGCGAACGATAGAGCCTGTAATGTTGGAAGAACTGGCCTTCGGCCGGAATTTTGTTCTACCGAAAAATGTACAAATTAATCTAGAAGGGGGATCTAATGTATGTTTTTTTTTTTTTTTTATGGAGGTCTAGGGAGGAAACTAGAAAAATAATGAATACATGCAAATATCGCCCAAAAAGTGAACCATTTCCCCTTAATGATAGTAGGTTTATACTGTAATATCAAATTCACTATACAGTATGGCAAACATAACATAATTTAAACCATGCATATCAATGTGTACCAATTGCCGACTTGCGAGTTTCGTTCTATAAGGAAGTTGGAGCTGTAAACATCGATATCAAATAATAATACAATAATAATGTAGGTGTCTGATAGATAAAAAGTGTGTTGAATTGGGTTTTATGTACCGGTACCGGTATTTATAGATGTACTACAACCACATTTTAGCTGGTAATTCTGGTAAATATCGATGTCTACAGCTCCAACTTCCTTATAGCCTGAAACTCGCAAGTGGTCAATTGTCTTTGTTTATGTGTGTAAGAACACAACTTAGATGGGGTGTAGAAATGTAGCTAGGTTATGGCAAGGCACAGGTGGGACGGTTTCAAATTGTGGACGGGGCTTAATAACCGATACCTGCGTGAGAGCCTACCTTCTAAATAGTAACTATACTGTACAGTACGCCCCTAATAAGTACCTCTGTATAATACACAGGCACTACAATCTAAAGGGTTGTTAGAACAGACAAAGTTGTCAGTATTACCATCATTTTGCAGTGCCTTACATTACTGCAAAGTGACTAGGCCTACACTGTAAAAAAATAGTGGATTCAAAGTATGACAGGTAATTTATGTAGCCTAACCATAATAAAGTACCCTTTATAGGAATGTTAGCAGTGATAATCCCACCAATTAAAATAATTCATATCATTATAATAGATGGGATGGCATACATATTCAATTACAAGTATGTAGCCTACCGTACAGTAAATATATGTTAATAGTAACAATAGTGATGAAGGAGGTGGGTCTATGATGTACGCGAAAACTGCTCGGCTGCCTAGTAGTATTGCTCCCTTTAATTTTGACGACTCGCATTTTAATATTTCTGTGTATGTCCATCATATATATCTCTATCTCTCTCTCTCTCTCTCTCTCTCTCTCTCTCTCTCTCTCGAAACCTATAATATAACTTCGGATTGATTATGTACTACGGTATATATTTAGCAAATACGCTATTCTCTCCATCCTTAGGGGGCTTATTTTTCAACTATGATCATGCAGACCAAAAAACTCAGTGATAGGCTAGTGGGGGGATAGGCCTAGTCTTTGTTTATCTGTTGTTGTCTTCCAGTTAGTGCCACAGCAACTACTGGTACCGTACTAATTTAGATGTAAGGTCGGTATAATCTATAGAATCTATCTCTCTCTCTCTCTCTCCAACTAACCGCGTCTTTCCCCTCAGCGTTTCAGGGCAAACAGGAATCTCTCCCCTCTCCCGCTGCCCTCAAGACCCCTCAGTCGCCTATAGGGAAACTGAAGGGGAAACAGGTCAAACAAAAATGGCCTCACTCCTGAGCGGCCGCAACCAAAGGTAAACAATCTAGGTTAGGCCTGGACATGTTAGGTTAGATCTATAGGGGAAGTGAAGGGGAAGTAGGTCAATCAAAATAGGCCTCACTCCTAAGCGGCCACAGTACAGAAACATGAACAATCTAGGTTACGTCTAGCCATGTTAGGTTAGGTCTATAGGGAATGTGAAGGGGAAGCAGGTAAAAATAGGCCTCACTCCTAAACGGCCACAACAAGAGAGGCCACATTACAGAAACATAAGCAATCTAGGTTAGGTCTGGTCATGTTAGATTAAGTCTATAGGGAAAGTGATGGGGAAGCAGGTAAAAAAGGCCTCTCTCCTAAACTGCCACAGTAAGAGACATAAGCAATCTAGGTTATGTCTGGTCATGTTAGGTTAGGTCATGCGGATTAGGTTAGGAGACTGTGGCCGCGTTGACTTAACACCCTGTAAGGCAACCCCTTTATGATAGACCGGGACCTATTCTCACAAATACACGTTTCCAACGCTCATATTGCAAGACATTTTGGAGCCATCGTCAACAGACCATTTCAGTCTTCGAATACGCATTTTATTTTTATTTTTGTTTGGCTAATGATAGACAATTTTACTCAGGTTTGGAAGGCCTGCTATGAATCAAAGGTATATAATATAACACAAATAACCCTCTGACTCCAACAATTCCTTTCTAAACAGAATAATAGTCTACTGGCAGCCAGCAAAGAAGGAAAACACGTGTGCTCGTATCTCGAAAGGTTAAATCAATTATAAAAGACAATACAAAATGCCATCCAAAGTAAGACTACCGGTATGCATCGAGATGTTTTAATAATAAGTAAACAGATGCTTAAGAAGTGCTAATGAAAAAATGCTAATTGAAAATATGATGCCAATCGAAAACAAGATACAGCCTAGCTATTAACCCGAAATATAATAAATAAGCTATCTCTAGTCTGAAGGTAAATGCGGGTAAGAGTAAGGTTATGGTCTTTGAAAGGGTGTGCAGTCACAGAGTGTGAGGTGAGGTTGAATGGTCAGGCTATGGAGAAGGTCAGCTCATTTAAGTATTTGGGCAAGTATGTTGAGTACAGATGGGAGTATGGATAAAGAAGTATGGGAGAGGGTGCAACAGGGGAAGAGGGTTGTAGGAACGTTGAAAGCAGTAACAAGAAATAGGGTGGTCAGCATGGAAGTAAAGAAGTCCTTGCATGATGGTGTGGTACTCCCAACATTGACGTACGGGAGTGAAGCACGGACGTTATTGGAGAGACACAAACCAAGAGTGAGAGGGGCGGATAAGAGTTACTTGAGAAGTGCATGCGGAGCTATATGGAGGGATAGACAGACAAATGAGGAAGTATGAGAGCGGTGGGGTGTGGATGTAGATGTGCTGGAAAGTGTAAAAAGTAACAACTTTCCCTCCTGCAAGTGAAAGCAAAACATCTTTGTCAGACAGCCCGGGAAGCCCGAACCTCAGTATGTTACACAAAGCAAGAATAAAGTGCAGGAATCACCCAGGGGTATACTCAGAGGTGGTAAACTCAAAGGTATTTAAAAACACAAAGTAGGTCTACATCCTAACCTAACAATATGGTACACACCAAGGGCAAAGATCACTAATATCCTCAAGCCGCTCGAGGTAAACTAAAATGCAAGGAAAGGGAGTGTAGGGAAGACTGACTACTAACGTACTTTAAGTGCAAGCCTCCGTCAGCACCCAGATTCGCAGCCCTTAATCCCAAAAAGGTCTCTGTCCACAGTGTGTATCCCAAGAAAATATTCCTAAAACACATGAAAAGGTATGTAAACGCTATTAAGAATGTGACTTGATAGTATGGTAAGTTTTATTCTTGGATACTTAACCTATACATTTATCCAACCAAACCTAGTGGTATCTATATCAAATTTGCTAAAACCCAACTTAAATTCCTCAATGAAACTGTAAAGTTATAGCTCAGGACATTCTACAACTCTTAGAACAAAGAATACTCCAACAAAGACCCAAGAGAAAGCCAAATATAAGTAAAATCAGGAAGGAAGTGATACATATTGAACGCCAGAGGGTAAAGCAGGGAAGTGATACATATTGAACGCCAGAGGGTAAAGCAGGGAAGTGATACATATTGAACGCCAGAGGGTAAAGCAGGGAAGTGATTCACGAAGGGCTTGTGAACCTCTCCTTTCGGCTAGTAGAGGCACAGTTGCCAGTACATGGGTCTTGCTTGTAATAATATGTATTTTGTTGACAGATATCTTAGCTATATTCATTATCAATCCTGGGAATAGTGTACATTTACATTGTTATGTATATCTCTTTCAGCATAATTAGTATTGTACTGAACCTATTATTCAGCTAATTTGCATATAGAGCAACAGACTTCTACATTTCCGATGTTTGCCGATTCAGACAAATATAATTAAACCATTATCGTCATATGACAACAACCGCTGGCTGTCGGCGTCTCTAATAATAGTATGTCGATTCACAAGCTGGCAAACAAGACTTTTCATATCCAGTCTCATACATAAGTCCCGGTAATTATTGTTAACACAATTGCGCGGTACTGCGAGGATCTTATAGATGGCTGAAGCGCTCAAGCATGAACTTCCCGCTATTTCTGGACATTAAACATCGTCCTACCACGGTATCTGTTGGCCGGAGCGATTTCAAATGAGTCAAATTGGAAAGAGCAGGTCGAATATTCCCTTACCCATTCATTGTCCCCCTCTGCTAACCTACAGTAATATCCAGGATTTCTTCCTGTTTACAGCTATAGGACGGCTCGGCAACGAGCGTATTGAAATCTCTCTCAATCTTCTCTTCCTTACTTTTGCTCTTGTGAAAACTTGATGAAATAAACCGCTACATTATCAAGCTTTGTGCTTAGAAAACAGTACCGGTATGCCTTATGGCTTGTAAAATTAAATGAACATCCTGGTATATAACTTTCACAAATACATGTAGAAGCGGTGACCGTCCAACTCAACCAGTAGACCATTTCAACCAGTAGCTCTCCACCAGTACCAAATTAACCAATATGGTTATCTTAGGTTAGGTTAGGTTAGTACTATATTTTGGCACTGGTTTGGTTGGTCTGGGTTAATTTGGCACTGGTTGAGAGCTACTGGTTGAAATGGTCTACTGGTTGAGATGACATGGAACCGTAGAAGCAGCTGTGTTATCTAAAACTTTCAGCTATTAAAACACTTTTTGCTTGGACACAGACCCTTTCACAAGCAATGCTTATAGCAGATGGTTATTAGTACGGGGAGGGAAGCTTATGGAAGCATCTGGAAACAAGCGGAATACTGTATCTCGGTGCTACAGAGCGGGTACCATCAACACGTATGGGTACGTAACCTGCAATATGGGCCTTTTTGGTGTAATGGTTAAGGTGGCTAAAAATCTGTGTGTGATAACCTGGGTTCGAATCCTGGTGGATCAGATATTATATGCTTTCATTAATTTCATTGGAGGTGTTTGGTGTTGTGGTGAAATTAATACAAAATAGATTACATCGAATGTACCATACCGGTAAGTCGCACAAAGTATAAGGGTTAAGTACTTTTTTTTTTTTTTTTTTTTTTTTTATGAGAGTGAGGGAGGCAAAAGGCAGAACTGCCTATACCGAGTGCCTCCCCCAAAGTTGAAGGAGTGACAGAACCAACATCAAGGGTATACAAAGTTAAACATGCAGGGGTTTACTCTTTAAGGTTTCAGTCAATTTTTTCCCATTTAAACAAAATTTGGCACACATAGGCCTATTGGGAATTTTTTTTTTTCCTATGCGAGTGAGGGAGGCAAAAGGCAGAACTGCCTGTAGCGAGAGCCTCCCCCAGAGTTGAAAGAGTGACAGGGCCAAAATCAAGGGACTTTCGAGCCAAAATGCCTGGACACACAGAGTTTGAAGTACAGTAATTTAAGTCATAGGAAGAGGGAAAGACTGATTCTGGGAGAGAGTTCCAGAGCTCAGCTGTTGAATAGAAGAAAAATTGAGTAATGTTTCACTCTTGGGTTGGAGAGTTGCACAGAGTAGGGGTGGGATTGTGTTGCAAGACGGGTACCACGTGCCTTAAGTAGAGGAGGTGGTATATACTGGGAGAGCTCTGAGGAACACTCATTATTATAGTAGCGATAGAATAGCGAGAGATGCAACATTGCGGCGGAGCGAGAGAGATTGCAGAGAGTTGGTGAGTGTATGGGAGGTAATGATACGAAAGGCCTTCCTTTCTACTTTGTCTAGGAGTGCGGTATGAGAGGATCTTCCCCACACATGTGAACAATACTCAATACAAGGATGCACCGTGCCCCTGTACGGAGCAAGTAGCTGTGCAGGGGTAAGGAACCCCTTGAGGCAGTTGAGCACACCCAGTTTCTGGGAGGCTGCCTTAGCAAGACTGGTAATATGGTCCTTCCAAGTGAGAGCAGAAGTAAAAGAGAAACCAAGAATATTGAGAGAAGATGAAGGATTGATATTTGTATTGTTGAAGTATATGGGAAAGTCCTCTGGGGGTTCCGGACGGGTAGTAAAATGGAGAAATTGGGTTTTGGAAGCATTAAAGGCAACAAGGTTTTCTCTGCCCCAATTGGAAATAGTTGTTAGATCAGCGGATAAGTGTTCTATGGCTTCATGATGTTTGTTTTTGAGGGATTCCTGGCTGGGGCGTTCTGGAAAACTAACTGAGTAGTGTAAGGTAGAGTCGTCTGCATATGAATGAATGGGACTGGAGGTACAGTTGAGAAGAACATTTATGAAAATTAGAAAGAGAATGAGAGATAGGACAGAGCCCTGAGGAACACCGGAGTTGATAGGCTGATGAAGTGAGCGATGGCCGTCTACAACCGCAGCTATGGAACGGCCAGAAAGGAAATTAGAGACAAAGGCACAGATGGAGGGATAGAAACCGAAGGAGGGTAGTTTAGAAATTAAAGATTTGTGCCAGACTCTATCGAAGGCCTATGACTTAAATTGCTTCAAACTCCGTGTGTCCAGGCATTTTGACTCGAACGTCCCTTGATTTTGGCTCTGTCACTCTTTCAACTATGGGGGAGGCACTCGCTGCAGGCAGTTCTGACTTTTGTCTCCCTTACTCGCATAGAAAAAAAAATTGCTTATACTATTAATATAAATAAAGATAGACAATGATGCTGCTATTTGCTAAGTAAGTGGCGTTCTGAGAGTGAGGGTGCGAGTCTAGGAGGTAAGACAGTGAAGCATAAAGGCAAAGCAGCCTCAGAAGTGGGACTGCTTCGAGCCATGAGTGGGCAACCAAGAGCCTCGCGTCTGCGATGGCAGGTTGGCGATGGCAGGTTGGCGAGGGCTAGTTGTAGCTCGTGCTTCACTTGTCTCACTTCCTAGGCTGGAACAAGACCTCACGGGCTTCACCGTGTTGAGCGGTGAATGTGCAGGCTCTCAGCCTATGCCCGAGAGGGAGTAGTTGGAATATAGAAAGAAAAAAAAGTAACCATTACTGTTTGATTTGGTCTTGGAGGCTCTGTCAAGGGACTTTAGGAGAGGACTCCCATGGAAGTTATGTGATGTAATAGGTAATGGAAATAAAAAGGTGAATTTATTTAACTTGTCTGATTATGCATGACTGTGGTATACCGTCACGCATGCATTCCTGTACCGGCAGCCTATACCAGTATATATATATATATATATATATATATATATATATATATATATATATATATATATATATATATATATATATATATATATATATATATGTGTGTGTGTGTGTGTGTGTGTAATATGCAGGGAACAATAAATAATAAAACAGCTAAACAACCAATGTCCTATTAATCTATTATGTACCAAAAATGAAATAGAGACATTTAAATAATGTAAATTAATCCAAGTCCATACCATGGTCGACAATACTGTAGGTGGCAATTGTCCGAACACAGATCCACATCTCCTCAGCCACAAAACACACACATAGGCTACACACACCATCAAACCAGTGTCAACGCAAACACATGTAGGCCTAGTTATATCCCCTACTACCCCCGAAAGGACAGAAAATCTTACCAGGAATTACAAGGAAGTACTCTATGATGTTTTCTATATGTTGTGGGCTTAAGAAGTGGGGAATGAAGGTCCTTGAAGTTTGTATAGAGACGTAATATAATAATTTCATTACTGTATGTTAATTCATTAAATGTTACAATTATATCCCTATGCTCTCCTTACACCCCTGTTTCTGCTACATAAATGTTAATGTATGTATCTCATTAATTGAACATAATAGGACATTGGGTATTTAGAAGTTTAAACTTTGTGTTCCCTGTATATTACACCCTGTAATTCTGATGATGTAGTTTTGAAACACCCTACATATATATATATATATATATATATATATATATATATATATATATATATATATATATATATATATATATATATATATATATATATATATGGCATACCAGATACAATAGATAGATTTCACTATTAGACTAAGACTAAAATATGAGCATGCATTATATGTCAAACAGACATTCGAGAGTAAGACAAGTCAAACAAATCCACCCCTTTTCTTCTGTATTCTAAGTTATTGAATGAAAGAATAAGCAACATATGTCAGCAAGAATCACATCCAACTCAGTAATCGGGAACGAATGTATTAATACAATGCCTGTACAACTCCCAGGAGTAATTGCATCTGCCAGTGCACTAAGCTCCTAAATGTTGATGAAGATAGCCAATTGTCTCACATCAGAAGCCTACGTAAATGCTTAAGTGTCTGTGTGTCTGTTTTATTGGTGGGGTTCCGGAAACACACGTGGTCTAACAGAGGTTCACAATATGCCACTCAAGCTACCTCAGCATCTTAACACCTTACCTTAACAGCCACGAACACCCGGTATCCACGCTGCTCCGTCCGAAGAGTAATACACACACTCCGTTAGCTTTCCCGTTGCTATTATTATCAATTTTCCACTAAATCACGAGAGGAACACACACAACCGTCACACATCACCCAGCCAACACCACTGAGAGGTAGAGCTCTGTTCAGCATCCCCGCACAACCATACCGGAGTTGCCAGACTTCGCCTCCCTTTCCAAAATACTTCGACCTGGCTCCGAATCCACTCACTGCCCCTCTTTACTCGAAAATCCAGCCGTCGAAAACTGTAACAACATTAAAGAGATCGATCGCACAGCACTGGCAGCATTTAAAATAGTCTATTGGACTCGTCTTCTTTTCATTTCTAGTCTTTCACTTCCACATATCTAAGCTAGCGGGTGAGTTACAAGCAAACTAACACTTAAGTGCTTTAGAACGCAGCCAGTTGTCGCTCGCCCAATACGCTGCCTGTATCCTCTCTTCCTTGCTTCTGATTGGACCATCCGTCTAATACCAAATTTCGTGAGATTCCTTATTTGGCGGAGCAGCAGCACAGATACCGGGACGATATAAAATTGTCCTTCGGGATTATGCAAGTATAGGTGAATAATTGGGTTCGGTGTGGCATGAGGTCGGAAGCGGGGCCAAACAGAAAACGTGGTAGACTAGTAGGATCGATAGGGCTGGCAGCGGCTCCGTCAGGCGGGGGAGTTAAGGGGAGACGGTCATTTTTCGGGTCCCGTTTCTCCCTCGTGTTTAGGCCCATTATGTTATAGATTTTTAAACGTTCGGCCCATTTTTTTGGCGATTTTAAGACCTTTCGTCCCATTTCGTTATACATTTTAAGACCTATCGTGCCATTTAGGTGTCGATTTGTTTTCCTGGCGAGCGATAGCGAGCCTGTAATTGTATGAGGAACCGTCCTTCGGTCGGGACATTTTTCTACCGAAAAAATTACAAATTTATCTTGAGGGAGGGTGTAGGGGATGTTTTTCTAAGTTTGAGGGATGTCTAGCGAGGCAAATAAGAATTTATGAATGAATGAATTTATAGGCCTAAAAAGAAGTCAGTGTCCCCTTAATAGTGGCAGGGGGAAAACGGGGGGAGGGGATATAATATGCATGGAAGTTGTGGCTCTCTGTAATATAATAACAATATCCAAGGGTGTATTATTACTATATATGCACTGAAGCGCCTGCATTAAAGAGAATACAATTTTCATTTAGGCTAATTACCTCAGGCTTTCCATGCATAAACTGTACATTCGTGGACTAGCCTATCTACTCACAATTAATTCGACCATGAGCCATTAAAATAATAGTTTACTGGTATTGTGCATAACATTTCATTCAATTGTCCATGTAACCTTTCCATTAAGAGACTGTTAGCAATGTGTTTAGGTAGGCTACTGTATGTGTTTAGGTAGGCTACTGTATGTGTTTAGGTAGGCTACTGTATGTGTTTAGGTAGGCTACTGTATGTGTTTAGGTAGGCTACTGTATGTGTTTAGGTAGGCTACTGTATGTTTAGGTAGGCTACTGTATGTAAATATACAAAAAGGCAAGATAGTTTAGTAGGACTCTGATGTTTCTTTTCAAATGAAGATACTTTAAGGGGAGGTATTTAGTTTGTTCCCTAGACCTCCATCAAGCTTAAAATTACACCCCCTTGAATCCCTTTCAAGATATATTTGTACATTTTTCGGTAGAAAAATGTCCCGGCCAAAGGCCGGTTCCTCTTAAATTACAGGCTCGCTATCGCTCGCCAGGATAAAATTGACACCTGAATGGCACGAAAGGTCTTAATATGGGGTGAAAGTTCTTAAAATCGCTAAACTAATGGGGCAAACGTTTTATAATATCAAAAGCAATGGGGCTAAACATGAGGGAGAAAGGGGTCTAGAAAAAAATCCCTTAAGTGGAGATCTCCCCTTAAAGCATGGCTGACACAATCTCTCTTTGCCTGTCAAATTGAAAGATGCAGTCATTTTGAGTTAATAGCTTTTCGATGATGCATTCATCTAAGTGGTCATACGATACAGCCGTAAACACTAAACATTCAAAACCAAGCTTGGGAGCATGTGTGATAAAACATAGAACTATTATCCCGTTCGTGTTCGATACAACTTCAAATAAGTACGCATCTGTTAGAACTAACGACTGTACTGTAGCCTACATAACTATGCACATTGTAGTTGTTATTTTACTCCGCAAAATGGGTCATACAGGTTGGGTTCAAAATATGAACGTCCCGTTTCATGGTGTGCGTATATGGTTTGTGAGAGCGGACAGTCGAGTGGAGGATAACTTTAGTTCATGCACATCACCACGTCCGTTCACAGAAACTACTCGCACCAACTGTACACACCATCAAACCAAGCATCTACTTCATGGGGAAAAAAACAAACAAACAAACAAACAAATATGTATAAACCCAGTCAGAGCAGTTAGAATGACATTATAACTGTGCGTGTGGACGACGATAGTAACTCATACATGTTTGGGAACCTCTTCTGACTTTCATTATCTTATGACTTTCATTAGGAAATAATCAGAATTTATATCAATTTATTCATCTACTTTTTTTTGCACCGACTATAATATAAAAATTAGTACTATCTCTCTCTCTCTCTCTCTCTGTATAAAGTATATATATATATATATATATATATATATATATATATATATATATATATATATATATATATATATATATATATATATATATTATAACTTCTGTAAAATGTCAATGGCATTTGCATACACAGTAAACGAAGCGAGTTACTTTCGTGAATCTGGGCCATCAACATAGATTTCACTCGACCAAAATATCCCTCCCGACAGTGACTCAACCAAAGATATAGCAGAACCTGTGTGAATCATTAGTCCACTTTCTATAAAAACCTGACCAGATTGAGCAAACTTAGGTACATTTTCAAATTCAGCAAGCAAAACTTATAATAGAATAGCTAAAAAGAACGACCTCGGAACATTTTTGTTTAAGGGGGCCCTAGTCGCTTTCTATGGAGCCCCTACTCCCTCATGTTTAGCATATATTTCGTTGTCAATTTTAAGACCTTTCGTGCCATTTAGGTGTCGATTTTTTCCTGGCGATCGATAGTGAGCCTTTAATTTGAAGAGAAATCGGCCTTAGGCCGGGATATTTTTCTACCGAAAAATTTACAAATTTATCTTGAAGGGGGATCTAGGGTGTGTTTTTTTAAGCTTGATGGAGGCCTAGCGAGGAAAATTAAATACATACATAAATATATCGACACCTAGCCGTCCGGCTGGCTCAGTTGATAGAGTGGCTGCTTCCCATCTTACAGGTCTCGCGTTCAATCCCCGCTCAGATTGAAAAGTTTTCTGAGATATAGGGCGGTTACTGTCTTCCCATGAGCAAGGGAGATGGGTATTGGTCTCTGGTTGATTAAAGAAGTGTGAAGCGCTTGAGAATCCTCGAAGGAGGAGATACGGGTGCTATATAAGTAACCAGACGATTATTATTATTAGTATTATTATAGCCCAAAAACCAAGCACTAAAAAAACCAATAAAACATAAAACAAAAAAACAAATACCCCTTAAACACAGACTAGTGATATATTCAAGTGTTTCATTACAGCCTAGTATCACCCGAACCCTCCTTGTAACTCCCGCCCCCTACATTATCTAGCTCCCTTTAACTGCTCTCTCTCTCTCTCTCTCTCTTGTTATGATATTTACTTTAGTACAGTCACGAGTTTTTCTAGCATTTTTTCTTCTATCGTGTTTCTCTCTAATTCAGTTGATTTTAACCCTTATAATCTAACTCATCCGACTACACTCAATCTATAAAATACAAAACAAAATATATCTCTGGTGTCCTCTTTCAAAATCGCTGCCAACCAAATGAGTTAGGGGTGTATGTAGAATTATGGAGGCCATGATGCACAGGGAGAAATCCAAAAATTCGCAAAAGCGCGCCATTAGCCCATGAGCAACCCAAAACTACGAACAATTTTGCGACTCTCACGTCGCCTGTGATAGACCTCTATGAAATTAACTACTCGCAACAAGAGGGGTTAAACCCAACGATCAAAACTATAGTTCACACAATTACGAAGTTGTCCAATGTCGGCAGACGTGGTATCGATTCTGCCCGCCGCTATCTTTCAGAAATAGTGGTTAAACAGAACCGCGGCGGTCGAGTTGAGAGCACGCTAATTGTGAATCTGCTTGACCTGGGTTCGATCTCATTCATGGCGGACATTTAGTGGGTGTGGTAGTTCGTCCTAGCGTGTTTCACATGCTCGCACCCAGTCAGGGGACACCTCGACGACGTATGCAGACTAATAACACACATAACAAAAGCCACAAGCGGCTCGCTTGGTGTAGTGACTAGCGTCTCGGACTTCCACCCAGAAGGCCCGGGTTTGCGCCCACGCTCGGCGCATTAAAGATTTTTCACAAGCACTGAGTCGTTACCATCCCTCATGAGCAAAGGGATGGGGAAGTAGTACAGGACCCCAATGGAAATACGCCTAATTGGCCTTATTGAGCTATCCTTAGCTAGCTTAGCATGCGCTAGCTTTAAGAACTATTATTATTATTATTATATAACAGCTTCCTCTCTCTCCAACACCCCTCCTCCCCTATCTACACTCTTCAGAAAGTAGGGAAAGTAGAAAGTAGCTACGAAATGCAGAAAGTAGCTACGAGGTGCCGTTGTAAAAGATTATCCTAAAATACCTTCACCTGACCTGACATTCAAAAATCGAAATCCAACAATAATTTACATTACATACAACTGACATTTAATCATACAACTGGCATTTAAATGCCCGTTTAGAAATTATAATTTCAACCGTTTTTGAAAGGTGTAATTTGATATTTCTCGGGTAAATACAACTATTCTAAACCTGGCGAGGAAACTGCACTGCTATTGTTAAGTAATAATAATAATAATAATAAACGGTTTATTAAAGAATGGCAGCCTCATGAGCTGAAAATACACATTTTACAATTAGTGGATGAACATGAGATGTACAGATATGAAAATGGTAAGCTCAGTTTACAATGGGTGAGTATAATATACTTTACATTAAAACAAGAAATTAATACAATAATTATGCTAGTGCAAAATACAAATTATCATAAATTAACCATGAGAGTAAGTGATTTACAGTGCATATACAGTACACATTTATTTTACTCATATATACAGAACATACATATATACGCATACGTACACACATAAATACGCATATATATATACATACATATATAAGAACATAAGAACATGCAGTAAGTGTTTCAAATGCCCGTATACATAAACGCTCACGTATGCAAACAAACATTCATACATACAAAAACTGTTCTGGTAGGGTCAGGTGAGGCTAATAGTGGGAGTTAAATCCTTGGGAGAGATTAAGTGAGGGAATTGGAAAAGGTGGAAAAGGGTTAATGGGGCAATGGACTGTAGGTCAGGTAAAGCCAATTAGAATGGAATGTCAAACGTCGGAAGAGATCAAATGAGGAGTTTGAAAAGGGTTAAGGCGAAATGGCCTACGGGTCCGTACAGGTAGGGTCAGGTAAAGCCTACTACAATGGGAGGTAATCCTCGGTAGAGAACAAAAGAAGAATATAAAATAAGGAGAGACAGCTGGGGGGAATTATAGTATATGGGACATTCTTCAGTGTAGGTGTGTGTGTGTGTGTGTGTGTGTGTGTGTGTGTGTGTTTGTTTGTTTGTTTGTTTGTTTGTTTGTTTGTTTGTTTGTTTGTTTGTGTGTGTGTGTGTGTGTGATAGAATACTCTCAGCCGGGCTCGAGCCTCGAACCACAAACAGTATACACTATAGACACATACATATATAGATAATTAACGCATACATACATACACATATACGCACACATACATACACATATACTGTACATACATAAATGCACATATACATACACACATATACATAAACAAACTCAAGCAAATACATACATATATTCTAATACACACACGCACACACACTTATGCATACATTGTTAAAGGAGGGTGCGTATATATGGTGTGACAGGCCGTCATTACACATTCTTAATAATACTTACAATGGTTGGGATAGGACTATTTTTGTATCTGTCAGTTCTTGCCCTTATTGGTTGGAGTGTGTTGAAGTGTCGAGGAGCTGCACGTGTGGGGCGTCTGGTGGAAGTAAGTTTCTGTGTCGTGGGTGAACAAGTAGCTTAGATGCAAACTGCTTGAGTGTGTTGTAGTGGTGGGTTGAAAGTGCAGGTGTGCTAAGGGTGGTGAGAGCTTCCTCGCATCCTGCATGCCCTCTTCTGCACTCTTTCCAATTGACGTTGTTGTGTCAGGGTTAGAGAGGAGGACCAGGCGGGAGAGGCGTAGGTGAGCTTAGGGAGTATGAAGATATTATATATACTCTTCAGCTCATTCTCCGGTGCCCCCAGGGATCTCAAGCCGCCTTAGCAAAAAACAACTTGTATGTGGCGGTCCTGACTGTGGTAGACACATGTTTCTTCCAGTTCAGCTTGTTGTCCACAGTGATTCCGAGGAGTTTGGTGGACTCAACAAGCTGAAGGAGATGAGGACCAATTGTGACAGTGGGTGGAGGAAGGTCGGTAACGGAGGTGTTGATGTGCATGACCACTGTCTTGTCATGATTGATGGTCACATGATTGACTGTGGTCCAGGCTTGAAGACGGTCGAGGATGTCTTGTAGGGGGTCATAGTTAGGGGAGGTGTTATCGACAGTAATGCAGTAATGTTAGTGTGTGTGTGTGTGTGTGTGTGTGTGTGTGTGTGTGTGTGTGTGTGTGTGTGGTGTGTGTGGTGTGTGTGTGTGTGTGTGTGTGTGTGTGTGTGTGTGTGTGTGTGTGTGTGTGTGTGTGTGTGTGTGTGTGTGTGTGTGTGTGTGTGTGTGTAGGGGGGGGGGGTGATTTTCTGGACATCAACAAGGACTAGGACCATCGTGGTTTTAGTTAATTTATGTTTCCCGATGACGGAAACTGGGAAAAAAAAAATATATATATATATATACTGTATATTATACAGTACATAAAAAGCATGGAGTGGATTAGTAGCCTGCTTCAAAGAGAGCGCAGCTACGGGTGCTCAATGTCGAAAAAGATAAAATTTAACTAAACACGTACTGTAGACAACTCTGCTTCCGTCAATTGATTTTGTATAGAAATTAGTACACCAGTGAAGTAAGACATGCTGATCGTGATTGTGGAGGCAATTTTTGTAAAATCTTACTAGTGGTACAGATTTGGGGCAATAATATTTATTTACTTATTGATCCTCGGCGATGTAAATGAAACTTCAACAGACTGATGTACGGTCAAGGTTAATAAGTGTTGTCAGATATTTCACAAGTTTCGGACATTGACTAATACTCTGAGGGATAAGCACTTTTCCCAGTAACTATAGAGATACCAATAACACTTGTTGAGCGAAAACCACTGGAATCTATGACATCACTTAATACCCCCGATTGTACAGTACTATGAACGTTCTATCGAATGATCATGTCATTATTATATGAATAACTTTCAATAGTTATACTTGCATAGAGCTGGTCCTATCCAGAGTGAGGTTTGGCATTCTCTACAACCTTAGCTCTTTTACTGTCCTACTTTTCCTTCCGGGGGCAGGGTGCTAGGCATCCTCTTCCCTTTGTATACTTCTTCTCGACGAGACAGAGAAACGGGCTAGGAAATGCGAAAGTGGTCCCGGACCCTGAGAATAGGAACTTTAAGAGTTATTTCTGTTCGGGCTCTGTCTCGTGTCGGCCACCCCCAGCAATGGGGTATGTGCCTGAATATATACATACATACATACACAAATATTTTGAAACGTAACGGTAGAGCAATAAACCCATGTTATAATTATGTCTTTACCAATGGCTCAGATTTCATTACTTATTTTCTTTCATAAAGCTAGTGCAACCATTGCTGTTATAAGTATGTACACTCGGTCAAAACAGTATCTGCACCCCTACCCCGATAACCTGGTGTGTACAGGTAGGTAGTATAGGTTGTAGGTCGTAGGTAGTAGGTCTTAGGTAGTATAGGTAGATAGTAGTATAGATGGATATAGCTACAGGTAGATATGCAAACCCTACCAAGCTGTACACACCAGATTATCATAGTAGGGGTGCAGATACTTGTTGGACCGAGTGTACATTTAAATCGTTTCATCTGCAGTCTCAGAACATTATTTAAGTTTATTAGAAGCTTAAAAGGTAATGTATTAAATATATTTGCAATATAATAAAAAGGAAAATGGATGAATTAAGATATATAGAAGTGACACCGTTTCCTACAGTAATCTGAAAAAAATATAGTTGCATAACAAACATTTCTGAGACTTCGGGTTAAGGGGAAATTTCCACTTGAGGGGATTTCTTTCTTGACCCCATTCTCCCTCATGTTTAGCCCAATGCTATTGACATTTTAAGACGTTCACACGATTATTTTGGCGATTTTGGGAACTTTCGCCTCATTTTATGTCATTTTTAAGACCTTTCGTGCCATTTATGTGTCAATCTGTGCCTGGCGAGCGAAGCGAGCCTGTAATTTAAGAGGAGCATTTTCTACCGAAAAATCCACAAATTTATCTTAAAAGGGGGTCAAGGGGAAGTACTTTTAAGCATGAAGGAGATCTAGGGGAACAAACAACAATCTCCCATCAATCTAATTGACTGTACACATAGGTCTTCGTTATTTACCTCACTATCCATTCGACGGATGGATTTGTGGATGGAATGTGCTCGCCCTTCAATAGTGTATATTATTTTTAGTTGGGTGTATAGAGAACTATATTCATAAATTCGTTTCCAGAGACATACATCCATAATTCGAAATAGGTTATGTCCACGAATTTGTGTGAGTGACTGTACTGTCTATCTTCCATGCTACTATACTAGCAAATAAAACATGCAGTCCCGGTAAGAGATATACATTATAATATACGTATATAATATAATTAAGTAGCCTAGACACTATAGAAAACATCGGTACGTGTCAGTGACTAGGTTTGGCGTAAAAGTCTCCCTGTAGAGTACTTTATGCTTCAGGGAGCCCACCTCGCTATTTTTCTCTTTCTCTCCCTCTCTCTTTGGCTTGTATCCATTCGGCCCCATTCAGCCTACTGTTTTAAGACGCTTACCCCCATCCAGATGTCAATATTTTCCTGGTAAGCGGTAGCGAGCCAGCATATATATTATTTTGTTTTGACAGCAAGCTAAATTTGTAATTTTTTCTATAAATTTTTCTATAGACAAATTTCTCCGGCGAAGCCGGATTTCTCCATACAATGCTGGCTCGCTATCGCTCGCCAGGAAGAAATCAACACCTGGATGGAGAAAACGTCTTAAAACAGTTGGCTGAATGGGGCCGAATGGGTATAAGCCAGAGAAAGAGAGAAAAGGAGAGAAAGATAAAAAAAAAAGACGGTGACCCCCCTTAACTGCCGTTCTCCCTTCCTTCCCCCTTCTCTCCTCCCTTCGCTCATTCCCGCTATCTCCCTCGCTTACTTCCCATCAAATTTTCCTGCTACCATCTCTCTCTCTCTCTCTCTCTCTCTTCGCAACGCATGATCACAATAACTAAGTTGCGTACTTATGGGCATTTTGAGTTTGAACAAACATTTTCCCTGGGAAGTGCCAGTATCTCTGTAGCAATGTCACACTAAACACACAACAAAGGGAGCCGTTACAAAAAGCTTTCCACTTTTTCGTTTGGTGTCATTGTCCTCTTGAGCATTTCAAACAATCACTTGATCTGATGCCTCACTCCACACCATCTCATCAACTGCCTCCCTGCCTCCCTGGGAACCCATTCCCTTCAATGTGTCTGGACTGACTCCTCTTTCATTCTCATATATTTCGAAGCCACCTCAATCTGTTTTTACTGTTCTGTTACACGCGACATAACTTATTATTATTATTTTTTTTCAGTCTTCGCCCCCCCCCCCCCTCCCGCCCCCCCCTTACGGTTTCCTTTTTCTATATATATAAATGAAGGAGACAAAGGGCAGAGTGCCTGTAACGAGTGTCTCCACCAAAGCCAAGAGAGTAACAGAGCCAAATTCAAGGGATGTTTGGGTCAAAATGCCTGGATACACGACGTTGAAAGCAGTTTAAATCATAGGATGAAGTAAAGATTGATTGAGGGAGAGAGGTCCAGAGTTCAATTGTTGAGTAAAAGAAAGACTGAGCAACTTTGGAAATTCTTGGGTTGGAGAGCTAGACAGGATAAGGAGGGGGACTGTCTGGACAGTCGGGGTGGCCTCACATTCGCTGTGCAAAGGTAGGGGGTATTTACAGTACACTGGAGAGAGCTCTGATTGTTCCTAATAACGATAGAAGAGTGAAAAGCTATATACAACATGTGGGTCGAGTTGTGTTGGAATGATATTGTAGTAACTAGTAAGAGGAGTTGAGTTGGATGAGACGGAAATACTTTTGACTACTCTTTGAGAAGAGCGGAATGGGTGGAACTTCCCCACTACATGCGACACATTCCAATACTCAATACAGGGGTGCCCACTTTGCCCCTATACAGAGAAGAAGCTGGTGCGAGGATACAGAACCACACTGAGACGGTTGAGCACCACCTAACTTTTGGGAAGCTGTTTTTAGCAAGAGTTGGTAATATGATCTTCCAATAAAGGAGGTCGGATGCTGTATATTGACAGGAGGAGAGGTTCATTATGTTTCATTATAAAATGAATAAATGGGAGATAGGTTTAAAAACGATCCTTCACACTTCCAGGTCAGGTGAAGGTATTGAGGGATAAGCCTTTAACACACGATCCTTCGCACACTCCAACAAATGCCCCGTCCACCACGAAACATTATTATAGTTACCCCGCCAAGTGCATTTTCTTTGGTTATTCTAGTTTTCCTTACTGTGTTCATGGATAAACTATAATAAACTGGGTTTGGCGCAGCAATATTATGGTCATACATACAGTATATCATTTACACCTTACAAACAACTTACCCGTTACACCCCCTCGTGTACCCCGGCGCGACGGTCTTTTTCATTGTTATTCTAGCTAATTGAGACGCTTTTTATTGCAGCTTAGGAAGGACGTCTAGCAATTCTAACGCTAGCTGACTAGGGCCTCTCTCGCCCTTCCTCCTTTTAGCTATTCATATATTCATCCATTCCTATGCTTCATGAAATGCGTCTAAATGTAGGCTGGAATCAATATACAAAAGACGTCACCGGGGTTATATCTACACTGTTTTTCCAAAGTGGTTGGTGGCTTGTAATG
>CM064576.1:26571864-26597025 GCA_032716605.1 Paralithodes platypus | reverse complement strand
TTTAATTCCTAGCGGCACTTCTATAGTACCGGGTACCTACTGTAGGTTGTGATGGGTACAAAGGAGTACAAAGGAAATCAAGCAACAACAGGTCTAGTGACCCTTCTAGGTTGCTTGTCCTCCAAACCACTGAGGATCAAGTGACCAAACAGTGGTTTAGAGTGGGTAAGGGAACATTGGAAAGGGAACTACTGCCCTGCCACTAACGTGGCAGGACTAGGAAGTTAGTAGGGGACATATGGGTTAGTAACTGAGGGGAGGATAAAGTTATTCATTTACAAATGCAGTCAGTCGCGGGTTTGATGCGAGATATTTGTCTAGGCGGAATTTAAATGAATCAACGGTGCTGCAGTCTATAACGTCTCGGGGAAGCCCATTCCACAAGTTGACAACTCGATTGAAGAAGAAATTCTTAGATTCGTGCGAGTTAAAAGATTTACCAATAATTTTGCAACCGGTTCCCCTGCGTATAATTAGATTGGTCGATAGTGAAGTACTTACTACAGTTCATATTGTCGATGCCTTTGATGATTTTGAACACTTGAATTAAGTCGCCTCTTAATCTGCGCTGGGTTAAAGGAAATAGATTTAATTCTCTAAGACGCTCTTCGTATGGTTTGTTCTTTAGGCTAGGTATCATTTTGGTAACTCTACGTTGAAACTCGTTCTAGCTTGTTTATATCTTTTTGGTAATAAGGGCACCAGGATTGAACGCAGTATTCCAGAAGAGGGCGGACTAAGGAATTGTAAAGGGTTAGGATAACTTCTTTGGATTTATGCTCAAATGACCTGCCTATAAAGCCAATTATTTTGTTTGCCTTCTTAAGCAACTTCTGAACATTGTTGACTCGGTTTTAGGTTACTCGATTATTGTTACTCCCAGATCAGTTTCTCTGTTTACATTCTTAAGCTGCAGTGCCATTCATCGAATAGTTTGCTTTCTCATTTAGGTATCCGACATGTAGTACTTTACATTTATCCGCATTGAAACTCATTTGCCAAATTTGGGCCCAACATGACAATTTATCTAGATTGTGTTGTCATATCGTCAACTTGTTCTTTTGAGAGTACGCTATTTGCAATTTTTGTATCGTCAGCAAATTTTGAGATTGTGCAGGTGAGACCCTCATCTATGTCGTTGATGTAAATTAGAAAGAGAATTGGTCCTAGTACCGATCCCTGGGGTACCCCGCTACTTACATTGGTCCATTTAGATGCCTTACCGTTTATGACTAACCCTTTGCTTTCTGTTGCTGAGCCAATTTTCTATCCATTTCAACACACCGTCTTGTATTCAATGCGCTTTTAGTTTTAGCAGTAAACGTTTGTGGGGAACTTTGTCAAAGGCCTTTTGAAAATCAAGGTATATAATATCTACAGCATTTACTCTCATCGTAGAGGTTGAGGATATCGTGGAAGAAGTCTAAGCAGGTTTGTTAAACAGGAACGTTTTTTACGAAGCCGTGTTGAGTATCTTTAAGTATGTTATTTTCCTCTAAGTGATTTACGAGTCTGTCTCGTATGGCCGTTTCTAGCATTTTACATACAACTGAGGTTAAGCTAATTGGAAGATAGTTACTGGGTAGGGATTTGCTGCCTTTTTTGAATATCGGTGTTACGTTGGCTAGCTTCCACTGATCAGGCATAGTTCCAGACTGCAAGGATTTATTGAATAGTAATGTCAGTGGTTTGGAGAGCTCATTCTTAGCTTCCTTTAGAACTCTAGGCGAGATTGTATCAGGTCCTGGCGTTTTATTTACCTTGAGTTTATCTAAACAATTCAATACTTCTCTCTCTGTAACGGTGATATTGCTTAGAACATCTGAATTATCAATCCTGAATCGGCGATGGTGTAGGGATATCACTGAGGTCTTCTGTTGTAAAAACTGATGCAAAGAAGGTATTGAGGGCATTACTCATTTGTACTTCGTCTTTGGTGTATTCTCCTTTTTCATCGACTAACGGTCCAACAGTTGAAGTAACTACTTTTTTCTTTCTGATATAACTATAGAATTCTTTCGGGTTTGTTTTACTTTGATTCGCAATATGTAACTCTAAGGTCTTTTTACTTTGCTTAATTAACTTTTTGGCTTTGCGTCGTAGCTCTACAATTTTCACCCGTTCTTCGTCATTTTGTGAGGATTTTAATCTATCCTTAGCAATTTTTTAGCAAGCAGGCAGTTTGAAATATCTTATTCCACCATTTGGGCTTATTATTATGGCCTGGACGCCGTATTTTCGATGGTATGCAGTCTTGCACTGCTTTTAGGTAAGTGGTTTCGAATAACTTCCAAGATGTATTTATGTCGTTATTGTTAATTAAAAAGCTCCAGTCAGTTTCTTTAAACATAGCTCTAAGTTTATGGAAGTTTGCTTTCTTGAAATTAGGGACTTTTTCCGATGCTACTATTTGGTTCGTTACTAGTAAACTTTAAAGTGAAAGTTATCGTACGATGGTCGCTGTTACTGAATTCATCACCAACATTCAAATTCTCTATCAATTCTTCTTTTGTTGCAAGTACAATGTCAAGAACGTTATTACCACGGGTCGGCATTCGAACAAATTGATAAAGCGAACTCTCTTGCAAGTTCGTATACAAGTCATGTCCGGAGTGTGAAGTAAGAGTATCGCCCCACTTGGTCAAAAGCATGAGCCTCGTCGACAACCTGTAGTGTTGCCTAATAATTCATGACTGCTTCTGTGCACTGGGTTTTCAGCTATTTTAGATATAATATGTTATGAATCATCATATATATTGTGAATTTTCCTTATGTCATGTATTCCATTCTCTTCTTGAACTGACTCCTGGCCACTAATTTTTGGTCGTGGGGTCTGTGAGGACAGTGTGTCTACTTAAATGTGTAAATATATGTAAATCTATTACATGTTACTTTTTTAAAGATATGTAAAATATATTGTAATGTATATATTACGAAATAAAGGTTTGTCTGTGAGTCTGTCTGTCTAGCCAAGGTACTACTGTATTGCATACATTAGCAAGATTATAATGTTGAGCGGTATCGTACTTGAAAAGTGGACAGAATGGATAAAAAAAGACAATAATATAGCAAACATTTATTAAATATGAATCTTACTATGTTGCTAGGCAGTGTTTAGTGGCAGGTAGTGAAAGTAGCGCCAGTGAAAATTCTCTGAAGTTCTCGTCGCTTAAAGGGGATGTCACATAGTGGTTTATTGTCATTTATTGATGGACACAATTCTCCGGGAACATGGTGGGATCTCATGCATTGGTATCGGAAACAAAACTAAAGATATATTACCGTAATTTAGGTTGGTGATGTGTTATGCATCATTACACTGATATTGTCAACTAAAAAATAAAAAAAATAGAAAACATAATTACCGAAGAAAATGGAAGGAAAGTGCACTCGTGTGGTACCGGCTAAAATCCTCTAAATCTTACATCCCCTCTGAAGTTCTCGTTACTTAAGGGGTAGTGCTTGTTTTTTGGTCTATATATTAATTAATTAATGTATTTTTAAGTTTTCTCGCTAGACCTCCATCAAGCTTGAAAAAACACCCCATAGACCCCCTTTCAAGATAAATTTGTACATTTTTCGGCAGAAACATAATGTCCCGGCCAAAGGCCGGTTCCTTCTAAAATTAGAGGCTCGCTTTCGCTCGCCATGAAAAAATCGACACCTAAAGGGCACGAAAGGTCTTAAAATTGACAACGAAATGGGGCGAAAGCTGTTAAAATCTTCAAACAAACGGAACGAACTTCTTAAAACCTCAAAACTAATATGCTTAACATGGGGGAGGAGAAGGGGGTCCAGAAAAAAGCGAGTACTAGCCCCTTAAATTCGCACAAACTTGCACTAAAACACCTGACAGAGAGTTGGGCATTACAAAGTTGCACCCGAGGCTATACTGACATCTGCATACTAACTGTGATAACCTGGCTAAAAAAAAAGAAAAAAGGCTAAAGTGGAGAGAAGTGGATGTGGAGGAACGTAAAGCTTCGTGAAAACAAATGTTCACCGGTATATTACGGTACCGGTACTTAAAGGAAATATAGTACGGTATTTTTGTTGTCTTTCTATGTGAGTGAGGGAGACAAAAGGCAGAACTGCTTGTAGCGAGTGCCTCCCCCAGAGTTGAAAGAGTGACAGGGCCAAAATCAAGGGACGTTCGAGCCAAAATGCCTGGACACACGGAGCTTGAAGCAATTCAAGTCATAGGAAGAAGGAAACACTGATTCTGGGAGAGAGTTCCAGAACTCAGCAGTTGAATAGAAGGAAGTCTGAGAATAACGTTTCACTCTTGGGTTGGAGAGTTGCACAGAGTAGGCTATAGTTACGGTTGTAGTTATAGGGTACCGTAATACTAAAATACTGGTGGTGCACTTTAATTACGTGTATTTAGTGCCATTACAAAATACTTATGGTTATAGGCCTAGTATATTATACATGCGGTATAGATAAGATTAGGCTATACTTTCTGGGAGTTTAAATGTACCGTATTATTTTAACTACCGGTACCAACAAAATACATGACAATTTTTCACACTTGGCTTAATCATAAATAATGTAGATTTACAATTATTAAGCATCGACAATAATACACCTAATACAAGCAGAACTATCAATTGGTAACATTTTGCTGATTAAACCTAATAATAGAATATAGATAATATGCAAATTAAATATTTGATTAGGATATCGCTTAGATACGGGTAGGGCTTGTCAACAGTAGTAAATATCAACAGCCTAATGAAATACAAATACTGCGCTATTTATATAATATCATAATGCTGACTGATATCGCTCCCAGTTAAGGGAGCCCCCCTCGCTTTTTGTTCTCTTTCTCTCCCTCTCCCTTTGGTTTGTATCCATTCGACCCCATTCAGCCTACTGTTTTAAGACGTTTACCACCATCCAGATGTCAATATTTTCCTGGCGAGCGGTAGCTAGCCAGCATATACCGGTATATATATATTTGTTTTAACAGCTAGCTAAATTTGTACATTTATTTCTCCATACAATGCTGGCTCGCTATTGCTCGCCAGGAAGAAATCGACACCTAGATGGGGATAAACGTCTTAAAACAGTTGGCTGAATGGGGCCGAATGGATACATGCCAGAGAGAGAAAAGGAGAGAGAGATAAACAAAAAAGCCGGTGACCCCCCTTAAGGGGAGATTTCCACTTGAAGTTTTTTTTCTTGACCCCTTTCTCCCTTATGGTTAGCCCCATTGCTTTTGATATTATAAGACGTTCGCCACATTAGTTTGGCGATTTTAAGAATTTTCGCCCCATTTCTGTAAATTTTAAGACTTTTCGTGCCATTTAGGTGTCGATTTTTTCCTGGCGAGCGATAGCGAGCCTGTAATTTAAGAGGAACCGGCCTTCGGCCGGGAAATTTTTCTACTGAAAAATTTACAAATTTTCTTGAAAGGGGGGTCTAGGGGCTGTAATGTTAAGCTTGATGGAGGTCTAGCGAACTAACTAAATACCTCCCCTTAACATCCATGTGGTGATAAAGGTTAATCCATGAGAGGCTGTCCAAGCTCGAAATCTTTACCCCCTTGAGGATTATGACGCGTTTTAGCAGTGTATTTTGGCTATCATCAGACGATTGTATTCAGTTTAGGAAGGATCTGTGAGAGTCGGAAGAATAATTGAGTACGTTTTGACTCCTTAGATTCCTAGAGATCCTTCCGAAACTGCGAATAACCATCTAATGATAGCCATATTATAGGCCTACTATAAAAATGGGAAGTCAAGGGGTTTGTAACATCCAAAGCGATATAATGTCAATGTTCATATTTTTAACTTAATCACTCAGTACAGGCAGAGCGATTTTTTTGTTTATACCGGTAATTGCAATTTTTTGGGAGGTTGTATTTCCGACATACTAGGATATTCGTTTCAAAAACAGCCCTAAATTATAAGTATTATTATTATTATTATTATTATTATTATTATTATTATTATTATACAGGGTGTCAAACTAGAGCAATTTTGTTTGAAGACTTTAATGAATATGAAGAGGAATGTAAGAAAAATAACATGAAATAACAGTTTTTACCATTATATTTCTTCCAAAGACACCATTTATTTTCGCATAAACAATAAAACAGATTTAAATGAAAGGACTCTTCTTTTGTTTGACACCCTGCCTAGGCTAAATACAACATTATATCAATATTTGCTAAGCTTACTACGGGCGAAAATGACGTATTGGTTTGTTCGGGTGTAGTGAGGATGGTGAGAGTGTGATGGCCTGGGTGCTGGGTAATGTAAACAAAGGGGGGTGGGGGGGGGGGGGGGGGCAACACTCACACCTGATGCTGCCCTCCCTGTCTTTCATCATACACCAACCATTACCTGGGTTTTACTAACTTAAGGGGACATGGCTCGTTTTTCTGGCCACTTTTCTCCCTCATGTTTAGCCGCATTAGTTTTCAGATTTTAAGATTTTCCCCCATTAGTTAGTCGACTATAAGACCTTTCGCCCCATTTCTTAGTCAATATTTAGACCTTTCGTGCGATTTAGGTGTCGATTTTTTCCCTGGCGAACGATAGAGCCTGTAATGTTGGAAGAACTGGCCTTCGGCCGGAATTTTGTTCTACCGAAAAATGTACAAATTAATCTAGAAGGGGGATCTAATGTATGTTTTTTTTTATTTTTTTTATGGAGGTCTAGGGAGGAAACTAGAAAAATAATGAATACATGCAAATATCGCCCAAAAAGTGAACCATTTCCCCTTAATGATAGTAGGTTTATACTGTAATATCAAATTCACTATACAGTATGGCAAACATAACATAATTTAAACCATGCATATCAATGTGTACCAATTGCCGACTTGCGAGTTTCGTTCTATAAGGAAGTTGGAGCTGTAAACATCGATATCAAATAATAATACAATAATAATGTAGGTGTCTGATAGATAAAAAGTGTGTTGAATTGGGTTTTATGTACCGGTACCGGTATTTATAGATGTACTACGACCGTATTTTAGCTGGTAATTCTGTCTAATATCGATGTCTACAGCTCCAACTTCCTTATAGCCTGAAACTCGCAAGTGGTCAATTGTCTTTGTTTATGTGTGTAAGAACACAACTTAGATGGGGTGTAGAAATGTAGCTAGGTTATGGCAAGGCACAGGTGGGACGGTTTCAAATTGTGGACGGGGCTTAATAACCGATACCTGCGTGAGAGCCTACCTTCTAAATAGTAACTATACTGTACAGTACGCCCATAATAAGTACCTCTGTATAATACACAGGCACTACAATCTAAAGGGTTGTTAGAACAGACAAAGTTGTCAGTATTACCATCATTTTGCAGTGCCTTACATTACTGCAAAGTGACTAGGCCTACACTGTAAAAAAATAGTGGATTCAAAGTATGACAGGTAATTTATGTAGCCTAACCATAATAAGTACCCTTTATAGGAATGTTAGCAGTGATAATCCCACCAATTAAAATAATTCATATCATTATAATAGATGGGATGGCATACATATTCAATTACAAGTATGTAGCCTACCGTACAGTAAATATATGTTAATAGTAACAATAGTGATGAAGGAGGTGGGTCTATGATGTACGCGAAAACTGCTCGGCTGCCTAGTAGTATTGCTCCCTTTAATTTTGACGACTCGCATTTTAATATTTCTGTGTATGTCCATCATATATATCTCTATCTCTCTCTCTCTCTCTCTCTCTCTCTCTCTCTCTCTCTCTCTCTCTCTCTCTCTCTCTCGAAGCCTATAATATAACTTCGGATTGATTATGTACTACGGTATATATTTAGCAAATACGCTATTCTCTCCATCCTTAGGGGGCTTATTTTTCAACTATGATCATGCAGACCAAAAAACTCAGTGATAGGCTAGTGGGGGGATAGGCCTAGTCTTTGTTTATCTGTTGTTGTCTTCCAGTTAGTGCCACAGCAACTACTGGTACCGTACTAATTTAGATGTAAGGTCGGTATAAATCTATAGAATCTATCTCTCTCTCTCTCTCTCTCCAACTAACCGCGTCTTTCCCCTCAGCGTTTCAGGGCAAACAGGAATCTCTCCCT
Source organism: Paralithodes platypus (assembly GCA_032716605.1). NCBI lineage: Eukaryota > Metazoa > Arthropoda > Malacostraca > Decapoda > Lithodidae > Paralithodes > Paralithodes platypus. The sequence continues at coordinate 26,588,969 of CM064576.1, read as the reverse complement.
CTCCCCTCTCCCGCTGCCCTCAAGACCCCTCAGTCGCCTATAGGGAAACTGAAGGGGAAACAGGTCAAACAAAAATGGCCTCACTCCTGAGCGGCCGCAACCAAAGGTAAACAATCTAGGTTAGGCCTGGACATGTTAGGTTAGATCTATAGGGGAAGTGAAGGGGAAGTAGGTCAATCAAAATAGGCCTCACTCCTAAGCGGCCACAGTACAGAAACATGAACAATCTAGGTTACGTCTAGCCATGTTAGGTTAGGTCTATAGGGAATGTGAAGGGGAAGCAGGTAAAAATAGGCCTCACTCCTAAACGGCCACAACAAGAGAGGCCACATTACAGAAACATAAGCAATCTAGGTTAGGTCTGGTCATGTTAGATTAAGTCTATAGGGAAAGTGATGGGGAAGCAGGTAAAAAAGGCCCTCTCTCCTAAACTGCCACAGTAAGAGACATAAGCAATCTAGGTTATGTCTGGTCATGTTAGGTTAGGTCATGCGGATTAGGTTAGGAGACTGTGGCCGCGTTGACTTAACACCCTGTAAGGCAACCCCTTTATGATAGACCGGGACCTATTCTCACAAATACACGTTTCCAACGCTCATATTGCAAGACATTTTGGAGCCATCGTCAACAGACCATTTCAGTCTTCGAATACGCATTTTATTTTTATTTTTGTTTGGCTAATGATAGACAATTTTACTCAGGTTTGGAAGGCCTGCTATGAATCAAAGGTATATAATATAACACAAATAACCCTCTGACTCCAACAATTCCTTTCTAAACAGAATAATAGTCTACTGGCAGCCAGCAAAGAAGGAAAACACGTGTGCTCGTATCTCGAAAGGTTAAATCAATTATAAAAGACAATACAAAATGCCATCCAAAGTAAGACTACCGGTATGCATCGAGATGTTTTAATAATAAGTAAACAGATGCTTAAGAAGTGCTAATGAAAAAATGCTAATTGAAAATATGATGCCAATCGAAAACAAGATACAGCCTAGCTATTAACCCGAAATATAATAAATAAGCTATCTCTAGTCTGAAGGTAAATGCGGGTAAGAGTAAGGTTATGGTCTTTGAAAGGGTGTGCAGTCACAGAGTGTGAGGTGAGGTTGAATGGTCAGGCTATGGAGAAGGTCAGCTCATTTAAGTATTTGGGCAAGTATGTTGAGTACAGATGGGAGTATGGATAAAGAAGTATGGGAGAGGGTGCAACAGGGGAAGAGGGTTGTAGGAACGTTGAAAGCAGTAACAAGAAATAGGGTGGTCAGCATGGAAGTAAAGAAGTCCTTGCATGATGGTGTGGTACTCCCAACATTGACGTACGGGAGTGAAGCACGGACGTTATTGGAGAGACACAAACCAAGAGTGAGAGGGGCGGATAAGAGTTACTTGAGAAGTGCATGCGGAGCTATATGGAGGGATAGACAGACAAATGAGGAAGTATGAGAGCGGTGGGGTGTGGATGTAGATGTGCTGGAAAGTGTAAAAAGTAACAACTTTCCCTCCTGCAAGTGAAAGCAAAACATCTTTGTCAGACAGCCCGGGAAGCCCGAACCTCAGTATGTTACACAAAGCAAGAATAAAGTGCAGGAATCACCCAGGGGTATACTCAGAGGTGGTAAACTCAAAGGTATTTAAAAACACAAAGTAGGTCTACATCCTAACCTAACAATATGGTACACACCAAGGGCAAAGATCACTAATATCCTCAAGCCGCTCGAGGTAAACTAAAATGCAAGGAAAGGGAGTGTAGGGAAGACTGACTACTAACGTACTTTAAGTGCAAGCCTCCGTCAGCACCCAGATTCGCAGCCCTTAATCCCAAAAAGGTCTCTGTCCACAGTGTGTATCCCAAGAAAATATTCCTAAAACACATGAAAAGGTATGTAAACGCTATTAAGAATGTGACTTGATAGTATGGTAAGTTTTATTCTTGGATACTTAACCTATACATTTATCCAACCAAACCTAGTGGTATCTATATCAAATTTGCTAAAACCCAACTTAAATTCCTCAATGAAACTGTAAAGTTATAGCTCAGGACATTCTACAACTCTTAGAACAAAGAATACTCCAACAAAGACCCAAGAGAAAGCCAAATATAAGTAAAATCAGGAAGGAAGTGATACATATTGAACGCCAGAGGGTAAAGCAGGGAAGTGATACATATTGAACGCCAGAGGGTAAAGCAGGGAAGTGATACATATTGAACGCCAGAGGGTAAAGCAGGGAAGTGATTCACGAAGGGCTTGTGAACCTCTCCTTTCGGCTAGTAGAGGCACAGTTGCCAGTACATGGGTCTTGCTTGTAATAATATGTATTTTGTTGACAGATATCTTAGCTATATTCATTATCAATCCTGGGAATAGTGTACATTTACATTGTTATGTATATCTCTTTCAGCATAATTAGTATTGTACTGAACCTATTATTCAGCTAATTTGCATATAGAGCAACAGACTTCTACATTTCCGATGTTTGCCGATTCAGACAAATATAATTAAACCATTATCGTCATATGACAACAACCGCTGGCTGTCGGCGTCTCTAATAATAGTATGTCGATTCACAAGCTGGCAAACAAGACTTTTCATATCCAGTCTCATACATAAGTCCCGGTAATTATTGTTAACACAATTGCGCGGTACTGCGAGGATCTTATAGATGGCTGAAGCGCTCAAGCATGAACTTCCCGCTATTTCTGGACATTAAACATCGTCCTACCACGGTATCTGTTGGCCGGAGCGATTTCAAATGAGTCAAATTGGAAAGAGCAGGTCGAATATTCCCTTACCCATTCATTGTCCCCCTCTGCTAACCTACAGTAATATCCAGGATTTCTTCCTGTTTACAGCTATAGGACGGCTCGGCAACGAGCGTATTGAAATCTCTCTCAATCTTCCTCTTCCTTACTTTTGCTCTTGTGAAAACTTGATGAAATAAACCGCTACATTATCAAGCTTTGTGCTTAGAAAACAGTACCGGTATGCCTTATGGCTTGTAAAATTAAATGAACATCCTGGTATATAACTTTCACAAATACATGTAGAAGCGGTGACCGTCCAACTCAACCAGTAGACCATTTCAACCAGTAGCTCTCCACCAGTACCAAATTAACCAATATGGTTATCTTAGGTTAGGTTAGGTTAGTACTATATTTTGGCACTGGTTTGGTTGGTCTGGGTTAATTTGGCACTGGTTGAGAGCTACTGGTTGAAATGGTCTACTGGTTGAGATGACATGGAACCGTAGAAGCAGCTGTGTTATCTAAAACTTTCAGCTATTAAAACACTTTTTGCTTGGACACAGACCCTTTCACAAGCAATGCTTATAGCAGATGGTTATTAGTACGGGGAGGGAAGCTTATGGAAGCATCTGGAAACAAGCGGAATACTGTATCTCGGTGCTACAGAGCGGGTACCATCAACACGTATGGGTACGTAACCTGCAATATGGCCTTTTTGGTGTAATGGTTAAGGTGGCTAAAAATCTGTGTGTGATAACCTGGGTTCGAATCCTGGTGGATCAGATATTATATGCTTTCATTAATTTCATTGGAGGTGTTTGGTGTTGTGGTGAAATTAATACAAAATAGATTACATCGAATGTACCATACCGGTAAGTCGCACAAAGTATAAGGGTTAAGTACTTTTTTTTTTTTTTTTTTTTTTTATGAGAGTGAGGGAGGCAAAAGGCAGAACTGCCTATACCGAGTGCCTCCCCCAAAGTTGAAGGAGTGACAGAACCAACATCAAGGGTATACAAAGTTAAACATGCAGGGGTTTACTCTTTAAGGTTTCAGTCAATTTTTTCCCATTTAAACAAAATTTGGCACACATAGGCCTATTGGGAATTTTTTTTTTTCCTATGCGAGTGAGGGAGGCAAAAGGCAGAACTGCCTGTAGCGAGAGCCTCCCCCAGAGTTGAAAGAGTGACAGGGCCAAAATCAAGGGACTTTCGAGCCAAAATGCCTGGACACACAGAGTTTGAAGTACAGTAATTTAAGTCATAGGAAGAGGGAAAGACTGATTCTGGGAGAGAGTTCCAGAGCTCAGCTGTTGAATAGAAGAAAAATTGAGTAATGTTTCACTCTTGGGTTGGAGAGTTGCACAGAGTAGGGGTGGGATTGTGTTGCAAGACGGGTACCACGTGCCTTAAGTAGAGGAGGTGGTATATACTGGGAGAGCTCTGAGGAACACTCATTATTATAGTAGCGATAGAATAGCGAGAGATGCAACATTGCGGCGGAGCGAGAGAGATTGCAGAGAGTTGGTGAGTGTATGGGAGGTAATGATACGAAAGGCCTTCCTTTCTACTTTGTCTAGGAGTGCGGTATGAGAGGATCTTCCCCACACATGTGAACAATACTCAATACAAGGATGCACCGTGCCCCTGTACGGAGCAAGTAGCTGTGCAGGGGTAAGGAACCCCTTGAGGCAGTTGAGCACACCCAGTTTCTGGGAGGCTGCCTTAGCAAGACTGGTAATATGGTCCTTCCAAGTGAGAGCAGAAGTAAATGAGAAACCAAGAATATTGAGAGAAGATGAAGGATTGATATTTGTATTGTTGAAGTATATGGGAAAGTCCTCTGGGGGTTCCGGACGGGTAGTAAAATGGAGAAATTGGGTTTTGGAAGCATTAAAGGCAACAAGGTTTTCTCTGCCCCAATTGGAAATAGTTGTTAGATCAGCGGATAAGTGTTCTATGGCTTCATGATGTTTGTTTTTGAGGGATTCCTGGCTGGGGCGTTCTGGAAAACTAACTGAGTAGTGTAAGGTAGAGTCGTCTGCATATGAATGAATGGGACTGGAGGTACAGTTGAGAAGAACATTTATGAAAATTAGAAAGAGAATGAGAGATAGGACAGAGCCCTGAGGAACACCGGAGTTGATAGGCTGATGAAGTGAGCGATGGCCGTCTACAACCGCAGCTATGGAACGGCCAGAAAGGAAATTAGAGACAAAGGCACAGATGGAGGGATAGAAACCGAAGGAGGGTAGTTTAGAAATTAAAGATTTGTGCCAGACTCTATCGAAGGCCTATGACTTAAATTGCTTCAAACTCCGTGTGTCCAGGCATTTTGACTCGAACGTCCCTTGATTTTGGCTCTGTCACTCTTTCAACTATGGGGGAGGCACTCGCTGCAGGCAGTTCTGACTTTTGTCTCCCTTACTCGCATAGAAAAAAAAATTGCTTATACTATTAATATAAATAAAGATAGACAATGATGCTGCTATTTGCTAAGTAAGTGGCGTTCTGAGAGTGAGGGTGCGAGTCTAGGAGGTAAGACAGTGAAGCATAAAGGCAAAGCAGCCTCAGAAGTGGGACTGCTTCGAGCCATGAGTGGGCAACCAAGAGCCTCGCGTCTGCGATGGCAGGTTGGCGATGGCAGGTTGGCGAGGGCTAGTTGTAGCTCGTGCTTCACTTGTCTCACTTCCTAGGCTGGAACAAGACCTCACGGGCTTCACCGTGTTGAGCGGTGAATGTGCAGGCTCTCAGCCTATGCCCGAGAGGGAGTAGTTGGAATATAGAAAGAAAAAAAAGTAACCATTACTGTTTGATTTGGTCTTGGAGGCTCTGTCAAGGGACTTTAGGAGAGGACTCCCATGGAAGTTATGTGATGTAATAGGTAATGGAAATAAAAAGGTGAATTTATTTAACTTGTCTGATTATGCATGACTGTGGTATACCGTCACGCATGCATTCCTGTACCGGCAGCCTATACCAGTATATATATATATATATATATATATATATATATATATATATATATATATATATATATATATATATATATATATATATATATATATGTGGTGTGTGTGTGTATGTGTAATATGCAGGGAACAATAAATAATAAAACAGCTAAACAACCAATGTCCTATTAATCTATTATGTACCAAAAATGAAATAGAGACATTTAAATAATGTAAATTAATCCAAGTCCATACCATGGTCGACAATACTGTAGGTGGCAATTGACCGAACACAGATCCACATCTCCTCAGCCACAAAACACACACATAGGCTACACACACCATCAAACCAGTGTCAACGCAAACACATGTAGGCCTAGTTATATCCCCCTCTACCCCCCGAACGGACAGAGAATCTTACAATGAGTTACAAGGTGGTACGCTATGATGTTTTCAATATGTTGTGGGCTTAAGAAGTTGGGAATGAAGGTCCATGACGTTTTTATAGAGACGTAATATAATAATTTCATTACTGTATGTTAATTCATTAAATGTTACAAGTATATCCCTATGCTCTCCTTACACCCCTGTTTCTGCTACATAAATATTAATGTATATATCTCATTAATGGAACATAATAGAACATTGGTTATTTACAAGTTCTTACTTTTTGTTCCCTGTATATTACACCCTGTAATTCTGATGATGTAGTTTTGAAACACCCTACATATATATATATATATATATATATACATATATATATATATATATATATATATATATATATATATATATATATATATATATATATATATATATATATGGCATACCAGATACAATAGATAGATTTCACTATTAGACTAAGACTAAAATATGAGCATGCATTATATGTCAAACAGACATTCGAGAGTAAGACAAGTCAAACAAATCCACCCCTTTTCTTCTGTATTCTAAGTTATTGAATGAAAGAATAAGCAACATATGTCAGCAAGAATCACATCCAACTCAGTAATCGGGAACGAATGTATTAATACAATGCCTGTACAACTCCCAGGAGTAATTGCATCTGCCAGTGCACTAAGCTCCTAAATGTTGATGAAGATAGCCAATTGTCTCACATCAGAAGCCTACGTAAATGCTTAAGTGTCTGTGTGTCTGTTTTATTGATGGGGTTCCGGAAACACACGTGGTCTAACAGAGGTTCACAATATGCCACTCAAGCTACCTCAGCATCTTAACACCTTACCTTAACAGCCACGAACACCCGGTATCCACGCTGCTCCGTCCGAAGAGTAATACACACACTCCGTTAGCTTTCCCGTTGCTATTATTATCAATTTTCCACTAAATCACGAGAGGAACACACACAACCGTCACACATCACCCAGCCAACACCACTGAGAGGTAGAGCTCTGTTCAGCATCCCCGCACAACCATACCGGAGTTGCCAGACTTCGCCTCCCTTTCCAAAATACTTCGACCTGGCTCCGAATCCACTCACTACCCCCTCTTTACTCGAAAATCCAGCCGTCGAAAACTGTAACAACATTAAAGAGATCGATCGCACAGCACTGGCAGCATTTAAAATAGTCTATTGGACTCGTCTTCTTTTCATTTCTAGTCTTTCACTTCCACATATCTAAGCTAGCGGGTGAGTTACAAGCAAACTAACACTTAAGTGCTTTAGAACGCAGCCAGTTGTCGCTCGCCCAATACGCTGCCTGTATCCTCTCTTCCTTGCTTCTGATTGGACCATCCGTCTAATACCAAATTTCGTGAGATTCCTTATTTGGCGGAGCAGCAGCACAGATACCGGGACGATATAAAATTGTCCTTCGGGATTATGCAAGTATAGGTGAATAATTGGGTTCGGTGTGGCATGAGGTCGGAAGCGGGGCCAAACAGAAAACGTGGTAGACTAGTAGGATCGATAGGGCTGGCAGCGGCTCCGTCAGGCGGGGGGAGTTAAGGGGAGACGGTCATTTTTCGGGTCCCGTTTCTCCCTCGTGTTTAGGCCCATTATGTTATAGATTTTTAAACGTTCGGCCCATTTTTTTGGCGATTTTAAGACCTTTCGTCCCATTTCGTTATACATTTTAAGACCTATCGTGCCATTTAGGTGTCGATTTGTTTTCCTGGCGAGCGATAGCGAGCCTGTAATTGTATGAGGAACCGTCCTTCGGTCGGGACATTTTTCTACCGAAAAAATTACAAATTTATCTTGAGGGAGGGTGTAGGGGATGTTTTTCTAAGTTTGAGGGATGTCTAGCGAGGCAAATAAGAATTTATGAATGAATGAATTTATAGGCCTAAAAAGAAGTCAGTGTCCCCTTAATAGTGGCAGGGGGAAAACGGGGGGAGGGGATATAATATGCATGGAAGTTGTGGCTCTCTGTAATATAATAACAATATCCAAGGGTGTATTATTACTATATATGCACTGAAGCGCCTGCATTAAAGAGAATACAATTTTCATTTAGGCTAATTACCTCAGGCTTTCCATGCATAAACTGTACATTCGTGGACTAGCCTATCTACTCACAATTAATTCGACCATGAGCCATTAAAATAATAGTTTACTGGTATTGTGCATAACATTTCATTCAATTGTCCATGTAACCTTTCCATTAAGAGACTGTTAGCAATGTGTTTAGGTAGGCTACTGTATGTGTTTAGGTAGGCTACTGTATGTGTTTAGGTAGGCTACTGTATGTGTTTAGGTAGGCTACTGTATGTGTTTAGGTAGGCTACTGTATGTGTTTAGGTAGGCTACTGTATGTGTTTAGGTAGGCTACTGTATGTAAATATACAAAAAGGCAAGATAGTTTAGTAGGACTCTGATGTTTCTTTTCAAATGAAGATACTTTAAGGGGAGGTATTTAGTTTGTTCCCTAGACCTCCATCAAGCTTAAAATTACACCCCCTTGAATCCCTTTCAAGATATATTTGTACATTTTTCGGTAGAAAAATGTCCCGGCCAAAGGCCGGTTCCTCTTAAATTACAGGCTCGCTATCGCTCGCCAGGATAAAATTGACACCTGAATGGCACGAAAGGTCTTAATATGGGGTGAAAGTTCTTAAAATCGCTAAACTAATGGGGCAAACGTTTTATAATATCAAAAGCAATGGGGCTAAACATGAGGGAGAAAGGGGTCTAGAAAAAAATCCCTTAAGTGGAGATCTCCCCTTAAAGCATGGCTGACACAATCTCTCTTTGCCTGTCAAATTGAAAGATGCAGTCATTTTGAGTTAATAGCTTTTCGATGATGCATTCATCTAAGTGGTCATACGATACAGCCGTAAACACTAAACATTCAAAACCAAGCTTGGGAGCATGTGTGATAAAACATAGAACTATTATCCCGTTCGTGTTCGATACAACTTCAAATAAGTACGCATCTGTTAGAACTAACGACTGTACTGTAGCCTACATAACTATGCACATTGTAGTTGTTATTTTACTCCGCAAAATGGGTCATACAGGTTGGGTTCAAAATATGAACGTCCCGTTTCATGGTGTGCGTATATGGTTTGTGAGAGCGGACAGTCGAGTGGAGGATAACTTTAGTTCATGCACATCACCACGTCCGTTCACAGAAACTACTCGCACCAACTGTACACACCATCAAACCAAGCATCTACTTCATGGGGAAAAAAACAAACAAACAAACAAACAAATATGTATAAACCCAGTCAGAGCAGTTAGAATGACATTATAACTGTGCGTGTGGACGACGATAGTAACTCATACATGTTTGGGAACCTCTTCTGACTTTCATTATCTTATGACTTTCATTAGGAAATAATCAGAATTTATATCAATTTATTCATCTACTTTTTTTTGCACCGACTATAATATAAAAATTAGTACTATCTCTCTCTCTCTCTCTCTCTGTATAAAGTATATATATATATATATATATATATATATATATATATATATATATATATATATATATATATATATATATATATATATATATATATATATATATATTATAACTTCTGTAAAATGTCAATGGCATTTGCATACACAGTAAACGAAGCGAGTTACTTTCGTGAATCTGGGCCATCAACATAGATTTCACTCGACCAAAATATCCCTCCCGACAGTGACTCAACCAAAGATATAGCAGAACCTGTGTGAATCATTAGTCCACTTTCTATAAAAACCTGACCAGATTGAGCAAACTTAGGTACATTTTCAAATTCAGCAAGCAAAACTTATAATAGAATAGCTAAAAAGAACGACCTCGGAACATTTTTGTTTAAGGGGGCCCTAGTCGCTTTCTATGGAGCCCCTACTCCCTCATGTTTAGCATATATTTCGTTGTCAATTTTAAGACCTTTCGTGCCATTTAGGTGTCGATTTTTTCCTGGCGATCGATAGTGAGCCTTTAATTTGAAGAGAAATCGGCCTTAGGCCGGGATATTTTTCTACCGAAAAATTTACAAATTTATCTTGAAGGGGGATCTAGGGTGTGTTTTTTTAAGCTTGATGGAGGCCTAGCGAGGAAAATTAAATACATACATAAATATATCGACACCTAGCCGTCCGGCTGGCTCAGTTGATAGAGTGGCTGCTTCCCATCTTACAGGTCTCGCGTTCAATCCCCGCTCAGATTGAAAAGTTTTCTGAGATATAGGGCGGTTACTGTCTTCCCATGAGCAAGGGAGATGGGTATTGGTCTCTGGTTGATTAAAGAAGTGTGAAGCGCTTGAGAATCCTCGAAGGAGGAGATACGGGTGCTATATAAGTAACCAGACGATTATTATTATTAGTATTATTATAGCCCAAAAACCAAGCACTAAAAAAACCAATAAAACATAAAACAAAAAAACAAATACCCCTTAAACACAGACTAGTGATATATTCAAGTGTTTCATTACAGCCTAGTATCACCCGAACCCTCCTTGTAACTCCCGCCCCCTACATTATCTAGCTCCCTTTAACTGCTCTCTCTCTCTCTCTCTTGTTATGATATTTACTTTAGTACAGTCACGAGTTTTTCTAGCATTTTTTCTTCTATCGTGTTTCTCTCTAATTCAGTTGATTTTAACCCTTATAATCTAACTCATCCGACTACACTCAATCTATAAATACAAAACAAAATATATCTCTGGTGTCCTCTTTCAAAATCGCTGCCAACCAAATGAGTTAGGGGTGTATGTAGAATTATGGAGGCCATGATGCACAGGGAGAAATCCAAAAATTCGCAAAAGCGCGCCATTAGCCCATGAGCAACCCAAAACTACGAACAATTTTGCGACTCTCACGTCGCCTGTGATAGACCTCTATGAAATTAACTACTCGCAACAAGAGGGGTTAAACCCAACGATCAAAACTATAGTTCACACAATTACGAAGTTGTCCAATGTCGGCAGACGTGGTATCGATTCTGCCCGCCGCTATCTTTCAGAAATAGTGGTTAAACAGAACCGCGGCGGTCGAGTTGAGAGCACGCTAATTGTGAATCTGCTTGACCTGGGTTCGATCTCATTCATGGCGGACATTTAGTGGGTGTGGTAGTTCGTCCTAGCGTGTTTCACATGCTCGCACCCAGTCAGGGGACACCTCGACGACGTATGCAGACTAATAACACACATAACAAAAGCCACAAGCGGCTCGCTTGGTGTAGTGACTAGCGTCTCGGACTTCCACCCAGAAGGCCCGGGTTTGCGCCCACGCTCGGCGCATTAAAGATTTTTCACAAGCACTGAGTCGTTACCATCCCTCATGAGCAAAGGGATGGGGAAGTAGTACAGGACCCCAATGGAAATACGCCTAATTGGCCTTATTGAGCTATCCTTAGCTAGCTTAGCATGCGCTAGCTTTAAGAACTATTATTATTATTATTATATAACAGCTTCCTCTCTCTCCAACACCCCTCCTCCCCTATCTACACTCTTCAGAAAGTAGGGAAAGTAGAAAGTAGCTACGAAATGCAGAAAGTAGCTACGAGGTGCCGTTGTAAAAGATTATCCTAAAATACCTTCACCTGACCTGACATTCAAAAATCGAAATCCAACAATAATTTACATTACATACAACTGACATTTAATCATACAACTGGCATTTAAATGCCCGTTTAGAAATTATAATTTCAACCGTTTTTGAAAGGTGTAATTTGATATTTCTCGGGTAAATACAACTATTCTAAACCTGGCGAGGAAACTGCACTGCTATTGTTAAGTAATAATAATAATAATAATAACGGTTTATTAAAGAATGGCAGCCTCATGAGCTGAAAATACACATTTTACAATTAGTGGATGAACATGAGATGTACAGATATGAAAATGGTAAGCTCAGTTTACAATGGGTGAGTATAATATACTTTACATTAAAACAAGAAATTAATACAATAATTATGCTAGTGCAAAATACAAATTATCATAAATTAACCATGAGAGTAAGTGATTTACAGTGCATATACAGTACACATTTATTTTACTCATATATATACAGAACATACATATATACGCATACGTACACACATAAATACGCATATATATATACATACATATATAAGAACATAAGAACATGCAGTAAGTGTGCACATGCCCGTATACATAAACGCTCACGTATGCAAACAAACATACATACATACAAAAACTGTTCTGGTAGGGTCAGGTGAGGCTAATAGTGGGAGTTAAATCCTTGGGAGAGATTAAGTGAGGGAATTGGAAAAGGTGGAAAAGGGTTAATGGGGCAACGGACTGTAGGTCAGGTAAAGCCAATTAGAATGGAATGTCAAACGTCGGAAGAGATCAAATGAGGAGTTTGAAAAGGGTTAAGGCGAAATGGCCTACGGGTCCGTACAGGTAGGGTCAGGTAAAGCCTACTACAATGGGAGGTAATCCTCGGTAGAGAACAAAAGAAGAATATAAAATAAGGAGAGACAGCTGCGGGGAATTATAGTATATGGGACATTCTTCAGTGTAGGTGTGTGTGTGTGTGTGTGTGTGTGTGTGTGTGTGTTTGTTTGTTTGTTTGTTTGTTTGTTTGTTTGTTTGTTTGTGTGTGTGTGTGTGTGATAGAATACTCTCAGCCGGGCTCGAGCCTCGAACCACAAACAGTATACACTATAGACACATACATATATAGATAATTAACGCATACATACATACACATATACCCACACATACATACACATATACTGTACATACATAAATGCACATATACATATACACACATATACATAAACAAACTCAAGCAAATACATACATATATTCTAATACACACACGCACACACACTTATGCATACATTGTTAAAGGAGGGTGCGTATATATGGTGTGACAGGCCGTCATTACACATTCTTAATAATACTTACAATGGTTGGGATAGGACTATTTTTGTATCTGTCAGTTCTTGCCCTTATTGGTTGGAGTGTGTTGAAGTGTCGAGGAGCTGCACGTGTGGGGCGTCTGGTGGAAGTAAGTTTCTGTGTCGTGGGTGAACAAGTAGCTTAGATGCAAACTGCTTGAGTGTGTTGTAGTGGTGGGTTGAAAGTGCAGGTGTGCTAAGGGTGGTGAGAGCTTCCTCGCATCCTGCATGCCCTCTTCTGCACTCTTTCCAATTGACGTTGTTGTGTCAGGGTTAGAGAGGAGGACCAGGCGGGAGAGGCGTAGGTGAGCTTAGGGAGTATGAAGATATTATATATACTCTTCAGCTCATTCTCCGGTGCCCCCAGGGATCTCAGCCGCCTTAGCAAAAACAACTTGTATGTGGCGGTCCTGACTGTGGTAGACACATGTTTCTTCCAGTTCAGCTTGTTGTCCACAGTGATTCCGAGGAGTTTGGTGGACTCAACAAGCTGAAGGAGATGAGGACCAATTGTGACAGTGGGTGGAGGAAGGTCGGTAACGGAGGTGTTGATGTGCATGACCACTGTCTTGTCATGATTGATGGTCACATGATTGACTGTGGTCCAGGCTTGAAGACGGTCGAGGATGTCTTGTAGGGGGTCATAGTTAGGGGAGGTGTTATCGACAGTAATGCAGTAGTGTGTGTGTGTGTGTGTGTGTGTGTGTGTGTGTGTGTGTGTGTGTGTGTGTGTGTGTGTGTGTGTGTGTGTGTGTGTGTGTGTGTGTGTGTGTGTGTGTTGTGTGTGTGTGTGTGTGTGTGTGTGTGTGTGTGTGTGTGTGTGTGTGTGTGTGTGTGTGTAGGGGGGGGGGTGATTTTCTGGACATCAACAAGGACTAGGACCATCGTGGTTTTAGTTAATTTATGTTTCCCGATGACGGAAACTGGGAAAAAAAAAATATATATATATATATACTGTATATTATACAGTACATAAAAAGCATGGAGTGGATTAGTAGCCTGCTTCAAAGAGAGCGCAGCTACGGGTGCTCAATGTCGAAAAGATAAAATTTAACTAAACACGTACTGTAGACAACTCTGCTTCCGTCAATTGATTTTGTATAGAAATTAGTACACCAGTGAAGTAAGACATGCTGATCGTGATTGTGGAGGCAATTTTTGTAAAATCTTACTAGTGGTACAGATTTGGGGCAATAATATTTATTTACTTATTGATCCTCGGCGATGTAAATGAAACTTCAACAGACTGATGTACGGTCAAGGTTAATAAGTGTTGTCAGATATTTCACAAGTTTCGGACATTGACTAATACTCTGAGGGATAAGCACTTTTCCCAGTAACTATAGAGATACCAATAACACTTGTTGAGCGAAAACCACTGGAATCTATGACATCACTTAATACCCCCGATTGTACAGTACTATGAACGTTCTATCGAATGATCATGTCATTATTATATGAATAACTTTCAATAGTTATACTTGCATAGAGCTGGTCCTATCCAGAGTGAGGTTTGGCATTCTCTACACAACCTTAGCTCTTTTACTGTCCTACTTTTCCTTCCGGGGGCAGGGTGCTAGGCATCCTCTTCCCTTTGTATACTTCTTCTCGACGAGACAGAGAAACGGGCTAGGAAATGCGAAAGTGGTCCCGGACCCTGAGAATAGGAACTTTAAGAGTTATTTCTGTTCGGGCTCTGTCTCGTGTCGGCCACCCCCAGCAATGGGGTATGTGCCTGAATATATACATACATACATACACAAATATTTTGAAACGTAACGGTAGAGCAATAACCCATGTTATAATTATGTCTTTACCAATGGCTCAGATTTCATTACTTATTTTCTTTCATAAAGCTAGTGCAACCATTGCTGTTATAAGTATGTACACTCGGTCAAAACAGTATCTGCACCCCTACCCCGATAACCTGGTGTGTACAGGTAGGTAGTATAGGTTGTAGGTCGTAGGTAGTAGGTCTTAGGTAGTATAGGTAGATAGTAGTATAGATGGATATAGCTACAGGTAGATATGCAAACCCTACCAAGCTGTACACACCAGATTATCAGAGTAGGGGTGCAGATACTTGTTGGACCGAGTGTACATTTAAATCGTTTAATCTGCAGTCTCAGAACATTATTTAAGTTTATTAGAAGCTTACAAGTTATTGTATAAAATATATTTGCAATATATATAAAAAGGAAAATGGATGAATTAAGATATATAGAAGTGACACCGTTTCCTACAACAATCTGAAAAACATATAATTGCATAACAACAGTTTCTAAGACTGCGGGTTAAGGGGAAATTTCCACTTGAGGGATTTCTTTCTTGACCCCATTCTCCCTCATGTTTAGCCCAATGCTATTGACATTTTAAGACGTTCACACGATTATTTTGGCGATTTTGGGAACTTTCGCCTCATTTTATGTCATTTTTAAGACCTTTCGTGCCATTTATGTGTCAATCTTTGCCTGGCGAGCGAAGCGAGCCTGTAATTTAAGAGGAGCATTTTCTACCGAAAAATCCACAAATTTATCTTAAAAGGGGGTCAAGGGGAAGTACTTTTAAGCATGAAGGAGATCTAGGGAACAAACAACAAATCTCCCCTCAAACTAATTGACAGTACACATAGTTCATCGATATTTACCTCACTAACCATTCGACGGATGGATTTGTGGATGGAATGTGCTCGCCATTCAATAGTGTATATTATTTTTTAGTTGGGTGTATAGAGAACTATATTCATAAATTCGTTTCCAGAGACATACATCCATAATTCGAAATAGGTTATGTCCACGAATTTGTGTGAGTGACTGTACTGTCTATCTTCCATGCTACTATACTAGCAAATAAAACATGCAGTCCCGGTAAGAGATATACATATATAATATACGTATATAATATAATTAAGTAGCCTAGACACTATAGAAACATCGGTACGTGTCAGTGACTAGGTTGGCGTAAAAGTCTCCCTGTAGAGTACTTTATTCTTCAGGGAGCCCACCTCGCTATTTTTCTCTTTCTCTCCCTCTCTCTTTGGCTTGTATCCATTCGGCCCCATTCAGCCTACTGTTTTAAGACGCTTACCCCCATCCAGATGTCAATATTTTCCTGGTAAGCGGTAGCGAGCCAGCATATATATTATTTTGTTTTGACAGCAAGCTAAATTTTTAAATTTTTCTATAGACAAATTTCTCCGGCGAAGCCGGATTTCTCCATACAATGCTGGCTCGCTATCGCTCGCCAGGAAGAAATCAACACCTGGATGGAGAAAACGTCTTAAAACAGTTGGCTGAATGGGGCCGAATGGGTATAAGCCAGAGAAAGAGAGAAAAGGAGAGAAAGATAAAAAAAAAGACGGTGACCCCCCTTAACTGCCGTTCTCCCTTCCTTCCCCCTTCTCTCCTCCCTTCGCTCATTCCCGCTATCTCCCTCGCTTACTTCCCATCAAATTTTCCTGCTACCATCTCTCTCTCTCTCTCTCTCTCTCTCGTAACGCATGACTCACAATAACTAAGTTGCGTACTTATGGGCATTTTGAGTTTGAACAACATTTTCCCTGGGAAGTGCCAGTATCTCTGTAGCAATGTCACACTAAACACACAACAAAGGGAGCCGTTACAAAAAGCTTTCCACTTTTTCGTTTGGTGTCATTGTCCTCTTGAGCATTTCAAACAATCACTTGATCTGATGCCTCACTCCACACCATCTCATCAACTGCCTCCCTGCCTCCCTGGGAACCTCATTCCCTTCAATGTGTCTGGACTGACTCCTCTTTCATTCTCATTATATTTCGAAGCCACCTCAATCTGTTTTACTGTTTCTGTTACACGCGACATAACTTATTATTATTATTTTTTTCAGTTCTTCGCCCCCCCCCCCCCCCTCCCGCCCCCCCTTTACGGTTTCCTTTTCCTATATATATAAATGAAGGAGACAAATGGCAGGTTGCCTGTAACGAGTGTCTCCACCAAAGCCAAAAGAGTAACAGAGCCAAATTCAAGGGACGTTGGGGTCATAATGCCTGGATACCAGAAGTTCAAAGCAGTTTAATTCATAGGATGAAGTAAAGATTGAT
>CM064576.1:26551864-26566864 GCA_032716605.1 Paralithodes platypus | reverse complement strand
TTACATCACACAGACTTATTTCGATGGATGACTAATTCTATCTCAGCTCAATTCGACTTTGGTTTGAACAAATAATTCGACCACTTTGATTAATTCTCACTTTGCCCGACTCGGTCGATTGGCCTAAATTGGCCACTTTGGTCAGTTTACCCCTTTTGACTGATTTGACCAAATCTTCTATTTTGTCAATCTTTACTAATTTTTACTGCCCAATATGACTGTGGTTCAAATTCGTTCTCATGATTCAATAATATTTATTATAAATGTTTTCTCTGACTAATTGTCACTCTTCCTAATCAGATCGCTCTGTTCAATGCGATGACTTGAACTAATGCAACTATTCTACCCAACTAAAGCCCCAGGCTAATCAAACTATTTGGACTTATTAATACTGACTATTGCAGCCACGCAGAATAATTTTACTATTTGGACAAATTAAATAATTAACTGTTCTAATTCAACAACTTGAAACATTTCGATTAATTAATTATGCTATTGTTTATTCATTGTTTAGCTAAATCCAACCAATCTGCTCTATTCGACTGTTCAGTCCAAAAGCTCTCATTTTATATTGCAATTCAACCAACAGCGTTCTTTTAAAATGTATGAATGAATATACCTTTTTCTCTCTGGCACGCATTACTCGACTAATTATCTTCCATATTCTCTCCAAATCCTTTATTAAAATATAAATAGTTTTCATATAACGTCTTTACACAACCTGTATGCTGGAAAACAAACTTTATCGAACATCCCCCCTTCTTCCATGTCTAAAGATCCTTCAAAAACCGTGTTTTCAGGAGGTTTTACTCGTATATCCGTACTTTGGTATTGGCTAACTTGTCGCAATTCAACAGAAGGGATACCGTATATGTCATAAACTATATTAACTTTGCCCCCTTCTTCTATAATATGCAGTAATATTTGTACTTCTATAAAGGACAACAGTCATGAGGCAATGAACAATATAAAGTCAAGCCATTCTGGAAAGATTACGCCCACATGGTGGAACAACGGTGTATTGTAACGAAACAAGATCCTAGGACTCTCTCTGGAGTCATCTTCACACTTTAAGAAGACTCCAGATAGAGTCGTAACTGTCCTATATATACAATAAAACCCTCTTCCGTTACGTGGATATATACTCTCCATTGGTATTCACGACATATTACATTGTTCATGCCAAAGACCTTCTGCTTTCCTATGATGCACTATTATGTAGTAAAGCAATACTCCACGACCCCTTTTACTTAATTCCCCCTCTAGAGTGCCTCACAAATTCCAGTGAACCCGATTGCTTCGAATCCCTGAGTCATGGAGGAGTTGCAACACATGGCAACATCCTATAAAACCATACCCTAACCTAATTTTGCAAACTAATATTTTAGAAAATAATACATAAATAAATAAATATCTATCTATCTATATATCTCTCTCTCTCTCTCTCTCTCTCTCTCTCTCTCTCTCTCTCTATATATATATATATATATATATATATATATATATATATATATATATATATATATATATATATATATATATACCGGTATATATATATATATATATCAAGAGTCTATGATATATATAATATATATATACTGTATATATATATATAATATATATATACTGTATATATATATACCGTATATATATATATATTAGCCTTTTCCATCCTACCCCAGCAAACTTTCAAATCTCATCCATCCATCTGGCTATTTGTCTACCCATTCCTCTAGCATTCCATTCTGTAGCTCTAGTTGTCCATCTGTTATCATCTCTTTTAAATATATGATCTGTTCAAAAAACACTATCTAGACCTCCTTTCAAGATCAATATTTACATTTTTCGGTAGAAAAATGGCCCGGCCGAAGGCCAGTTCCTTCTAAAATTACAGGCTCGCTATCGCTCGCCAGGACAAAAATCGATACCTAAATGGCACGAAAGGTCTTAATATTGACAAAGGAATGAGGCGAAAGGTAAAAAAATCGCCAAGCTAACGGAACGAACGTATTAAAATTTCAAAACTAATATGCTAAGCATGAGGGAGAAGGGAATCCAGAAATAGCGACTATCTCCCCCTTAATAATAACCCTTTCAGTATCCAAGGACACCTTTCATCATATTATTATGCTTAACCTTAGACAATCTTATTTGGTTTAGGATTAATATATGGAGGTTGGTGAGTTAATTGAGACGATGTTGACGGTCTTAACTCCTACAGATCCTTCTTAAGCTGTATACAATCGTCTAATGAATTAATAAATTGTTAAATCACGCCGTAATCCTCAATGGGTTAACATAAGTCGAATTAGTTATTTTTGTATTGTATTCTGAGGATATTTATTCAGCTAATATAAACGATTGTTAAACAGTGTATTACGTGCTATTTCGATAATAATCTATTTGGGATGGTGCATTTTTTTTTTTTAAAGAAGGACTGACGCAAGTGTGTACAACTCTTTAGAGGAATTGCTTAATTGCTTAACAAAAAGCATGAATATTCTCATATTACTGATATATATATATATATATATATATACAACTCTCCAACTCAAGAGTGAAACGATACTCCCAATCTTTCTTCTATTCAACAGCTGTGCTCTGGAACTCTCTCCCTGAATTCATCTTTCCCTCATCCTTTGACTTAAATTGCTTCAATCTCCGTGTGTCCAGGCATTTTGACTCACTCTTTCAACTATGGGGAGGCACTCTTCACAGGCAGTTTTGCCTTTTGTCTCCCTCATCCACATAGAAAACAAATATATATAAATATATATAAATACTTAATATACTGTATATATATATATATATATATATATATATATATATATATATATATATATATATACCGGTATATATATATATATATATATATATATATATATATATATATATATATATATATATATATATATATATATATACTGAATATATTTCAGTAATACGAGAATATTCATGCAGTTTGAAGAGCAATTCAACAACTAATTCCTCTACATTGATGCACCACTTGTATATATGACTCAACCGCTATACCGGGTACATTCATAATTAGAGCTTCAGTATTATTACCGACAATATACTGTACTAAACATCATCATTATCACTATAAAATGTAAACAAATAACAACACAATAATGCAATAACATCAATAAAAACAGCTACAATGTCTAATCACTAAACACTAAGACATCTGTTAAGCTTTAATATGACTATACACTAAAGAAATACAACAAACTTGGTCAATCCGTTTGTAAATTAGTCTACAGCAATGTTCATATTAATTAGTCTACAGCAATGTTCATATTAATTAGTCTACAGCAATGTTCATATTAATTAGTCTACAGCAATGTTCATATTAATTAGTCTACAGCAATGTTCATATTAATTAGTCTACAGCAATGTTCATATTAATTAGTCTACAGCAATGTTCATATTAATTATTAGTCTACAGCAATGTTCATATTAATTAGTCTACAGCAATGTTCATATTAATTAGTCTACAGCAATGTTCATATTAATTAGTCTACAGCAATGTTCATATTAATTAGTCTACAGCAATGTTCATATTAATTAGTCTACAGCAATGTTCACGGGGCTGTTCGGCCAGGCAGCTTAGGGAACAACAACAACAGCAATGTTCATATTCATTGATTTTAACTCCTTCACTTTATGGCATTATTTGGAGTTAAGGGGAGACAGACCATTTTTTCTGGACCCCCTTCTCCCTAACGTTTAGCCCCATTAGTTTTGAAATTTGTAGACGTTCGGCCCATTTGTTTAGCGATCTTAGGACCTTTCGTCCCATTTTGTTATACATTTTAAGACCTATCGTGCCATTTAGGTGTCGACATTTTCCTGACGAGTGATAGCGAGCCTGTAATTGTAAGAGGAACTTGTCTTTGGCCGGGACATTGTTCTACCGAAAAATGTACAAATTTATCTTGAGGAGGGGGGGGGGGGGGGGTCTGGGGATGTTTTTCTAAGTTTGAGGGATGTCTAGCGAGGAAACTAAGAATTTATGAATGAATGAATTTATAGGCCAAAAGAGCAGTCAGCGTCCCCTTAAGGTTTGACAAGATAATATTGGTAATAACAATACAAAACCTATATCAAGTCATCCTATCACTTACTCAACCTATTCAGTAACATGGTGGTTTATTTTGTGTTCTTGCTAACACTAAAAGATTTCATACAACTTAGGAAGGACATCTAGCAACGAGAGGGGTAAATTACAAATATATATCTTGTCTATGTGTATGAAGGGAACAAAAGGCAAAGATGCCTGCAATAAGTGCCCCCCCCCCCACCCTCAAGGTTGAAAGAGTGATAGAGAGCCAAAATCCAGGTACGTTAGAGGTAATTTAGGTGTGTTGCAAACAAAAAATGGTGTGCTTGTAAAGCGTAGTGAAATGAATAGGAAGAGGTGTTTGTGCGATTTTACTGGATTGCTCCCCGTGTAGATGAAGCACACATAAAAACAATGGGGGAAGCCAGGCAAATGACACAGGAGTTCCAGCAATTAATTTTCTTATGCCTATGTGGCTTCCCCTGGGTACTGCCCTGCTTGATTGGTGCTTACAATCTCCCCATCCCAAAAAAGTTGTGACAAACTTCAGAATATAGATTATTATAAGCCTAAAATGTTCTATAACAAGCATTCTAAATCTCACCGTTAAAAATATATTGAAGGTGTTATGTGTCCTCTCCCGCACCACTGTAATGAACTATTCCATGTCAAACGGCTTCTAGCAAGTCCAATGTGAAATAGAAAGTATCTAATCAAATATAGAACATTATAATATAATTATGACATAGTAAAATGAACACATTTATGTGAGCAAGCCTTACGGGGAAATACTATGTTTAATATGCATTATCACTGGGACGGTTGAGATTTGTGTGGTTTTTTTATAGGAAATTATATGCTTAGCATTATTTATATAAGATAACCCCTAAGTTTGATACATCTATTTTGGAACACCCTGTACACATGTTATCCCTTTTAAAACCTCAGATTCTTTCTAAACTTTATCAAATCCTGTAATTACACCCAGAATAAATACAAATAATGCGTCACAGTGGTTTTAGTTTGCTCCCTAGATCTCTTTCAAACTTAAAAAAACTCCATCCCAAAGACCCCCTTCGAGAGAATTTTTTAAATTTTTCGGTAAAATAGGTCCCGGTCCTCCTATATTACAGGGTCGCTATTGCTCGCCAGGAAGAAATCGACACCTAAATGGCACGAAAGGTCTTAATATTGACAAAGAAATGAGCGAAAGTATTAATTTGTAAAAACTAAAGGGGCTAAACAAGAAAGGGAAGTGGGTTCAGAAAAAAACGTTCACTTCCCCTTAAGAAATAGGTAACTATTGAATATCTTTACAAATCTCAATGTCAATATCCACAGATTATTCCAGTTCGATGGAAGTCTGTAAACACATATTCTTGAACGTATGACTTATCAAAATTGGCCAGCTGGAAAAAGTTATTGAAATTGTTTGCTTACTTCTTGTGTTTGGTTTAGTATTAACCCCTTGAGGATTATGATGCATTATTATAGTGTATTCTGGCTATCATGAGATTTCGTTCAGTTTTGGAAGGCTCTCTAGCAATCGAAGGGGTAAAAATTATCTCAAACATCCCTCTGACTCCTCTATTGTTTCCCCAAATTGAAATGAAATCTTCTAATGATAGCCAGAATAAACCTTCCAAAAGGCGTCCTAAACCTGAAGAGGTTAATTCACATAATTGAAATTAGCAAGAAAATACCCCACAAAATCAAATCATATTAATCACATAATACGTTATGATTATAAAGTATTAACCTACGCAAATTACTGATAACCGATGGCCCTTTTCAGCGCCAATAACATTAGGTTTATGTTTTAAGGGGAGATGGTTCACCTCCATCACATTTAAAAAACACATCCAATAGATCCCCCTTCTAGATTAATTTGTATATTTTTCGGTAGAAAAATGTCCTGGCCGAAGGCCGGTTCTTCCAACATTACAGGCTCACTATCGTTCGCCAGGGAAAAAATTGACACCTAAATAGCACGAAAGGTCTAAATATTGACGAAGAAATGGGGCGAAAGGTCTTAAAATCGACTAACTAATGGGGCAAACATCTTAACATCTGAAAACTAATGGGGTTAAACATGAGGGAGAAAATGGTCCAGAAAACCAGCCCATCCCCCTTTCAAAAGCTCAGATAATGATGCCGCTTATACTGCAATGCATGATTTACTGCATATCCAATTATCCCTTTTATTGTTGGGACGCTCTTATTCACATAATTTTGGCTATCACTAAGCGAGTATATGTAGCTAAGGAAGGATCTATAGGTATCAAAGGGGTAACATATATCTTAAGTAACCCACTAACACCCACATGTTCTTCCTAAGCTGAAGTCAATCGTCTAATGATAGTCAAATACAAGTTAGAAAGACGTCCTTTTAAACTGAAAGAGCTAAACATACCTGAACTTTATCCACTGCGAACAACCACGCCTATACTTTGTCTTTAAGCTACCCAGCACATGAAAATACCTATATTGCTAATTATATGCTTTTGTGATTATTAATACAAAACATATATCTATAAACAATCCTGGCTTCAACAACCAACAAGGAATGTTATTAATCTAAGGAAGGTTCTATCTTAAGCATAGGGCATAATCCCTTATTTATAACGGTGTTATTTTCAAGTCGTTTTAGATTCGGTTGTGTTAGGTTATGATAAGCAGGGAAGGTTGTATTTTTGTTATGTAGGTATAATATCTCTATCTCTGTATAAAAACTGTCAAGCACTATGTTTCTTTTGACTATAATCTATGCATTATATATAGGCCAGAAATGTTGACCACTAACCTCTGTAACGCAAAAACGACTAGAGTAATCGAGCGACAATTTCTACCATATGGAAAGAGTCAGCCAGGGAATGAGTGTGGAGGCATTACAGCCTATTTGATCCAGCCCTTTTTGAGTTACAGAGGTAAGGGGTCACGATATCTTGCCTGCCTATAATGACAATGATATTGATTTGATAGGTGAATGATGCTTAACCCTTTCAGTGCCGGCGCAGTCCTGTTAGCCTTATTCTTGCTACTATTAGATGATTTTACTCAGTTTAAAAAAAGCCTCCAGCAATGAACAGGCTTCGAATGATCTCACTTGGTCCTCTAGAGATTAGAAAGTTAAATAGTATCTCAATTACCCCTTTAACTCTAACAGACCCTCCCTAAAGTGATTACAATCGAATTGAGGTAGTTAGAAAAAACAAATATTGGCGTCAACCGATTGAAAGGATTTAACTCAGAAAAGGCCTCTCTCGTAGTCATAGGGTTAGATCTCCCTGTACCAATAAGCTCACAGTCCTATTTCCCATATCCGCTTGGCTTCCCTTGTTCCCATTCTATTTCCGTCCCTTCCGTCTCAAGCTTCTCATCCGATTCTCAGGCCTTTCCCACTCCCCTCCCGGATACCGTCGATCCTTTAGCTTGTTTCCTCTTATTACTTGACGTTATACCTATGTGGTAGCTAGATCTCTCTCTCTCTCTCTCTCTCTCTCTCTCTCTCTCTCTCTTTCTAATTTACCTCAACGACATAGATGAGGGTCTGACCTGTACAATCTCAAAATTTGCTGACGATACAAAAATTGCAAATAGCGTACTCTCAAAAGAACAAGTTGACGATATGCAACACAATCTAGATAAATTGTCATGTTGGGCTCAAATTTGGCAAATGAGTTTCAATGCGGATAAATGTAAAGTACTACATATCGGATACCAAAATGAGAAAGCAAACTATTCGATGAATGGCACTCAGCTTAAGAATGTAAACAAAGAAACCGATCTGGGAGTAACAATATCGAGTAACCTAAAACCGAGTCAACAATGTTTAGAAGTTGTTAAGAAGGCAAACAAAATAATTGGCTTTATAGGCAGGTCATTTGAGCATAAATCCAAAGAAGTTATCCTAACCCTTTACAATTCCTTAGTACGCCCTCTTCTGGAATACTGCGTTCAATCCTGGTGCCGTTATTACCAAAAAGATATAAACAAGCTAGAACGAGTTCAACGTAGAGTTACCAAAATGATACCTAGCCTAAAGAACAAACCATACGAAGAGCGTCTTAGAGAATTAAATCTATTTCCTTTAACCCAGCGCAGATTAAGAGGTGACTTAATTCAAGTGTTCAAAATCATAAAAGGCATCGACAATATGAACTGTAGTAAGTACTTCACTATCGACCAATCTAATTACACGCGGGGAAACGGTTGCAAAATTATTGGTAAATCTTTTAACTCACACGAATCTAAGAATTTCTTCTTCAATCGAGTTGTCAACTTGTGGAATGGGCTTCCCCCGAGACGTTGATGCATTTAAACTCCGCTTAGACAAATATCTCGCATCAAACCCGCGACTGACTGCGTTTGTAAATGAATAACTTTATTTTATCCCCCCTCAGTTACTAACCCATCTGTCCCCTACTAACTTCCTAATCCTGCCACGGACATTAGTTCTAGGGCAGTAGTTCCCTTTCCAATGTTCCCTTACCCACTCTAAACCACTGTTTGGACACTTGATCCTCAGTGTTTTGGAGGACAAGCAGCCTAGAAGGTCACTAGACCTGTTGTTGCTTGATTTCCTTTGTACCCTTTGTACTCTCTCTCTCTCTCTCTCTGGAAAGAACCAGATCCCCATCACGTATTGCAATTGCATGACAGATCAGTTAACAATACATTATCTGAACTTCTAAACTTGTGCACCTCTGAGTTCTTCGATGTCACTAACACTAGTCATTGAAGGTGATGTTATCATCAAAATTAGATATGCCAAAGATGAGGTAGCACAAATAAGAGATAAGTTAAATAGAGTAAATATATCTGGCTCAGACAGTCTTGTTCCCAAATTTATGCGAGAAATGTGTGATGAAGTGTCACCTTTATTTGTGGAAATCTTCAATAAATAATTTAAATAACTTTAAACTGGTCATTTGCACCCCAGTCTTTAAGAAAGGGAATCATGAGTGTCACAAGAACTATCGTCCTAATTAGCCTGATATACTATCATCAAACTATTATAAGGGATGTGCGTAGGATAGTCGACTTCCCAGGAAACCTCAGCTTATTTATGGACTCCGAGATTAGATTCAAACGACAATAATTATGCCTTTCTAGCTTGCTGGAATATGTCGATGAAATGTTCAAAGAGTATATCAAAAGTAAAGCCATAAACATCCATTACTTGACAAAGTGTCTCATTGTTGGCTAATATCAAAAGTGGGTACATTGAGGATCAGTGTGGAGGTAACTAGTTGGATAAAATGTTGGTTAAAACATAGACAACAACGAGTAATAATAATAATATATATTTCTTCGACATGACTCCTGTCACTTCTGGAAATCCACAGGGATTTCTCCTTAGCTCAATGATATTTATCATATATGTTATTAGCATGGAATTTGGCAAGTTGAGTGTGGCCTCCAAGTTTGCAGATGCCGTTAAACCTGGAGTATAATATGAGAGCAATCCTATTAGCATTGAACAAACAAGCATGGCTGTTAAATAAATTGGTGACTGGTCTGAGACCTAGCAAATGCAACTAAACTTGGTGAAGTGTAAGATGATGTTTATTGGATGAGGGTTCAGGGTCTCCTTTAGTTGGAAACGCGTAGAATACGAGGCCAACTCAATTACATCTTTAGAATACTAAATGTGTGGGTTTAACAGCCTGGAGTATAACAAGATGTTTATTCTCAATGTGAAGACGATACGTAAGTACGTCCGGATATTGAATCTGAGAAGAAGTAGCGGTAGTATATTTGAACAGTTTTTCACATGAATTTTTTATTTATGTGAAACGAACTTACCTCAGATGTTATAACTGATTCCTCAGTAGAACATCTACAGGAAATATGCTATAGTATTCTGAACACAATGAGAGCGCTCCGCAATACAATCTATCGTTTATTTCACTAAGATTATCTCCCTGAAACGGGTCGTAGGGTCTTTGAGATAAAAAGTATTCCTTGTAACTCCGTCTAGCTCTCTCTCTCTCCTCTCGTTCTTGCATTTCATCGATCCTTTAGCTTGTTTCCTCATAATACTTGACGTTATATCCACAGTATATGCAGGTTCTCTCACTCGCTCTCTCTTTCTCTCGCTCTGGCTGTGTATGTATGTATGTGTGTGTGTGTGTGTGTGTGTGTGTGTGTGTGTGTGTGTATTTCCTTCTCCTTCCCAATTCCGTCTGTCTCGCTCTTACTCACATAAACACACGCACCCTCTCTCTAAGTGCACACACACACACACACACATTTACACTTACCGTAACCTTCCAGTATTGCTCCTCTGTTTTCTCTGCTTCCTCACCCACTCATTCTCACTCTCTCTCTCTCTCTCCCTACACACACTTATCGTACCCTGTCAGTTTTACTCCTACAAACAACACACACACGCACACACTCTCTCTCTCTCCACACACATACTTATCGTACCCTGTCAGTAATACTCTCTCTCTCTCTCTCTCTCTCTCTCTCTCTCTCTCTCTCTCTCTCTCTCTCTCTCTCTCTCTCTCCTCATTTTCACGCTCCAGTTGTTTTGTCCGAAGCTGTTACATTCTCTCCCGTAATTTTGCGCAACGCAGTCTTAATTATATGCAAAGCAAATGAAAGGAATGTTTACCACAAAAATCTAATTATATTTATGTATGTGAAAGACAATGTGTTCTCTTAAAAAGTATTGTATAATGTTTATATATATTTTAGCTGAAGATGAGCTACCACCAGATGTTTATATTCAGCTTAGAAAGGGACACCTAAATTTATACCATTATAGCTAAGGGATATGAGTTTATATTGGTGGTGAAGAGACAAAGGAATAATAAATTTAATTCCATCCCCCATATCTGCAAACTTCGGGAGCAGAGAATATTATGGACAGGGAGCTAAAGTATATTTGCTGTTAAGTAGGCGATAAATCATGACCTCTATCCGCTGTAACTCAAAAAGGGCTGGAGCAAATGGGCTGTAAATGAACCACATCTATTCCATGACTGACTCTCCCCAAACGGTAAAAAATATTAGCTCGATTACCTCAGTCGTTTTTGAGTTACAGAGGTTACAGGTCATGATTCCTCGCCTACTTACAGCGAATAGACCATAGGTGTTCTGTAGCCTAAAGGAAAATACTTATGAACCCAAAGTGAAGGAAGCTTAAGGGGAGATGTCGACTTGAGGGATTTTTTTCTTGACTCCTTTCTCCCTCATGTTTAGCCCCATTGTTTTTGAGATTTTAAGACGTTTGCCCCATTAGTTTGGTGATTGTTAAGAGTTTCCGCCCCATTCTATCAATTTTAAGACCTTTCGTGCCATTTAGGTGTCGATTTTATCCTGGCGAGCGATAGCGAGCCTGTAATTTAAGAGTAATCGGCCTTCGGCCGGGACATTTTTCTACCGAAAAATGTACAAATTTATCTTGAAAGGGGGTCAAGGGGGTGAAATTTTAAGATTGCTGGAGGAGTAGGAAACAAACTAGAAACCTCCCCTTAAGGGGACATGGGTCGTTTTTCTGCCCCCCCCCCCCCCCCTTCTCCCACAAGTTTAGGCCCATTAGTTTTCAGATTTTATTATTTGCTCCATTAGGTTGTGGTTTACATACCTTTCGCCCAATTTCTTTGTCAATATTAAGACCTTTCGTGCTATTTAGGTGTCGATTTTTATTCCTGCCGAACGATAGTGAGCCTGTATTTGAAGGCCGGGACATTTTTCTACCGAAAAATGTACAAATTAATCTAGAAGGGGGATCTAACGGATGTTTTTTTAAAGTTTGATGGAGGTCTAGGGAGGAAACTAAACAAATGATAATAACTATATGAAATAATCGACACAAAAATAAACCCTTACCCCTTAACCATTTCAGTATAATAATGGCATGTTTCTTAATTGTATTTTGGTTGACATTAAACAATTGTATGCAGCTGAGGAAAGATGTCTAGACATAAAGAGGTCAAAACTCCGCCTAACTGTCCCGATGATTAATATGACCCTCTAATGGACTATCTACTGTATATATCTATTGCCTGAAACCGTGATCCCGAAGGGGTGGCCACGAACGAAACGCCCCCATGCACCTCTGTCCCCAGTCAGTCGACGCCCCTCCTCCCATCCATATGCTTCTTCACTCTATTCTTCCACCTCTCTCTCGGTTTACCTCTCCTTCTCTGTCCTTCCACCTCGCTCTCGTACACCCTCTTAGTCATTCTCTCGCTTCCCATACGTTCCATATGGCCGAACCATCTCAAGGTGTTCTTTTTCACACTTTCCAGCACTGAAAAGCTTAGTTACATCGGAACAGAAACGAACAATAATTTACTGACGATACGTGACAAAACATACATAGCAAAAACATACATAGCAAAAACATACATAGCAAGAACATACTATTAAACAAATATATGAATACCAGAAAGGGTTCATTGTTTGTATACAGATAAAAACAGTCACAATTAATTACCAAAAACAAGTGTAGAGAAGCTTACATCAATTTAAAACCCAACCCTCACTCAAGGGGGTAGTGCTTGCTTTTTTTGTTATCTATATATTAATTTATTAATTTCGTTTTTAGTTTCCTCGCTATACCTCCATC
The DNA here is from genome assembly GCA_032716605.1 of Paralithodes platypus. Classification (NCBI taxonomy): domain Eukaryota; kingdom Metazoa; phylum Arthropoda; class Malacostraca; order Decapoda; family Lithodidae; genus Paralithodes; species Paralithodes platypus. Next base: position 26,554,214 of record CM064576.1, on the reverse strand, counting down.
AAGCTTAAAAAAACACCCCCTTTCAAGGTAAATTTTTATATTTTTCGGTAGCAAAATATCCCATCCGAAGGCCGGTTCCTTCTAAAATTACAGGCTCGCTATCGCTTGCCAGGAAAAAATCGACACCTAAATAACACAAAAGGTCTTAATATTGACAACGAAATGGGGCGCAAGGTCTCAAAATCGCCAAACTAATGGAACGACCATCTTAAAATCTGAAAACAAATATGCTTAACATGAGGGAGAACGGGGTCCAGAAAAAACAAACTACCTCCCCCTTAATAACAATAAGAGGTCTTCCCAAGTAGTATAAACACCACTCTTCATTACCACTCTCGACACGTAAAATTAGGGGTTTTCAGAATATTGCGCCCCCCAAGAATATTACTAAAGCCGCTGTCACACGATCGCTTTTTCCGTCAATTTTCCATGAGCAAGTTTTTTGTCGTATTATTTCGGGACTTTTTCACGGCGCTGGTATCGGAAACTAGGCTGAAGGTAGATTAGGTTAGGCGGCTGAATTCTGATTAAAGTGAAGTTTGTTAAGCTTCTAGACCACAATTACCCGTAGAAATTGCTCGAAAAAGGGCTCGTGTGACACCGGCTTTACCACTGCCGGGGGGAAAAGACAGAAAATATCACCGCAGGCAAGAAGACTATCAAAGGACGCTTTTCGGCGAGGCGAGACGCGGTGGGTTGGTCTGGAGAAATCGTAGTAAGAAGGAGCGGTCACCTTTATATTTATATTATATTTATTTATATCTGTATGTTTTATTATTTCTTTATGGGACGTCATTTTAATACTGCAAATAAATGAATACATAAATAAATAAATATATCAATAAAACTATGTGATTTTTACTTTTTGATTACGTAGAAATTATATTCAAAGATCAAACTAATTACCCTATAATTTTGGGATTGATATAATTGAGAGTACAGCGAGGCTAATGCCAACTCTGGCACCAAAATGGCTGAGGATGGCCGATCTCTACAAGATCTCTATACTCAGTTTCTTTTCAACTGACGGTAAACTGCAAAGTTCCCATCGAAAATGTTCAGTAATTTTAAAGATTGTGTAGTGAAATATGGTGCTAATTATATAAACTTGGTAATAGTAGGATGCAGAGATATAACAGTTTCATATTTGTTTCCAGTAAGTATCGAACAATCAGCTGGTAAAGGACTGAATTTATCGTCAGCTGAAAAGAAACAGAGTATATAGGTTGCTCGAATACTGTGCACCTACAGTAGATGTGTGTGAATTTGTGTTTGGTCTGAGTTTGTTCGTTGTTTTATGTTGTGTTTTGTGTTTTCCCTGTTCTTGCTCTGTCTTGAGGCGGACACCCCAAGAGAAAAAAAAATAATAATAAAATAGAATTAAATAGAAAATAAAAAATAAAAATAGGAAAAGTGGGGATTGGGCCTGAGCATATAGATAGATAGATAGATAGGATACTGTGCAGTACATTTCGTTACCTAACCAACTCTGCCAACTGAGAAAATTAATTACAAAGCGTAATAAAGCCTTACTGACCTAACATAATTTGTCAAATTTTAATCTATCATAACACTAAATTTAGTAATCACATGCTTTCGTTAATTTATTCAAGTGCATTTGGATTTGTAATGGAGGATTAATGTTACGAACGGGGTGTTCCGTAATGTAATTGAGTCAAGTGGTCGGATAGAACCGAATTAATAAGTTGGACGCAGCTGTATTATGTCGAGTGTTTTAATCTGGCTAATTATTCCATTTGAGCCAATTAGTGGATTAAGTTGATCAGGGGAATTGGGTTGGTCAGAGGAATTGTGTTGGTCAGTAGAAACAAGTTGTTCAACGAAATTGAGTAAGTTAATGACATTCTGATGATCAGTGGAATTAAGTTGGTCAATGGAATTTGGTTAGTCAATGGAATTTGGATGATCTGTGGAATTGGGTTGTTCAGTGGAATTTGTCTGATCATTCGAAGTGCACTAGTCAGTAGAATCTGGCTGATAAACAGGATTGGACGGAGGGTTCAAATTTTGCTATGAATTTGATTCATGTCGAGACGTTGAATCGTGCCAAGCAGTAGAGTCGGGATGAGCAGTTGAATTGAGTAGAACGGCCAAATTGTGCTAAGTGTTTGAATTGTCTTAAGCGGTCGATACGTGATCGAATTGGGCCTAGTAAAATTTGGCCAGGTAGTCAAGTTTACCCGATTGGTTAAATTGTGCTACAGGGTCGAATTGAGCTGAGCATTCAATGTCAGAGACAGACATAAAGCATAAATATAAAAAGTTGTCCTGCCTACATTTTCCACATGGCCTTTCTTGTGTGGGGTGAGAGGCTTAGTCTCCCCCCCCC
>CM064576.1:26531864-26549364 GCA_032716605.1 Paralithodes platypus | reverse complement strand
GTTGCTGTGGGTAATGTGGGGGTGTGGTAGATGGGTGTTCTGGTAGTGGGTGGCGCTATAGTACCCGGAGTGTATTTACTGTGCATGATATCCAATCACTGTGCATGATATCCAATCAATGTGCATGATATCCAATCACTGTCCATTATGTGTGTCCATTGACCCAAGTGTGTGGGTGTTGTTGTGGTATATACAGTACTGTATATATATATATATATATATATATATATATATATATATATATATATATATATATATATATATATATATATATATATATATATATATATATATATATATATATATATATATATAATAAATATAAATAAACAAGAAGTTTCCGAACTTTTACTTAGGCCTTACAGAAAGATGGATACCCTCTACACTCCGGACCTACTCCAAATCCCCTCAAAAGGAACTTGACCATACAGAATATTTATTTGATCTTTTCTACCTGATTGACCATGCTGCACCTAAGCTAAGAACGTGAATTTAGAATATATATATATATATATATATATGTATATGTATATATATATATAGATATATATATATATATATATATATATATATATATATATATATATATATATATATATCTATATATATATATATATATAATATATATAATATAATTATAATATAATATATATATATTATATATATATATTATATACAGTATATATACTAGGTGTTTCAATTTTTGTTTTCACAAATTTCAGGACATATTCGTCAGACAAAAATAAGAACTTTGGGGTGAGTAACAGTATGTCTCTCAAAGTCAAAGTGTTAATACTTAAGCGTTAATACTAATCTTAGGGTATCATAGATATTGTATTAATACTAAAGTATGATCTACGATGATCATTAGGTATCCACGCTCATACCACAACAGAAGCGAACTATATTTAATAAAATAATCAATACTCTTTGAGAGGAGATAAGTTGAGATTTGGGAACTGGAGACAGGACAGAACCCTGAGAAACACTGGAGTCGATGAAATGAGGAAGTGAACGATGACCGGCCACAGCCGCAGGAAATTAGAATTTAGAAATTAGATATGCAGGCACAGATGGAGGATTAGAAACCGAAAGATGGTAGATTAGAATATAGAGATTTATGCCAGACTTTATCGAAGACTTTTGATATGTCTAGTACAATAAAAAAGGTCTCACCGAAGTCCCAAAAGGAGGATGACCAAGAGTGAGTAAGATCAGAAACAAGATTAACAGTGGAGCGGCCCTTACGGGGAGGTCTCCACTTGAGGGATTTTTTCTTGACCCCTTTCTCCCTCATGGTTAGCCCCATTGCTTTTGAGATTTTAAGACGTTTGCCCCATTAGTTTGGTGATTTTAAGAATTTCCGCCCCATTCTGTCAATTTTAAGACCTTCCGTGAAATGTAGGTGTCGATTTTATCCTGGCGAGCGATAGCGAGCCTGTAATTTAAGAGTAACCGGCCTTTGGCCGGGAAATTTTTCTACCGAAAAATGTACCAATTTATCTTAAAGGGGGTGACAAGGGGGTTTATCAAGGGGGTGACATTTTAAGATTGCTGGAGGAGTAGGAAACAAACTAGAAACCTCCCCTTAAGGGAACCATACTGGCGATCTGAAAGTAGGTTATGGGAAGTCAAATGCTTAAGATATTTTGGATTAAGAATATATTTAAAAGCTTTAAAGATACAATAAATGAGATAATTTTTTGTTCTTCTATATTCCAACTACATAGCAACTGTAGCATATTTTTGAATATGGGAATATTCATACAATGCTATATTAACCAGGGAACAATGATTTTTCTTTTTTTCTTTTTGGCATTTCGGACGATAGTTGGAGGGTTGAGAGTGGTCACCCTTCTTTGGGACAGTTTGCATGAGAACATATTTCCAGCAAGAAAGAAAGACGTTAGAGGAAAGACAGAGATGAAAGAGTTTGCCTAGACAAGGAATCAGCACGGAAGAACAGTTTTTGAGTACAATAGGAGGTACACCATCTGGTCCATACGCCTTGTTAGTATTAAGTCTAGAGAAGGCAGAAAGTAAATCCTTAGAGGAGAATAGAATATTGGGGATAAGTACTAGAGAGCGGGTGGAGAGGGAGGAATAGCATCGGAATCATTCAAGGTGGAGTTTATAGCAAATTTTGAGCGAATAGTTCAGCTTTGTCAGAGGAAGATGTGACGGTGGTGTCATCAGAGTGGAAAAGAGGAGAAAAAGATAAGGAAGTGAAATTATTGGAGAACATTTTGGTTAGATGTCAGAAAGTTTTGGTAGAGCTAGAGTTGAAATGTTCAGGGCATTTGTTATTGATGACATAGATTAGGTTGAATCGAAGAACAAATTTGGCTGATTCCACGCAGAAACATAGGAAGTATGAAATTATTCAGCTTGAAGGCAACGGTACCGTTTGAATGCTTCGTCCTTATTGTAGACAGCATTATAGCAAGTGTGAAAACATTTTTTTTATTATATTAGACTGAGAGAAAGAAAATGGAATGTATGCCTCCATGCCTGAGACATAGACTACAGTATATCTGGACTGGACACGAAAATGGAACTTTGCAGTAAGGGACCCAAAATCGGAGAACGAACCCCCAAGTTCGAACCTCGAAACCACGAAAATATAAAATGTTCGCGGTTTCGAGGTTTGAACTTGGGGGTTTGTTCTCCGATTTTGGGTCCCTTACTGCAAAGTTCCATTTTCGTGTCCAGTCCAGATCTACTGTAGTCTATGCCTGAGATTATAACCAAAGTAATGCGTTCAGCACACTCCGAGGATTTCCGGCCACGGAAGCAAAGTATATTCTGTGGGAAATCAAAGAAGTACTGCCAAAGAGCCTCCCAGTCAACATCGCCAAAGCGCCGCAAGAGCCGCCAACTTGGAGGATTGACTGGCCGTACTGAAGAGATTGGACATGTAACAGAGATAAGGTTATGATTTGAGGAGCCCAGAGTAAGCAGAAGGATTAGAGGTTAGAAATGTCGATCTCCAAGGCGGTCAGGGATACGAGTAAGGTGCTGGACTAACTGCGATAGGTAATTTAGATAGAAATTATGTAGGCTGGTTGACCAGGTTGGTCAGTGAAATGAGAGGAGAGCCATTGACCGTGGTAACATTGAAATCTCCTGAAGTGGAGCATACAGAGGAAGGGGAGATTGATAGGATGTGTTCCACTTTAGAGTTTAAATAACCAAAGAATATAGTTAAATCAGTAGAGTTAGTGAATGGATAGACAGCACAGAAGTATTTAGTCTGAGAGTGACAGGGAAGTTTGAGTCAGAGAGTTGAGAATTCAGAGGAGTCTACATTGGGAACATGAGAGCAAGTAATTTTGTTGTGTACATATACACAACATCCACTTTTGGTTTGGAAACTAGGATAGAGAAAGTACGAGGATTCAGAGAAGGGGCTGCTTGCGGTTGCTTCAGACACCTGAGTATCGGTGTTTGTTAGAGGAAAGAAGGTGTTCAATATAGGGAAAGTTAGAGGAAAGACCGCGAATATTGCAAAAGTTGCTAGTAAGAGTGACAGGCCGTGGTCAAGAGCATTTTGAGGGGTCGTTTAGGGAAGGACTAAGAAGCTGGGTTATTTGACATGGACATAATTTAAAAGTTTTATTGTGTCAGAAAAAAGTGTGTTGTGATTGTTTAGTGCAATTAGTAGGACGCTAGATTACAGCTAAGATGACCTGTGTTCTATTTGCAGCATTCAGTTAGAGATGTTTAGGCAATTTCATCAGATCCATTGCCTCTGTTTGCATAACAGTGAAATAGGTCTATGACCAGTTATTACACTTTGAAAATGTTCTCATAACAGTAAAACTAAATATGGGGCTGTGTCGGGTTAATAGGGTGCGTTCTCTTTTTCAACACAAACAAATATACACAGTATAATATGTATATACAAATTGCAATGAACCAATGCCAAAACATGTTTCAACAAATCAACAGCCCGCCAAACATGGATACGATTGCACATTCTGCATGGTGCCCAAACTCAATCAGCGCCATTTTATTTCCGAGCTTGTATGACCGCGTATATACATGAGTGTTATAAAAGCAACACCCGCCCTTCACCCATTGATCATAATCTCCCTGCCAAACATCAAATGAAAACACCACCATCGAACGTAGACCCCTGCAGTAAAGAGGGAGCGGACACCTACCTGCCTTCATGTGCATTCTTAAGGGAGCTCCGACGGTATTGTGCAGCATAATTTACTGGTTCGGCTCAATGGTTTAAGGAGGGGGTTTAGTTTGCTCTCTAAACCTCTATCAAACTTTTAAAAACACCCACAAGACCCCCCTTCGATATAAATTTGTACATTTTTCGGTAGAAAAATGTCCCGGCCGAAGGCCGACCAATTCCTCTTCAAATACAGGCTCGCTGTCACTCGTCAGGAAAAAAAATCGACCCCTAAATGGCACGAAATGTCATAACATTGGCAAAGAAATGGGGCAAAGGGTCTGAATATCGCCAAACTAATGGGGCGAATGTCTTGAAATCTCATAACTAATAGGGCTAAACATGAGGGAGGAGGAAGACTCGAAAAACCAACTGCCTCCCCTTAAATAACATTAGCTAATGAAATGAATAATGACATGAACAATGGCCTCATCATCGATTGGTGTGATTAATACGCCCCATTAGTTAGTACTATAACCCTTTGTGTGTTTCCAATTATAAACCTCCATTAAAATTGAATTATATGGATGCCTTTTAGAGATGAAAACTATCCCCATTTAATATCTAAAATGTGAGCATTTGAAAGAGTATTATATATTTCACCCACATTCAAATATATATTGAATATTCATTTAGCCTACAGTATGTGTAGTATTAAGGGGAGGTTTTTAGTTGATTCCCTAGACTTCCATCAAGCTTAAAATTACTCTCCCTTGACCCTTTTTCAAGATAAATGTGTACATTTTTCGGTAGAAAAATTTCCCGGCCGAAGGCCGGTTCCCCTTAAATTACAGGCTCGCTATCGCTCGCCAGGAAAAAATTGACACCTAAATAGCACGAATGGTCTTAAAATTGACAGAAATGGGGACGAGGGTTCTTAAAATCGCCAAACTAATGGGGCAAGCGTCTTTAAATCTGACAAGCAATGGGGCTAAACATGAGGGAGAAAGAGGTTCAGAAAAAAATCCTCCAGGTGGAAATCTCCCCTTAATCCGAACTCGTTGGCAGCTAAATGTGAAAATGAAAGAACAGGAAAAATATACAAAATATCAAAATATACTATATATTATTTTGATGTTATGATGTAATATTGAAAAGCCACGCGAAGTCTATAGTATATTCTCGGGGAAAATATGACGCCGAGATCAAAATAATTTAGCTATCATTAGATGATAATCTACAGCTTAGTAATGACCTGTAGGAGTCAAAAATAATGTTTAGAGTGATCATCATCGAACTATAGGTGTTAAAAGTTTACGCCATAATATTGCTTATTCTGGCCTTCATTTTAAAATATCCAGTGAGCCTGTAATGTTCAACTAAATTAATCGAAATGTATATATGTACATCAATTATTGTACATAAATCGGTACATATGGTATATATAACATTAATGTACTTAACTACTTCAGCACGATGACGTAATTTTCATCGTATTCTTCATTAGAAGATTTTTTTAAAGTTATAAATAACCTCTACGACTCAAAGGGGTAAACACGATCTCGACAAACCCTCCTAATGAGGGTCTAACTGTAGCCAGAATCAAAGGTAAGAAGGTGTCATTGTGCTGAAGGGGTTAATATTGCAAGAATCAGTGTATACCGATCTATTTGCATAATGATCATAAGGGATCCACTAAGGTTTGGGAGTGATTGCATCTATTTATCAACCCCTTTATTTCCATGGTGCTATATTAAACAACCTCTTTTAAGGGGAGATGGGTCGTTTTTTGGGTCCCCTTTCTTCCTCGTGTTTAGTCCCATTAATGTTCAGACTTTATGATGTTCGACTCATTAGTTTGTCGATTTTAAAAGCGTTCGCCCCATTTCCTTGTCAATATTAATACCTTTCGTGCTATTTAGATGTCGATTTATTTTCCTGGCGAACGATAGTGAACCTGTAATTTCGGAGGAACCGGCCTTCGGCCGGGAAATTTTTCTACCGAAAAATTTACACATTAATCTAGAAGGGGGATCTAATGGATGTTTTTTTTTTTTTTAGCTTGATGGAGGTCTAGGGAGGAAACTAAAACAAAATAATATAAAAATACATACTGTACATGATCAAATAAATACGCCATCTCCCCTTAAGATTGATGGCGTCTACTTATCAACCACTGTATTTCGATAGTGCACATATATTCACGCTAAAGTCATTTATTTTGCTTCGGAAGGACGTCGGGGAATCTTAGGGCTACATATTATCACGATTAACCCTTTGATTCATACAAAATAATTCTGAAGCTGCATGAACTTCTCAAATCTGTAGTTAGAATACAATAAGAAATGGCGTACTCGTGCTCAAAGGATAACAAATACGACTTCTTAGGTAATTGTTATTGATATAAGATTGTTTGTATCCAAGAATCACTGGCCAAATACAGTTATCGACAAGTAAATCTTAAGAATTAGAGAACAAGAAACCTGTAATGTATTTAGCTAAAAACAACTCCTATAACGTATGTACAGTCTCACAACAGAGAGGCTTGCTCTTCGTTAAACTAACCTAAATTATAACGTGAGGATTAACCCATTCAGTACCGGTGACATCCTTGTCATTATATTCTGGCAACTACTAGACGATTTTATTCAGGTTAAGAAGAACGTTGACCCATCTTAGCTACCATATATCCTGCCTAAGCTTTATAAAATCGTCTGAATGTAGCTGAAAATCAATACAAAAGACGTCATCGGTACTGAAAGGGTTAAAAATGCTTCCCACACGAGGTACTATTAGTCCATCATTGTTGCCTAAGTTGATTCATTATAACTAGTCTTGCAAGCCCAATCTACAATCCCTAATAACTATATATTTCTACTACATGGGAAGAGTCAAACAGTAAACAGGAGTGGAAATCTACAGCCCTCTGCTCTAGCCCTCCATATTTATAATAGTCTACTGGTAACCCTTTCTAAGCTAGTCATAATGAATATTGAATTTATATATTTCACTCCACACACCAAACACCTCCCAACGAAATTAATGAAAGCATGTGATCCTACCGGGATTCGAACCTGGGTTACCACATACAGATTTTAAACAGTCTAACCATTACACCATAGTTTGATAGACACATGGATGACGTTTGAACAGATACAACAATACAATACAGCAATACTGGGAAATATCAAAATGAAGCAATACAGTGAAGCAATACAATGACACGTATTCATTACATCGACTCTCTCCAGTAAAAACACCGACAATACTGTCCAATGCCTGTCTTTTAAGGGGAGATGGGTCGTTTTTCTGGTCCCCCTTCTTCCTCATGTTTAGCCCCATGAGTTTTCAGATATTAAGACGCTCGCCCTCATTACTGTGTCGGTTATAAAACCCTTCGTCCCATTTCTATATCAATATCAAGACCTTTCGTGCTATTTAGGTGTCGATTTTTTTTCTGGCGAACGATAGTGAGCCTGTAATTTTGAAAGAACCGGCTTTAGGCAGGGACATTTTTCTACCGAAAAAAATACAAATTAATCTAGACGGGGGATATAATGGAGGCTTTTTCTTAAGTTTAATGGAGGTCTAGGGAGGAAACTAGACAAATAATTAATAAATGAGAAAATCGACCAACAAATTAACCCTCTCCCCCTTAAAGTGTCTCTACATCCAACCAGCCGCCGAACAACAGTTCGTATTTAATGTCCCGGCCATAAAGTTTCCAGCGCGTCAGTTTTATGTGTTAAAAGAATGCGTGTTCGTTCAGATTTACCACCAACAGTACTGGATGTTATTGTCATGTATCACAGTGATGTATGTTTTGGGGTTATTTGCAATATTTATATTTTATATATTTTAACATGTAAATATAAATGATGAAATAAATATATATATATACTGATAATATATATATATATATATATATATATATATATATATATATATATATATATATATATATATATATATATATATATATGTATATAATGAGATTTGCACTTATTTGTTTATTTATTTTATTATTTATCTGTATTTTTCTAGTTTCCTGCTTAGACCTCTATCAAGCTTAACAATTATCCCCAATACCCCGTTTCGAAATACATTTGTCCATAAAAATGCCCCAGCCGAAGGCCGGCTCCTCTTGAGTTGCAGGCTCGCTATCGCTTCCCATGAACAAATCGACACATAAAGGCCACGAAACTTCTTGAGATCTCAAAACTAATTGGCGAATAGGGCTCTATCTTATAATCTTAAAACTAATTGGCGAATAGGGCTCTATCTTATAATCTTAAAACTAATTGGGTCAAACATGAAAGAGATGGGGGCCCAGAAACCCCCCACTAAAACTCCATGGTTCCGTACCTCCAACTCGACAATGTTTAGTGTTTAATATAGCCGAGGAACGACGTGTAGGCCAACAGACAAAACGAGAACGGTACAGTCACTTTATACAAATTCGTGGACACTGGACCCCTATGTTTGTTGTTATGCATTTGTAACTCGCTGGATTTATATTTGAATGGAACTTGCTTTTCAGTCAATATTATATATAGTTTTGTATTTGATATATATAACATATTCATCCATTCATATCCATATATATATATTCGTTTTTCTATGTGAGTGAAGGAGACAAAGGGCAGAACTGCCTGTAACGAATGTCTCCCCAAGAATTGAAAGAGTGACAGGGCCAAAATCAAGGGACATTCGAGCCAAAATGCCTGGACACACGGAGTTTGAAGCAACTTAATTCATAGGAAGAGGGAAAGACGGATTCTGGGAGAGAGTTCCAGAGCTCAGCTGTTGAATAAAAGAAAGACGGAGAGTAACGTTTCACTCTTGGGTTGGAGAGTTGCACTTCCATTATTATAAATAGGTGATATCCAGGATTTTTTATGAGTGACTGTTCTCCGGTGCCAGAAACAAATGCCGGTACTAGGCGATGGTGGGAGAGGTGTAAGGAGAGCCAGGTGCCAGAGGAGACTATTGATCATATTATATAGCCGCGGAGAGAGAGAGAGAGAGAGAGAGAGAGAGAGAGAGAGAGAGAGAGTGTGTGTGTGTGTGTGTACTTACTCTAGTTGTACTTACGGGATTGCGGGAGTGAGCATGCTCGTTATTTCCCGCCTCCTATATGTGTAGGTGTTATATGTATCGTTGGAATGGCTGTGGATGTGTGTGTAGTCTGTATTTTTAGCCAATTGGCGACATCGGAAACGAAGGCTTAGGGTGGATCTGTATGGTACCATTCTCACTATAGACGGTACCGTCTCGCCCGAAGGCTTAGGTAGCCATCAGCTTAGGTGAACCATATGATACCCATCTCGCCTTGTACCATTTTTGCCAACCCCAGATGGGACGTCACAACGTCGTCCACTTATTCCAGGTACCTATTTACAGCTAGGTGAACTGAGGCTAACACATGAAAGGAGACAAGCCCAATTTGTCTCCGCCCGGCCGGGGATTGAACCCCCGACCCCTCGTGTGTGAGACGAGAGCTCTACCTACTAGGCTACGGGCTGTGTGTGTGTGTGTGTGTGTGTGTGTGTGTGTGTGTGTGTGTGTGGATGAAATACATAAATTAGTTCGAAGTCGGGGACTTCGATAGTTCTTCATTATATATGTACAGTATTCATTTATAGTAAATATAATATGAAGGTAATTTTAAATACACAAATTAATACGATATATAACATTGGGTATTAAATGGATGGCCTCCATTAATTCATTAGTTAAAATGACAAATCTTGGATATTTAAAAAAAAAAAAAAAAAAAAAGTAAAATGTCGAAGATTTAGTATGACAGACTGCACCAGTACAAGGCTAATTCGAGAGGTCTGTGGATACATTTTCCATAGCTTCTTATACGTGGATTTACGTATTTTGATCTTAATTTAGGGGGGTCACCGGCTATTTTTATCTTTGTCTCCTTTTCTCTCTTTCCCTGGATTCTATCCACTCGGCCCCATTCAGCCAACTGTTTTAGGACTTTTATCCCCATCCAGGTGTCGATTTCTTCCTGGCGAGCGATAGCGAGCCAGCATTGTATGGAGAAATCCGGCTTCGCCGGAGAAATTTTTCTGTCGAAAAATTTACAATTTTAGCTTGCTGTCAAAACAAAAATATATAAATTCTGGCTCGCTACCGCTCGCCAGGAAAATATTGACACCTGGATGGGGGTAAACCTCTTAAAACAGTAGGCTGAATGGGGCCGAATGGATACAAGCCAAAGAGAGAGGGAGAGAAAGAGGAAACAAAAAAGCAAGGTGGGGTTCCTTAAGAATCCTACACTCCTCTGTAGACATGCATAATATACAAGAGCATTTGCTTCACTCATGTGTTCACAAACTGTAAACTAAACAAATCCTTTTATCTAGACAAAACTACCTGCGATTTTTTGTTTAGATAGTGTACTTGAAGATATCATTAGGTTTTCGTTAACGTTAGATGATGTCCTACTTCCACTCTTGCCTATTTAAATTCCTATTTTCCACCACGAATAATAGCAAACAAGTAAAAAGAGACCACACGATGTTTCCCGTATATATTCAAGGCATTTCTTCCTAGTTAGTTAAAACCCCTTCCCACATATGACGCAATTTTGAGCCTATTAGGGATACTTTAAAGCCTTTGTTACCATCAGGGAAACCTTTTAGAAACCTTTAGTTTAGTTACTTCAGCCTCTGCAGTTGTCTTTGAGTTAGCTGTGGGCAGAAAACTAATTTTGGAGAGGTAATTATAAGAGTGAGAGAACTTTATTTCTTATTGCTAATCTGGCAACCTCTGCGTCATATGAGTCTGAAAGGGTTAAGGATTATGTATGCTGACTCTGGAGAAGATTGTATGACCAATGGGGTGAGAGAATGTGCAGCTAATAAAACAAACTTCTATGACCACGTCCTTTTAGGGATTATGTATACCGGTTAATATTGAATAACCAGTGATGTCTGTCAGTATGCCATAACAAATACAAACAAATAACAATAATAATAACTATAATACTAAGGTTTGCAGCCTCCTCTGATGCCCTTTGGTTAAGCAACGAAAGTTCCTCCTTTGGTTGACTAATGTTGGCTCGTTCCGAAATACAGTATAATATTTTACAAGTTTTCATTGAGGCGGACATCTTACAAAGGTTGGACGAACTGTCGAACACATCTGCTAAATGTGAGTCAAATTTCACATGGTGTTCGATTGACTGTTATCTGTGTGGGGTAAATCATTGCATTTTTAGTATCGGAATAACAAAATCCAACAAAATCATTTTTATACTTGGGTCAATTATTTGATGGCTGATTTACAAATTCTTTTTCCTCACATATTGGTTCTCTTCAATTATGCTACACACGTCATACTCTTATTACACCCAGATTCACCCCAGCATACACACACACACACACACACACACATACAAAAAAAATAAAAATACAAAATAAATAAATCTATCATTTTGTCTTCATTTCATGCTTTCTTTACGACGTTCTTCACACTCGTATCTCTTGCTCTCCCCACTCCCCCCCCCCCCCCTCTCTCTCTCTCGTATACACCACACCCTTGTTTTAAAATTATCGTCACTATATTTACCTAACCCTCATTCATTTGTCACTCACAGGTATAAACACATACTCACTCACACATACTGTATATTTACACACACACTGGCTCTTCCTCTTCCTCTCACATACACACCATCCTTGTGTTATTATAATCACTAGTATTAATGTTACCCTCATTTCTTTGTCACACACACACACACACACACATACATACTCACTCTCACACAAACACATACACACACACATACTCACTCACACACACACATTCTCGTATACTCTTACACACACACACGGACACACACTCTCTCCTTGCTCTCACGTACACACCATACCCCTGTTTTATTATCATCACTATATTTACCTTACCCTTATCCCTTCGTCACACACACACACACACACACACATACATACTCACTCTCACACAAACACATACTCACTCACACACACACACACACACACACACACACATACACACACACACTCTCTTATACTCTTACACACACACACACACACACACGGACACACACTCTCTCCTTGCTCTCACGTACACACCATACCCCTGTTTTATTATCATCACTATATTTACCTTACCCTTATCCCTTTGTCACACACACACACACACACAAACACATACACACACACACACATGGGTTGGGTTATCCAAGTGGTCTAGGGCGCTGCACACTGACTGCGAGGTCGAGGGTTCGAGCCCCACAAAATGTTGAAGATGTTTTAGGCTATCCTGATGGTCAGGATTGTACCGTGGTCTCTCCCTAGTCAGGCGTTTTAAATATCAGCTTGTGTTAGTGTACACGTACCAGTACTCATGCAAGTGCATGTGCATATCATTATACTATGATGGTAACTCGGACATCTCACGGTTGCCAAAGGTCGATTGTGACCTCGTAGTTAAGGTAGAATAAGCATTGTATTGTACGTAGGTTAATAAAAACTCTGTTTCAGCCTCACGGCTGCTATTGAACAATAATCTCTCTCTCTCTCGCTCTCGCTCTCTCTCTCTCTCTCTCACGTAGATATCCCTGGTTTATTTTCGTCACCATATTTACTCTCATCCATTTCCCTTGTCTTCTCACACACATGCGTTATCCAGTACAGTGCCAATGCCGTCCTTCTCATTTTGTTCTGGTTACTGTTAGACGATTGTATTCATGTAAAGAAAGGCCCCCAGCAATTAACAGGCTTCGAAAAATCTTCATTAACCCCTTTTACTACCACAGATTCTTCTTAAGCTGCACAAAATGGTCTAAATATAACTAAAATCAAATAAAAAAAACGTTGCCAGTACAGAAAGGGTTAACCCCTTCTGTACCGAGACGTGTTTTTAATGTTTTTCTAGCTATATTTACGCGATTGTGTGCAGATTTAGAAGGATCTGTGATAGTAAACAAGGGTTAAGCGAGATATTTTGAAGCCTGTTGATTGCTGGAGGCCCTTTTTAAACTGAATACAATCGTCTAATAGTAGTCAGAATAAAGTAAAAAAAAAACGTCGCGGTACAGAAGGGGTTAATACAATCTCCACGTGCGTTGTATCTACCTTCTCCCTAGTCATCCGTCTTCGTCAGTTCATCACTCTTCTGCCTGTAAACACACACACACACACACACACACACACACACACACACACACACACACACACACACACACACGCCCTCTCTCTCTCCGATCCCTCTGCTATTCTGTTCTGTTCTTATCTTCCTCTTATTAACAAAATATTTTGTTAGATTTAGGCCGGATTGCTTAGTAGGGACCGCAAGATCGGTATTATCTGTGTTGCTATGAAAATCTATGTCTCTCTCTCTCTCTCTCTCTCTCTCTCTCTCTGTTTCTCTCTTTCTCTCTCTCCCTCTATCTCTTTCTGTTTACCTTGCTTGCTTTCATCTTAACGTTATCTTAGGTCCTGCAATTTCCCAGCTTTTCAGTCATTGTTTGCATTGATTTTTTTTTTTTTTTTTTAGCCTGTTGCCAGTTTTGACCTTCGTCCTAGACAAAAGCCTCTGAATAATCGGCTTTCTTTTAGTTTTACCTCTTCTTCCTTTACTTGGAGATTATCAGAGGTTCGCTGCACATAAGGTAAATTGTGCTTGTCCCTGTAAATGTGTTAAATATCCTAAATGCAATTGGCCATGCAGCTAAATATGACGTACATAAATGCTCGTCCAATGATTGCCTAGATCTGTGGAACTATGTCGTCTGTGGATTGAACTATTTTGATTTGTCGCCGTATTTGGCTATATACTGTTCTGAAATTTGGCAGCCTTATAGATATATCACCCATAGCAAGGTCCCCGATAACATTTTGATCGACAAGAAACGCTTCATGTCTAAGTCTGGAAAATATTAGGAATACATAATTATGATTTGTAACTATAGCTATAAGCTTGAGATATCGAGTTGGAATTTGGACCTGTATGATTTATCATAAAAACTCACAAGATAAAATCTGATATTGGATAGTAAAGACGCCGAAATAATGTTCATGTGACACGACCTTTAGATCAAGCGAACAGAATAGATCATCTAGTACAATCGGGGGTATTAAGTGTTGTCATAGATTCCAGTGGTTTTAGCTCAAGAAGTGATATTGGTATCTTTATAGTTACTGGTAAAAGTGCTTATCCCTCAGAGTATTAGTCAGTTTCCGAAACTTTGTGAAATATCTGACAACACTTATTAACCTCGACCGTACATATCCTTTACCGGTAAGACACCACTCATATAATTCAAATTATAATCGTATTTCATTCTTAGCTAGTTCCGCTAATGTATATCAACGTATATCATAATCACTGCATAGAAGGAAAAATGCATGCACAATTAATGCTACGTAGACGTATCTTTCACGTGTTCCGTCTTAGTTTGAATGTTGAATATTAATATTAATATTCCTAACATTAATCCTAACATATATGGTCCTCCCGGGATTCGAACTCGGGACAGCACACCCAGAACATAAGCATCTAAACCATTACACCACCAACACAGTTATTGTTATGAGGTATATAACAAACAAGCAGTACGGAAAGCTATATCTTAGACTAAACCTACCCTTTCCTTACCATTCCATTTAGAGAGTGTATATTCCCCTCACACCCTACCCTCATTCTTCTCACTCTCTTCATCATCACCCACATATTTTACCTTCCCACTCCTGAAATGTGTTGGCCCCTAGATTTAGTAGTTTCCACAGTCACTCGTAGATATTCATGGACCCTTATTCATTGTATTGCAACACCAATGAATAACCTATAAGGACTAGTTAGTGAAAGCAGCTTATCATTCTTTAAGGGGTAGTGCTTGTTTTTTGGCCTATGTATTTATTACACACACACACCCTAGACCCCCTTTCAAGATAATGTTTGTATATTTTTCTGTAGAAAAATTTCCCGGCCAAAGGCCGGCTCCTTATAATAACTGACAGGCTCCCTATCGCTCGCCAGGAAAAAATCGACACCTAAATGACACGAAAGGTCTAAATATTGACAAAGAAATGGGGCGATAGGTCTCAAAATCACCAAACTAATGGAACGAATATGATAAACATGAGGGAGAAGGGGGTCCAGAAAAAATGACTACCTCCCTCTTAAATTGAATATATAACAATTATACAGTATGTTTGTATTCCAAAATAGCCACTTCTTCCATTCCATACAGGATTGCTTGCCTACTGAATAACATTATAGTTCCTCGAATGTTTATGAGTGATTGCTCGTACAATGTATTAACCCTTTCACGCATTTATGACGCAGAAGTTGCCAGATTAGCAATAAGAAATAGAGTTCTCTCACTCTTATAATTACCTCTCCAAAATTAGTTTTCTGCCCACAGCTAACTCAAAGACAACTGCAGAGATTGAAGTAACTAAACTAAAGGTTTCTAAATACCCCTGATGGTAACAAAGGCTTTAAAGTATCCCCAATAGGCTCAAAATCGCGTCATATGTCGGAGAGGGTTAAACAAGGGTATACATAAAGGTATGAAAGAGGTACCGGTATATAATAATATATTTTTAGGTATACTGATGATGATGTACCTTGTTTTATCCATATATATATGATGGGTATATCTTTAAATGGGTAGATTATTATAGACACTTTAATTGTTCATTGCAAACCCATTATTTTATTTCAAGTGCATGGGACCACCACCGTCAGTCATTGATGCACAAGAGTATTGTAATAGCTCCTGTATATCCAGTGTTGCCAATTTAGCTACTTTCCCGCTAGATCTAGAGGTATTGACTTCGATCTAGAACCAAATGTTTACATCTAGCGACATGAATTCTACCAGTATTCTGTAGATTTAAGCCATTTTACAGCGATTTGTAGCGATCGTGCAGAGCTAAAACAGGACAGAGGGTATGATCGGTTCTGTTCTGTTTAAATGCATGTAGTTTAAATGATCTAAAGATATGAGTCTTTCAATCATATTCAACGACTAACTAGGAGTGGATGCAATAGTACATAGCACAGTGGGCGAGAATTGAAAACAAGTGTCCACTCTTGGCATGCCGCTAATTCTGACACGTTTTTGTTTTTTGTTTTTTTTCTATGTCAGTGAGGGAGACAAAAGGCAGAACTGCCTGTGGCGAGTGCCTCCCCCAGAGTTGAAAGAGTGACAGGGCGAAAATCAAGGGACGTTCGAGCCAAAATGCCTGGACACATGGAGTTTGAAACAGCTCAGCTGTAGCTAATGCCAACAGGAGCAATGTGTGGTGATGGGCTGGTCTATCAGAGTGAGCACTGAGCAATCTCTGCCATACCCATAGCTTACTCTGACTGTTCCTTTTACTTATATATTTTCTAGATCTCAAGTGACGGCGTCTCTAACGTGGATTGACCTCCCAATCTACCAAGATTGGAAGCCAAACCGTCACATATTTCCCTTGCCCCTCAACTTTCTCTTCATAATTGCTGAGGGGCACAGGGCCCTGGGTGGGGCTTTGGTTTCCCCCGGGCGTGTGCGGCACACCTCCTCAAAGCTCCCCGCCATGGAGTGGCTTCGGTCACCCAGGCTTTATTGTGGTCGGTGGAGAGGGTTCTGTGGGGGCGCTCGGTTATGGCCTTGGCCTTGCTCGGGGCCTTGGGGCTGTTCGGCCAGGCAGCTTGGGGAACAACAATAACAACAACAACAACAACAACAACAACAACAGGAGCAATGTTGTATCTAACAATGTCTGCAGAGTAGATGTGAATATTTCCTTGTGCATAATAGTATCAGGGCTTTATTCAGTGACCAACGATGAACTATCTGGCGTATTGTAGGGAGTAATCTAAAACAACTCTTTAGAAAAGCTTCTAAGTCGTTATATAGTACTGCATATATGATACGTTAATCCGAAAGGGATCCTTAATTGTAGACAATTGGTTCAGAATTGTTTTTAATGATTATCCTTTATGCTAAAGCGAATTTAGATGATGAAAAATTAAGCTGAAGAAGTAATCTTGCTGACCACAAACGTGAAAATGGTAGATGTTCTGCATAGGGAGAATCCATAGTCGGAACAGAAAAAGGCATATCCAATACATATTCAGTTTAGAGGGAAAACTGAAGAGGACCAACTGGGCTTGACAAAGGGAAACCCAGGTCACAGAGAAATGGACAAATTGGCATCGAGAATAGAAACGAGAAGCCCTAGATTACTGTTAAGGATAAAAAGGGGGACCTAACCTCCCCCCTGGCCGTTCCAGAGGGCTTTTCATATCTTATGTTAGCCAGATTAAAGTGAAAACGCGTTCATGAATACTGAAAGGTTAATTAGGAAGTTACCAGACCTGAATTGCTAATAAACGTCG
>CM064576.1:26509531-26531764 GCA_032716605.1 Paralithodes platypus | reverse complement strand
TACTAATACGAGAGAGCTTTTTGAACTTCGTGATTTTTTTTAGTCTTACCAACATATTGCTGAACCCACACGGGAAAACAATATCTTAGACCTGGTCTTCACTAACAACGACTCTCTAGTACACAGCATTAACATATCGGACACAACATACTCAGATCATAAATTAATTGAGATCAAAACAACCTTAGAAAGTGTACAGACAACCTCAGAATCGAAAAAAAAAAAAAACGGCCCCTTCAGTAAATTTAACTTCAATAACAAAAACATTAGGTGGGAAGAGGTAAATCAAGAAATGGAGGAAATATACTGGGAAGATTTAATGGATAACCTGACACCAGCAGAATGTCTAGTCTTAATAACAGAAACCATGACCCAAATCTGTAGCCACCATATACCTGCAAGACAAACAAAACGAAGAAGCAAACAAGATCGGGAAAGGAGGAGGCTGTACCGAAGAAGAAAATTACTCACACTAAGACGCACACATCAAAATCTACAGTATAGGCAAAAGGTCGAAATAGATAGAGAAATTGTGGAAATTGAACAAAGGCTAAGAATATCATATGAACTACAACATATGGAAGAGGAAAGGAAAGCTATTGCAGGTATAAAGGAAAATTCCAAATACTTCTTTTCATACGCCAAACAAAAGGCTAAAACAACATCAAACATCGGCCCACTGAGCAAAGGGGACGGCTCTTTCACAGGGGACAAAAAGGAAATGAGCGAACTCTTAAGCAGGCAGTATGAAATGGCATTCAGTGAGCCTGATGAAACAAAAGTCATCAGAGACCAAAATATATTTTTCATGGAAACCTCCCCCACGGAAACCCCTCAGATGCTGGATATTGATTTCGGTCCAAAAGACATAGAAGAGGCCATTTCCAACATTCCATCCCCACTCGCCACCAGGCCCGGACTCATGGACTTCGATCCTAATGAAAAAATGTAAGGAAAACCTCTCAAAACCCCTGGCTATAATGTGGAGAAGGAGTCTAGACACTGGTGACATACCAGATAGCTTGAAAATCGCAATAATTGCCCCACTGCATAAAGGAGGGAGTAAAGCACTACCAAAAAACTACCGCCCGGTAGCTCTAACCTCTCACATCATTAAAGTTTTCGAGCGAGTCCTGCGAAGCAAAATTTCAACATTCATGGAGACACATGAACTACACAACACCGGTCAACATGGGTTCAGAGCGGGAAGAAGCTACATGTCTCTCACAACTTTTGGAACACTATGACAAAATTCTTAAAGCGCTAGAAGAAAAGAAAAACGTGGAGGTCATTTACACCGATTTTGCTAAGGCATTTGATAAATGTGACCATGGTATAATAGCCCACAAACTGAAAGCAAAGGGTATAACTGGGAAAATCGGACAGTGGATATACAATTTCCTCGTAAACCGAAAACAATCAGTAGCATTAAACCAAGTCACATCTGAGCCTTCGGATGTCAAAAGCTCAGTGCCCCAAGGAACAGTGCTAGCGCCCTTTCTGTTCCTCATACTAATTTGCGACATAGATACCAACACCAGACACAGTACGGTGTCGTCTTTTGCTGATGACACAAAATTAAGCAAGATAGTAAACACAAGAAGACACGGGCCGACTGCAGGAAGACATGAATGTAGTGTTCCAGTGGACCAGGGAAAACAACATGCAATTCAATGAGGAAAAATTCCAATTAATACGGTACGGAGATAATAATGGTGTTAAAGAAATTACAAATTACTTAACAGAATCTAACCACATAATAGAACGGAAAGACAGTGTGAAAGACCTTGGGGTATTAATGTCTGAAAATATGGGTTTCAAAGTACATAACCAGGTCAAAGTGGCGGCTGCGAAACGTCTAACGGGTTGGATTCTGCGTACTTTTAAAACGCGGTGAATTGCCTGTGATAACGCTCTTCAAATCTCTAGTGCTACCGCGGCTTGAATACTGTAGCGTATTAACATCCCCATACAAAGCAGGTGAAATAAATGACGTAGAGAGTGTACAAAGAAATTTCACTTCGCATATAAGTTCGATAAAACATCTACACTATTGGGAGCGTTTAAGAGCACTGAATCTGTACTCACTGGAACGTGGAAGAGAACGTTACCTAATAATATACACGTGCAAAATCGCAGAGGGTTTAGTACCAAACCTACATACTCCGATAGTCATGAAATTCAGTGATAGGAGAGGCTGGAATGCGAAATCCCCCGGATGAATAACAGGGGTGCTATGGGCTCTCTGCGAGAGGGCTGGTTATCACACAGAGGCCCACGTCTCTTCAACAAACTCCCACGGCGAGTAAGAGACATGAGGGACATCTCGTTAGACAACTTCAAGAGAGCCCTAGATGTCGAACTGCAAAAAGTGCCAGACGAGCCCATCCTCGCAAGGGAGCGAGCTGTCGCTTCAAACAGTCTACTGCACCAAATCACCACCCATAACGAGGGGCGTCGCGCTCCTTGGTGCCGCTAGAAGAGCGGCGAACACATCCAAAGACACGGAAAAGAAGAAGACTATTAGGTGATTGTTATTCAGCTTAGGAAGGATCTGTGGTATCTAAAGGATTAATTGAGATAGTCTGTAGCCTTTTCATGGTTAGAGGTCCTTCCTAAACTTAGTAAATATGTTCTAATGGTTGGCACTCAACATCCTATCATCCACCCCACTTCCCTGAACGAGTGGAGTATCATCAGCTGTATCCTCATAACAGATACATTATAATCCTACCCTACCACTGAGCCTTCTTAAAGGGGAGGCGGGTCGTTTTTACGGTCCCCTCTCTGACGATTTTAACACCTTTCGCCCCATTTCGTTGTCAATTTTATGACCTTTCATGCCATTTAGGTGTCGATTTTTTCCTGGCGAACGATAGCGAGCCTGAAATTTTTAGAGGACTCGGCCTTCTGTACAAATTTATCTTGAAGGGGTGTCAGGTAGTGTTTTTCTAAGCTTGATGGAGGTCTAGCGAGGAAACTAAGAAATAATGGAATAAATGAATTAATCGACCAAAAAAAAAAACCCGACCCATCTCCCCTTAACAAAGTCCTTCTCGGTGTGTCACAGGCAGATATCACCCTTAAGAGGATTAGCGGCTGAACTAAGATGATGGCTGGGAATGGGAATGGGAATGGGAAGCCTGACTGATGTGTTTGTGTAGGGAGAGAGGGATATGGATGTAGAGTATGTGTTCTAAGGTTGTCATAAAACTAATCTCATAGTTCAGTAAGCGTGTATATTATATTTTTTATAATTATGGTACCATGGAATATTTATAATGCACATTCATGCAGATTATATTCATTCAAGGTATTATATTCATCTTCATTGATAATTTTGGGATCATTTTATCGTGGGAATAACTTGCAATGTACAGTAATATTATCTTATAAGTAGAAGTTCTGAGAGATAATTATATATATGTGTTGTATTGTCATTTGGAAGGGGAAATTTTGCTTCTACTTGTCGTTAATATGTTAATATTTGTTTGTTACTTTATTCAACATTACAGAAGTCTTGGTATATAACAAGAATGTTCTGTCTCTCGTTCTCTCTCTCTCTCTCTCTCTCTCTCTCTCTCTCTCTCTCTCTCTCTCTCTCTCTCTCTCTCTCTAATGGAGGGGGTCTGGCAAATGAGATCAGACTTGTAAATACATTGTCAGCTGGAAGTAGGTTAAGTGAAGTGAGGGAAAGTTACGATAGTGATTGAAGATATGCTAATAGAGAGAGAGAGAGATGGAAGCAAGGAGACAACGCTAAAATATTTGACATTTTGAGTGGACGAGAGAGACTTTGGCTGAATAATGTTGCTTAGTGGTGGACAGAATAGACCATAAACCATCATCACATAGCAAATTATAAATACTAAGAGGTAATGCCTAGCGATATTAACTCACAGAGAGAGAGAGAGAGAGAGAGAGAGAGCGAGCGCGCGAGCGAGCGCTAGAAAGAGAGAGAAAGAGATAGTGAGCTAGAGGTAGAGAGAGAGAGTGTGTATTTTTGTGAGTGAGAGAGAGAGAGAGACAACTAGAAAGCGAGAGAGTGAGCTAGAGAGAGAGAGTGTGAGAGAGTAACAGCTGGCATTATTATCCTGACTAGGGGGTAGACTTGTGTTATATCTGAATACATCCCTCCCTGGGTTAGAGCTGCTTACACATCCCTCCCTCCACCACACTACTTACGGGGAGATGAGCCACTTTTCTAGTCCCCTTTCTTCCTCATGGTTAGCCCCATTAGTTTTCAGATTTGAAGACGTTTGGCCCATTTGTTTGACGATTTTAAGAGCTTTCGGCCCATTTCTGTCAATATTAGGACTTTTCGTGTATTTAAGTGTCGATTTTTTCCTGGCGAGCGATAGCGAGCCTGCAATTTAAGAGGAACCGGCCACCGGTCGGCCGGGAAATTTTTCTATCGAAAAATTTAAAACATTATCTCAAGGAGGGTCTTGGGCGGTGTTCTTTTTGTTTTAATCTTGATGGAGGTCTAGGGAGGAAGCTAAGCAAATACTTAAAAGATACATAAATGTGCAAATAAATACGCCCATCCCTCCTTAACACCCTTAGTTCGTGTGTGTGTTGCTCTACCTTACTTTACCACTCTGTCTCCCGCCGTACACTCTTGAGCCTTAATATATTACATAGTGTTGTTCAGCCTTGCTTTATTCGTTGTTCTTATGTGACTACTTGGCCTTTTTTGAGTGTTGATTGTATTATATCTGAGGATCTCATTCGGCAGGAAAAAATCCACACCTAAATGACACGAAAAGACTTCATATTGATAAATAAATGGGGCGAAAGGTCTTAAACCCGCCAAGCTAATGGGCCGAACATCTTATCCCCCTACAACCTATCGCACTCCTCCAAGAGTCTTCACACTGCTTGTTCATGTACAGTTGCCCACAGGAATTTGTGCACACTCTTTGTTTGTACGGTCGCGCTAATAAGTCATTTCTCAGGTGTCATTACGTTTGACTCACTCTGTGCTGTATTAATGTCTGCCAGATGTTGAATACGGTGTGTAAAGATAGGAACATGGCTGTATATCTCACTCAAAAGGAAGAAATCATGTGTAAATATTTCTGATACCCATTTTTGATCAAAACATATATGGTGCCGAGACATCACTTATTAGGCCGACTGTATGTGTGGAAGAAAATTATTAATTAACGGTTGCAACATTAATACCTACTCAAGCTACTCATTTAGCCTAGATGCACATTAACCGATTATTACTCATCAATATGTATCATATTTATTATAATTTGTAGGCGAGCACACAACCTTGACAATGTTGTGTTCATCCCGTTTTTTTCCCCGAGTATATTAGGTTACCGTACTGTTGTCATAATGTCTGCCAGATGTGGGATATTGTGATGCATAATTATGATGAGTGCACTGGTTGAAAGACTCTATCCTAGTTGCTAACTGAGCCAAGGGTGTTAAGAACATAAGAAAATGGGAGTCTGCAGAAAGCCGATTAGCACACACAAGGCATATCCCCAAGGCCACCTAGAGTACTCTAGGTGGCCTTGATATCCCTCTCACACCCAACCCTAATTATAAGGCATAATTATAGGCTCAGCTCTCTAACACGTTGGTAAGTGTTAATATACTTATTTATATGCACTGTAAAGACTATAAATCAAATGGTATAAAGAAGGTGACATCAGGTATAATTTAGTGTTAATTCACAAGGGTCTTGGCGTGACTGACTGTAATCAAGTGTTTATTGACCTGGGCGTGTGTGGTTAAGGGGAGCTGGGCTGGTTTTTCTGGACCCCTTCTCCCTCGTGTTTAATCCCATTAGTTTTGACATTTTAAGACGTTCGACTCATTATTATGGTGATTTTGTGACTTTACACTCCATTTATTTTTCAATATTAAGACCTTCCGTGCCATTTAGGTGTCGATTTGTTTGGGTAAGCGATAGCGAGCCTGTAATTTTAGCTAAGAGAAAACTGCCTTCTGCCGGTACATTTTTCTATCCAAAAATGTACAAATTTATCTTGAAGGGAGCATTTTTTGTTTTAAGCTTGATGGAGGTCTAGCGGGGTAACTAAAGAACAAATGAATATACAAATAAATAGACCCCCGCCCCCCAAAAAAAAAAAAAATCAGCCACTGTCCCCTTAACTAGCCTAATGCGTTGAATAGATATTTCAATTACCATACGACTCTTGTGAATGCCGGCCTGATCAGTTCCAAGAAGAATGTTAAAGCTGATTCTCTCTCTCTCTCTCTCTCTCTCTCTCTCTCTCTCTCTCTCTCTCTCTCTCTCTCTCTCTCTCTCTCTCTCTCTCTCTCTCTCTCTCTCTCTCTCTCTCTCTCTCTCTCTCTCTCTCTCTCTCTCTCTCTCACGCCTGACGAGAAAATTGTATTTCCCCATCGGAATTTAGCAAGTATTACAACGTTTTATAATTGCTAAATATGCTGTTGATTGTAAACACTTGGCATGATTCTATTGCAAAAACGTACCGGTAACCATTTTGTATTTATCCATTCATTGTCTAGATATTAGCTGAAAATAGAGTTATAATTAATCCAGGCTTTTTTCAAAATAGCCCATAGTTATTGGGTGGATGTATAATTATGCATTCTGGGTTAACTTTGAATTATTATGTTCCTTCCAACAACCAACCATACTCCTAAAATCGATTAATGAAATTTACAAACACATATGGCAGTCCGTGGACTCGAACCCAGGATGCTCACACCGAAAATCAACACCTTATACATCGCACCACGAAGACAGTTAAAGGTTGGTGAACACTGCCTACGATTTATTATGCAACTTCGAATCCTGCATATCAATCTAAGCATGTACACACATCCCAACTGCAACTCACGTAGGCTATGCATATGTGAATGGAAAGAGCAATTAATGGGGCCTTAACCACTTAGGGAAGTCCTCTCGATAAATTACTCCTGAAACAATATCATTATTATGTTCCTTCCAACAACCAACCATACTCCTAAAATCGATTAATGAAATTTACAAACACATGTGGCAGTCCGTGGACTCGAACCCAGGATGCTCACACCGAAAATCAACACCTTATACATCGCACCACGAAGACAGTTAAGGGTTGGTGGACACTGCCTACGATTTATTATGCAACTTCGAATCCTGCATATCAATCTAAGCATGCACACACATCCCAACTGCAACTCACGTAGGCTATGCATATGTGAATGGAAACCACCTTAAGGGGAGATTTCCACTTGAGGGACACTTTTCTTTACCCCTTTCTCCCTCATGTCTATCCCCATTGTTTTGAGATTTTAAGACGTTTGCCCCATTAGTTTAGCGATTTTAAGAACTTTCACCCCATATTAAGACCTTTCGTGCAATTCTGGTGTCGATTTTATCCTGGCGATAATGGCGATCCTGGCGATTTTATCCTGTAATTTAAGAGGAACCGGCCTTTGGCCGGGAAATTTTTCTACCAAAAAATTTACAAATTTATCTTGAAAGGGTCTCAAGGGGGTGTAATTTTAAGCTTGATTGAGGTCTAGGGAACAAACTAAATACCTCCCGTTAAGGGGTGATGGGCGCATTTATTTCATCGTTTATATGTATGTTTTTATCATTTTGGTAGTTTCCTCCCTAGACCTCCATCAAGCTTGAATAAACACCCCCAGACCCTTCTTCAAGATTTATTTGTACATTTTTCGACATAAAAATTTGCCGGCCGAAGGCCGGTTCCACATAAATTACAGGCTTGCTATCGCTGGCCAGGAAAGAAATTACACCTAAATAACACCAAAAATATAAATATTGACAAAGAAATGGGGCGAAAGGTTTTAAAATCGCCAAACTAATGGGCCGAACGTCATAAAATCTAAAAACTAATGGGGCTAAACATGATGAAGTAGATGGACCATAAAAATGACCCATCTCCCCTTATGATAATGTCGGACAGGTTGGGAGAGAGGTGTTCTGACCATTATTCGAACCCACTCTCTCCAGATAATTGTTGTGAGAGTGGATACGGTGCCCAACTCTCACAATAATATCTTGAGAAAGTGGGTTCGAATCCTGGTCAGGATACATATCTCTCAACCGGTACTTTGTTATTGTAAACAATAAATCTTCGCCAATATAATGCAAATACTTGTACTATGAATAACATGGTATTTGTATGTAGATATGTTTTCAAGACGGTACTATATTATTCTATTTGAGGTTAACTGTGCTAGAATGTCAAGAGAAGCTCCCTCTGTATTTGTTAAGAGGGACACATGTATTCCGAACCCGTGGCAGCAGCGTTAATTCACTTCAAGTATTCCCCCAACACCAGTAACTCACTTAAAGTCAGTCCGTCAAAGCTCCCTTGTCACATCAGTTCCCCGTCAGGACCGGGTGGTGAGTAGCTGGTATTTATATCCATGCAATTTGCTCACACACACACACACACACACACACACACACGCACGCACGCACGCACGCACGCACGCACGCACGCACGCACGCACGCACGCACGCACGCACGCACGCACGCACACGCACGCACGCACGAACGCACGCGCGCACGCACACACACACACACACACACACACACCCACACCCACACACACACCACCCACACACACACACACACACACACACACACACACACACACACACACACACACACACACACACACACACACACACACACACACACACACACACACACACACACACACACACACACACAGAGAGAGTATGAGCATGAGCACGACCATGAGCATGAACAAGAGCAAAAGAGAGAGAGAGAGAATAAGAACAAGAACAAGAGCAAGAGAGACATGAGAGCAAGAGTTAGCGAGAGAGAGATGTTCCCTTTAGCGTAGCCCCTGGCATAGAGGACTGAGATTACAGAGGCGGCAGGGGCGAGATGACCTGTCCGAGTTGTTTAGGTCGGTACACAGGCGTCTTTGGGCAGAATTACGCTGACCTTAGTTTGTATAGTAGGGGCCATGTTGCAAACCCACTATGTCAACAGGTATTTGCGCTCATAACCACAGCTACAACAACAGTACAATAATGTTCAGTTGCCTATATAAGTTCTGTTCCTCGTTGTGATCTTATATATGAAAGTTTAACAATATGAATGAATTGTGAATGTAGTTTCTTTTAATTATTCGTTGACTACTCTGATGACTTGACCTCTGTGTAAGAAAGTACACTCGTAAATTAATCATACACATTATATTTCCCTGTATAAGAACACGGAGAGTAACACAACTTTTATGGGCAACTATACTTCACACAGTACACTCACCAAGGGGGAGCTGTCACAAAAGGCTTAATTCCCCAATATTCCCCTATTCTGATTCCAGTCGGCTAAGTAAGTTCATTACCAGTTGTTATTGTGCAAGTGTAGTAATTGAGTAAGTTACTGCCAAATTAAATCAAACGTATTTAATTGGAGAGAGGTATTGGAAGGGTCCTAGCATTTATACAACACACTCAATTCTGGAGATTGCTATGCATTTTATACCCATTAATAATAGTAAAAGGTTCTGTCTCGAGTCGGCCACCCCCATAAAAAAAAGGAAAACTGGGGAAGGTTCCAGAGTATATACTGTACATACATACATACAATAATTGCTTAATCATGTATTCTTGTGTAAAATATAATACATACATACCGGTAGTATTCACGAAACAACGTAGCCGAATGTAAAAACAAGGTTGGTATACATTCTCCCTGTAGATGATGATGGATCTGTGTTGGATCAGCCTGTCGCCCTTCATCTTTGTCTTCAATACCTCTTTTTTGGGGGGTGGGTTGCATTTCAGTTGTATTTTTTCTTCCTATATTAACCCTTCCAAGATCCGATGACGCATTTCTTTTCTGTGTTCTGGCTCTTAACCCCTTGAATCCCAGCGACGTGTGTTATATTTTATTCTAGCTAAATGCAGACGATATTATGACAGCTTTGGAAGGATCTACAGTACCGGTAGTTAAAAGGGTTGGTTGAGATAGATTGAAGCCTTATTATTATTGCCAAAGGTCCTTCCTAATCTGAATAAAATCGTCTAAGAGTTGCCAAAATATAATTAAAAGGACGTCACCGGTACTGTATGGGTTAATAGACGCTTTTTATTCAGAATAGGATGGGTATATGGAAGTCCGAAGGTTCATCAAGATAGTCTTTACCGGTACCCCTTTTAACTTCCACTGCTCCTTCCTAAGCTATAACATCGTCTAATGACGATATACTATCAAAATATGCGTCATAATCTTCTAGGGGTAAGGGGAAATTTCCACTTGAGGGATTTTTTTCTGGACCCCTTTTCCCTCATGTTTAACCCCATTGTTTTTTTTTACATTTTATGACGTTCACCCCATTAGTTTGGCGATTTTAGAGCTTTCGTCCCATTTATGTCAATGTTAAGACTTTTCGTGCCATTTAGGTGTCGATTTTTTCCTAGCGAGCGATAGCGAGCAATTTAAAAGGACCCGGCTTTTGGCCGGGAAATTTGTCTACCGAAAAATGTACACATTTATCTTGAAAGGGGTGTAGGGAGTGTCATTTTAGCTTGATTAAGGTTTAGCGAGGAAACTATAAAATAAATTAATATATGAATAGATAGACCCCCAAACTAGCCACTGTCCCCTAAAGCGCTAGTAATTTTGATGGGATTTAACTGGTGTAGGGAATACATTAGCCCAAATAGGACGTCACAGTGCCCTCTAACACCTGGTGAACAGAGGCATTGGGTGGGTGCAAAGACTCACTACAATCACCATGTGAGGAGGAGCACTTTATTGACAAAGTTTTGCATATTTGTTTTCTTTCTATGTGAGTGAGGGAGACAAAAGGCAGAACTGCCTGTAGCGAGTGCCTCCCCCATAGTTGAAAGAGTGACAGGGCCAAAATCAAGGCACGTTCGAGCCAAAATGCCTGGACACACGGAGTTTGAAGCAATTTAAGTTATAAGAAGAGGGAAAGACTGATTCTGGGAGAGAGTCCCAGAGCTCAGATGTTGAATAGAAGAAAGAATGAGAGTAACGTTTCACTCTTGGGTTGGAGAGTTGCACAGAGTAAGGGTGGGATTGTGTTGCAAGACGGGTACCACGTACCCTACATAGAGGAGGTGGTATACACTGGGAGAGCTCTGAGGAGCACTGATTATTGTAGTAGCGATAGAATAGCGAGAGATGCAACATTGCGGCAAAGAGAGAGAGTTTGCAGAGAGTTGGTGAGTGGGCGGGAATTAATGATACGACAAGCCTTCCTTTCTACTTTGTCTAGAAGGGCTGTGTGAGAGGATCCTCCCCACCCATCTGAACAATACTCAATACAAGGACGCACTGTGCCCCTGTACAGAGCAAGAAGCTGTGCAGGGGTAAAGAACCCCCTGAGGCGGTTGAGCACACCCAGCTTCTGGGAGGCTGCCTTAGCAAGACTGGTAACATGTTCCTTCCAAGTGAGAGCAGAAGAAAAAGAGTTTCGTCAGGCCAATAACTAACTGCAATCCCACTTGAAAAGACCATCTCTACTTGTCCGGATTCGAACGTGGGTCCTCTCGGTAGTGAACTTGTGACCTGAGCGTTCCAACAACTACACCACAGGGCAATGAGAAAGCTATCATAATTGCAGAGAAAGTCCCGGTATAATCCAGTGTCACTTAATTATTTTCACCGCTTAATTATCAATCGGGCATACGAATTACGCATCATTTGCCATTAGGGACGCTGGAATGAAGCCGATGAAGAAGCTACGGTAAGAGATTGTATTGTGTTGTTATGAAGATTATTATTATATAATTATATTATTATTATTATTATTATTATTATTATTATTATTATTATTATTGGTATCATCATTATCATCATAATTTACATTATTATTTCATTGTTAGTTTATAATCATAATTTGTATATATATATATATATATATATATATATATATATATATATATATATATGTATATATAAATATATATACCGGTATATATATTATTATTATTATTTTTTTTTTTTTTTTTTTTTTTAAAGACGTGAGTTTAGAAGATTGTGAAACGTATGCCAGTTATACAGTATATAGTATATACCCTATCTTATCTTATTAGTCTAGGCCTATAGTAACTATAATAGATCAGGTACGGTATTTACTATAGCAACTCGACCTCTTGACAGGCTATATGTTATGGGTGTACTATAAGATCGGGCCAGATACAGAATCTATTTAACCCTTTTAAGATCCAATTACGCAATTTTTTTCGGATTTCTGGATGTTATTAGACGATTTTATTCAGATTAGGAAGGGTACGTGAAAGTCATAGGGCTAATTGAGATGGTATCTTTGATGATTATTGTTAAGAACGGGGTGTTACTTATTTACCGTTATAATTCCCACAGCTTCTCCTTAAACTATAAAAGCGTATAATAATAGCCAGAAAACAGAACAGAAATTGCGTTTTCCGAATCTTCTAAGGGTTAATGCATTGTCACTCTCAACCATTTTCCCCGGTTAATTACCAACGGGGCTGTGTGAATAATGGATCATTTGCCATTAGGGACGGTGGAATGGAACGAACAGAGGAGCTAAGGGATGTCGTGGGGGATTGTGAAAACGTGTACCCTTTTGAGTCCTCGAGGTAGATTATAAGCTAAAGCAAATTGTCTAATGGTAACCAAAAGAAGACGAAAATGTCGTCATCGTTCTGAAGGGGTTAAGAGAGGGACTGTCGTGTGCCTGGGGTAGTGGCTTGTGTTGTACAGACCATTATTACCGAGACTGACACATACACTCATCCCTCAGTGCTACGCCGAACCTGCAACTTCCTGAATCCTCATGCCGGTATCACACGAGCGCTTTTCCCCCCAACATTTATCCTCAACACTGGTCTGGCAGCTTATGAGGTCCAGATTTAAAATATTACGGATGCCTAAATTTATCTACCATCAGTCTAGTTTCCGATACCAGTGCAAAATATTACAGAAATGTTGCCAGGAATATGTGGCAAAAACAATGGGAATCTTCCCTATCTTGCTTGCATTGAATTATATCTCCAGTAATTCGTTGACTATCATAAATCCTTCCTAAACAGAGTAAAATCGTCTAATGACAGCCAGAATAAAGAGAAAAGTAACTTGACCCGTATTCAAAGGCTTAATCTTCCTTCTTTCTTTCTTCCAGGTAAGGGCTGGTTCACCTCCTGACAGCTCCAGGGTATAAGTAAGTGTATGGTTTGTGTTACGAAGAATGATCGGTGACTTGATTTTTTTTTCTCTCCTTTTCTCTTTTTCTCTTCTTCTCTGGGTTGTATCCATTTGGCCCCATTCAGCCTACTGTTTAAAGACTTTTATCTCCATCCAGGTGTTGATTTCTTCCTGGCGAGCGATAGCGAGCCAGCATTGTATGAAGAAATCCGGCTTCGCCGGAGACATTTTGCTATCGAAAAATGTACAAATTTAGCCTGCTGCCAAAACACATTTTTGATAATATGCTGGCTTGCTATCGCTCGCCAGGAAAAAATCGTCACCTGGATGAGGATAAACGTCTTAAAACAGTAGGCTGAATGGGGTCGAATGGATGCAACCCAGAGAGAGAGAGAAAATAAAAACGAGGTGGGCCCCCTTAAAAGCAGCTTAAAAGGACCAAAATAGTCACTCCACTTTGCCTATGTCATCTCCCCAAAATAGTCACTCCATTTTGCCTAGGTTGTCCCCATTCTACCCACCATATAACCATCTGCCTACAGCTGGTCTGGTGAGAGGGGAGAGACAGCTGGAGGTGTTTTCTTTACTTCAAACAAAACAATGGGGTACTTAATTTTTCCTTTTGACGCTTGGAGGGCCACTGTTGCTAGGCTTGGCTAGGTTTTTTTTTCTTTTTCTTGAGAGAGAGAGAGAGAGAGAGAGAGAGAGAGAGAGAGAGAGAGAGAGAGAGAGAGAGAGAGAGAGAGAGAGAGAGAGAGAGAGAGAAAAGTGGGGTGAGGGAGGGTACTTGATGCTTGTGTAGGCTTTTTTATATGTGTACTAGCAGGGGTACCCGGCGTTGCCCGGGTTTAAATTCTACTACCATAATCACCGGCCTCGACCTCCCTGTGCCTCGTTAAACGGCGACCTCGATTTCGGCCGCTAAATGACCTCCGATTTTGGATCTGACCTCATCTGTACTCTCATTTTAGGGGGCTGCGAACAACTTTCGTTCCATACACCTTTTCGATCGGAGGCCTCCTGGCCCAAACGGCCATTTTTTTTCATTTTTTTGTTTTCAATTTCGGCCTCGAAACGACCTCCGATCGTGGCCTCGCCCCCTCTATGACCTGACCCAGGTCAATTGACACCCACATGCAAAGTTTCAGCTCCCCAGGTCCAAAACTGCGGCCGCCTATTAAGAACACACACACACACAGACAGACAATCGAAAATATTATATAGATATAATTATGTGTATCTACGGGGGGGGGGGGGTTGTGTGTGTGTGAAGAGAGAGAGAGTGAGTGAGTGAGTGAGTATTATTACCGTACTTTTCTGGCGGACTGTACACCACCGCCGCCCCGGCTTCCCTCTCTTTATCCAGCATACCAGTGCTACATAATTATCCCCCCTACATCCTGGCGCTGCATTATCATTATTAGGGATTAATGAAGTCATTAGCCGGGAACTACCTGGCCACACGAATCAATTAAGGCGGGGTTATACGTGTAACTTTTCCGGCAATGTTTACCCTTATTAGTTTTCCTGGCAAACTTTTAGGTCTTTTCTACATTGGTATTAGTGACTTGACTAAAGGTGGATTATTCTAGGTAGTTGAATTTTAATTTAGCTTTTACCCCTTCGTCAAGATGGCGTTATTTTCA
This sequence comes from Paralithodes platypus, assembly GCA_032716605.1. Lineage (NCBI taxonomy): Eukaryota > Metazoa > Arthropoda > Malacostraca > Decapoda > Lithodidae > Paralithodes > Paralithodes platypus. Next base: position 26,516,955 of record CM064576.1, on the reverse strand, counting down.
TATTCATATTCATATTCATATTTCATATTGTAGGTAGTAGGGGTAGGCAGCCCCGCCCAGGGAAGTACTACCGCCAAGGTTTCGGGAGACTCAGGGAATAGCCTGAATTCCATTTTCTCTCCCAGGCCTTGGTAGCTGGATACATATCTTTCTGCCTCACACATCAGGGGTATCAGGAAAACCCTCTTTATATAACATACACATCCAACTTCACGACATTCCCCTACATCGCTATCCTCTATCCATAAAACACTACTCTTCCCACTACATATCATACATGTAACACCATACACTTACCTTATAAATATGGCAGTACAATTGTTAAGAGCAAACCTGGTGGTCCCTCGGATATCCACCCCCGGCAGGGTTGGGTTATTGACACAGGGCCCTCCCGGTCGTCATCATGCGACTGTGTCAAGAGCATTGCAACGTCCCAAAGCTGCTTGTCAGTGCAGCTTTTTCTTTAGTAATATAAGGGGACTTCACTCTAACATCAATTCTGTACACCAATTTCTTCAAGCAGAATCCCCTACTCTCCTTTTTTTGACAGAGACTCCAGTAACATCCACATCTGACACATCTAGATTTAATTTTCCAGGTTATCAACTGCTCCAAAATTTCAGACCTAAAGGTGGTGTATGTTGCTTCGCAAAATCTGAAATTGCCCTGGAGGAGGTTACTAGTTTCAATTGTCCCTATTTTGATTATTCTATATACAAATTAATTTCTGCTGGTAAATTTAAATACATATGTTGCATCTACCGTTCCCCAAATACTCCTCCAGAGCAAAGTCTTTTTGATTCTCTGTCCTCACAACTCAGTGTCCTCAACTTAAATGCTTCTTCTGAAATCACTGTGTTGGGTGATTTTAATGTCCATAATGTTGAATGGCTCACTCATTCAGCCAGGACTGATGATGCTGGTCTTGAATGTGAGCTATTTGCAGACTCATTTAATCTCACTCAACTAGTCAACCAACCCACCCGTGTACCAGATAATCCTAATCATAATTCCCACCTACTGGACTTATTTTTAACAACCAATTCAGAAAATTATGATGTTACAGTGAGGTCCCCGCTTGGATCTTCTGATCACTGTCTGATACAGGCCACCTGTCTATCACCTACCACACCTTCCCACTCTGAACCTGTTTTGGTGACTAAATGGCATTACGATAGGGCAGACTGGGAGGGTCTTCAAGGTTTCTTTATTGATATTCCCTGGACCTCTTTCTTTTCTAATGATGCACACTCCACCTTGAGCCACATACAAGATTTTGTAAAAATTGGAATGGAAACTTTTATTCCTCATCAAAAGTACAGTAAAAGATCTAATTCACCTAAATGGTTTGACCATAATTGTGCTAGAGTAACTGAACAAAAAGCAATAGCATACAATGCATACACAAGATCAAAAACACATGAAACCTTTAATTACTTTAGAAACATCAGAAATCATGCCAAAACTGTATTAAACCTAACTAAATCAAACTTTCTCCATAAGCAGGCAAATAAACTTCTAAATAATCCAAATGATAAAAAAATATTTTGGTCTACTCTTAACTCATTCAAATCCAACTTCACTACTGCTTCATCCATTCCACCATTAAAATCTCCGACTGGCAATCTTGTAAGTGACCCACGAGGTAAAGCTAACCTTCTTGCGGATATTTTCTCCACCAACTCAACCTTAGATGAAATAAATCAAGATGTCCCTGTACTTAATTTTAATTCGCCTGAAATTCCCTCACTTAAGATCCACACCAGACATGTCAAAACTATTTTGCAGAATCTCTCAGTAGATAAGGCTCCTGGTCCAGATGAAATTCCTCCAATGGTACTTAAGAATTGCTCCTTGGTGCTCGCTCCTGTATTGGCAATTTTTTTCCGTCTGTGTACTCATACCTCATGCTTCCCATTACCCTGGAAAGAAGCAAACATCCATCCAGTTCCTAAAAAAGGTGCCTCTTCAGATCCATCAAACTACAGACCAATAGCTATAACTTCCACTCTTGGCAAAGTCTTTGAAATTATATTAAATAATCACATAATTAAGCATCTGGAGAATAATAAATTAATCAGTGATAGGCAATATGGTTTTAGACGATGTCGATCAACTGCAGACATTCTTTGCCTTCTTACGCATCAAATCAACCAAGCTACAGACCAACATGGTGAAACACATACAATAGCACTGGATATATCAAAGGCATTTGATAGAGTCTGGCATCAATCCTTATTGTCGAAGATGTCACACTACGGCCTTGCATCATTAGTTCCACTAATTTCTTCTTATCTTCATAACAGAAAAATATGTGTAATGGTAGATGGCCTTTATTCTCAATTTCCCTCAATAAATGCTGGTGTTCCCCAGGGATCAGTTTTGGCCCCAACTCTGTTCCTCATTCATATCAATGATCTCATATCTACCACTCATAATCCAATACATTCCTACGCAGATGACTCAACACTCCACAGTTCTTTCACATTTACCAATTCTTTCACCCAACCCGATCTTATAAATTCAAAAATAAACACTGCAATTTCTCTGAACCAGGACCTTTCTAGAATTAATGAATGGGGACAAGAGAATCTAGTTTCCTTTAATGCACAGAAAACCAAGTACATTCAATTTTCTAACCGACAGAATCTCACTGACTCCCATATATTTTTTAATGATGTAAATATTCCCACTTCCCCTAGTATTGACATTCTCGGTGTAACATTAACTACTAACTTGAGCTGGACACATTATGTTAGAAGCATTGCTAAGAATGCCTCTAAAAAACTGGGACTCCTGTACAGAGTTCGAGAATTCTTCATTGACGAGCAGTTGGCCGTAATATATAAAAGTCATGTGCGTTCTCAGATGGATTACTGTTCACCTCTGTGGGGTGGAAGTGGAGTGGTTGCATTGAGGCAGTTGGACAAAATTCAAAATAAAGCTATTAGATTAATCAATAACCCTGCAATCACACAGGACCTTCCTACATTATCCATACGAAGAAACGTTGCATCCCTTGCATTATTCTACAGATATTTTCACAGCAATTGTTCCGAGGAACTTGCTTCAATTGTGCCGCCTCTCCACATCTTTCCCCGTAGAACTAGGGCAGCTGAGAGCGCCCATGAATTTACACTTTCTCCTCCACAATGCAGAACTTCTGCTTATCAGAATTAATTTATCCCCAGAGCTACTACTCTTTGGAATTCACTTCCCTCGAATTGCTTTCCACAAACTTACAATCTACAAATGTTTATATCCAGTTGTTACAAACATTTTATGAATGGAGGATGCCTTTAGGCACATGGACCTTTTTGTTTTATCTGTGTTTTTCCTTCCTCCGTTCATTGTCTCTTAAAAAAAAAAAAAAAAAAAAAAAAAAAAAAAAAATCTGGCAAAAGCTAAACGATTGTATTTTGATACAGGAATGACCCCTTGATAATAGGGGATCAATACTTCTGGATTAGCTTTTCATATAAAAAAAAAAAAAAAAAAATGAATTTGTAAATTCCCGAATATCATTCCTAATCTATTTAAACAATTGCCTCCCAAAATTGCGTAAACAATAATAACTTCTAATGATAACCAGAATGTCCCGAAAAGAAAAAAAAATGCCGGGAAAGTGAGCTCGTGTGCCTCTATAAATGTGGCCAAGGAGCAGGTAAGGAGGATGGGATGATCTTGAAGGGGAAGGAGCTCTTACCCTGTTATTTACTGCGTGTTTGGTAAAAGCATACGAACGTAGCACAGTTAGGTCAAGATATTCCTTTACCCTTCCCTTTTTTATATTGCTTAATTAGCTATACTGTAAAAATGAACACTCAATTCTAACAACATTGGTATACATATATGGTGTTCTAATAATTGATGTGCTCTAGTATGAATAGATTAACAGTAGAACACTTATGCTTACAATAGATTAACAGTAGAACACTTTTATGCTTACAATAGATTAACAGTAGAACACTTTTATGCTTACAATAGATTAACAGTAGAACACTTTTATGCTTACAATAGATTAACAGTAGAACACTTTTATGCTTACAATAGATTAACAGTAGAACACTTTTATGCTTACAATAGATTAACAGTAGAACACTTATGCTTACAATAGATTAACAGTAGAACACTTTTATGCTTACAATAGATTAAGAGTAGAACACTTTTATGCTTACAATAGATTAACAGTAGAAAACTTTTATGCTTACAATAGATTAACAGTAGAACACTTTTATGCTTACAATTTGTTTTGTAATTATGTGTTCAAATGTTTACAGTGAATGTTTATTTTGCTTGCTCTCCTACTTGTGTCCAGGAGTTATTTTTTTTTTCTGTATACATTTAGACCGAAGCTATTTTCGATATGCGTGTTCAGTTTTTCAGTTTCGTATTAATGGCAGTGTGAATTTGTCCACCCATTTTAGTACTATTTAAGTTGAAATTAGGCGTTCCGTAGCTTCTCGATCTTTTTGCAATGCGTTGTACTGTATGCGCACTTGGATACCATAATATCTAGCCCATTCGTAGGAATTCATTGACCCCCCCCCCTATTTTTAATTTATGCAATTATAACTACCTGGATTGTTTTTGGATATAACTTGCTTTTCACTAAATAGTATATAATAGTTTTATAGGCTAGTGATAGAGTTCAGAGTGCATTGGAATAGCTCTTCCTGTTTACTTCCAAGCCATTAAGTTTAAAGTCCCCCCCATTCTGACAATCCCCCTGGCTTTAACACTCCGAGCACTGTGTTCACTCTCTGTTACCTTCACTTTGTTTAAGGGGAGATGGGTGTATTTATTTGCGTATTGTATATATATTTTGTATTATTGGTTAGTTTCCTCCGTAGACCTCCATCAAGCTGTAAAGAACATCCCCTAGACACCCCTTCAAGATAAATGTTTAAATTTTTCGGTAGAAAAATATGAACAAAAATTACAAGCTCGCTATTGCTCGCCAGGAAAAAATCGACACCTAAATGGCACGAAACGTCTTAATATTGACAAAGAAATGGGGCGTAAAGTCTTAAAATCGCCAAACTAATGTGTCGAACGTCTACAAATCTAAAACCCAATGGGGCTAAACACGAGGGAGAAAGGGGGGCCAGAAAACCTGCCCATCCCCCCTTAAATATATATTAATATTTACATACCTACCTACTGTATTGATTACATAACTTCCTCTCCATGCTTCTTCGTTTTTATTTTCATCTTAATTCTACTATCGACGTCATTTTATTATCGTACTAAATTTGCTAAGTCCTTCATTTTACCTTGTATTGGTGCTAAAAATGTTCTCCCATTAACTGTGTTGGTGATGTAATGGTTTAGATACTTATATTCTGGGTGTGGTGTCCTGAGTTCGAATCAGTGGAGGAACATAATATGCATTAATTAATGTATTCAAGTTCATTTGGGTTTGTAATGGAGGATTAATGTTGAGAACTGGGTGTTCCTTAATTCCTTCTCATATTCATTCAAATCTTCAAACAAAATTGCTCCGGTTCCCCCCCCCCCCTCCCCCCTCTTCCATTATCTGGTGGTGGTAATATGAGGTGAGGGGAGGGGCCGATAGATAACCTGAGCAGTATATGACCCCCCCCCCCCCCTCCCCCGTCCCAGCGACCACGCCCTCGTCAGGTAATCTGGGAGAGTGGTGGTGGTGGGCGTGGGCGGTGCAGGGGAATGATGAGGGATATGGGATTAGTTGTGTGTGTGTGTGTGTTTGTGTGTGTAAACAAAATAGAAGGAAACATGCTTACATTACTGAAATGTTTGTGGACATACAGTAATGCAAGTAATGGTCGCTCTTCTGTAAATCTAAAATGGCTTACTTAAGAATGGGAAAGGGGTGGGACCTTCTATTTGTTTTTGTTTTTTTCAACATATGTGTTTGTGAGAGAGAGAGAGAGAGAGAGAGAGAGAGAGAGAGAGAGAGAGAGAGAGAGAGGGGGGGGGGGAGGGAGCTTTTTTTAAGGGATGAGAGGTAGAGATGGAGAACGATAGTGAATATGAGAATTGTTGGTTATAGGAGAGAGAGAGAGAGAGAGATAGAAATGAGAGGGAGAGAGAGAGAGATAGAAAGAAATGAGAGAAGGGTGTGGCAGGAGGAAGAAGATGAATATGGTAATGTAAACATGCACCTTACCGCCTTGCATAAAGTTTTGTATATAATTATTTGGTATTGACAGATAACTTGAATGCAAAGGCGATAGTAGGGTTGGGTGGTGGGTGATAACTACCGTGTTTGATGGAGGAGCAATAATGGTTTAGTGGTTTCCACAGGTACGCCGCGGTAGCCTTGTCCGTTTCTTAGTCATACAGGTGTGACTTTAACCTCATGACACAGGGACAAGTGGCTTAATTCTCTACTTTTGGTAATGCACTATATTGACGAAAATTAGGGGACGGTGTGAAACAAGCTGTGGCAAAATATCATACTGATCCAACTGTTTGTTAATAAGTTATTCCCGAAAAACGATGTAACACGGCCTCTGAAACCCATACTAGATGTATTATAAATTAAATGTTTTATCCGTATTATATTTAAAATTTAGATGAAAACTGGACCGCTGGAAATTTGTTTTAATCTCTTTGAGTATGCGCGTGATTTAGCCACTAATCGGGTCTCATTTTCAGCTATTTACGCTTTAATGTGATATGATAATTAGATGAATACACAAACACACTCACTCACACAGACACTCTCTCACTTTCAGTCTCTCTCTCACTCGCACTCTCTCACTCTCTCTCACACACACACTTTCACTCACACACACACTCTCTCTCACTCACTCACTCACTTCTCTCTCTGTCTATCTTTCTTTCACGAATCAATTAAAATAGGCGATGTGTATCATTTTGTTTCCAATCTTTTATTTCCGGTTTGCAAGCCTCAAGGTTATCTTAACTCCTTCAGTATTTGATAGCGAATTTCTTCCTTTAATTTTGGCTATCATTAGAGGATTTTTTAGATTAGAAAGGGTTTTTATAAGTCAGAGGGTCAATTGAGATTAACTTTAACCTTTTGATTGCTAGATGACATTCCAAAGTTAAATTAAATCGTCTAATATAGCCAGAATAAGGTGAAAATAGCTTCCTATATTTTCATAGGTTGGCTCTGTAAATGTGAACTAGATTCAGACAAGGACAAAGAACTCGGCAATCAGATGTGCTACGATAGAACAGAGCACAGATGGTTACCTAAAGGCATGGCAAATTAATTGTTAACGCTGAGGAAATGGTAGATGGAAGGCGAGACGTGAATTAATGACAACCTTAGTATTACCAGCTGTGGGAGGGGTAGTAGGAGTAGTAGTAGTAGTAGTAGTAGTAGTAGTAGTAGTAGTAGCGGGGTGTTGAATACATAATAACGTAGCATTACCAGGTGTGTGAAGGGCATGTTTAGTAGTAGTAGTAGT
>CM064576.1:26464531-26499531 GCA_032716605.1 Paralithodes platypus | reverse complement strand
TCTGTGTGTAGGTGTAGCTGTGTGGGGGGGTGAGGTCTGTGTGTGTGTGTTGGTCTGCGAGTTAATGAGTTACCTTGAATGTCTTGATTTGTATGTCTGATTACCTGTATGTATATACCGGTATGTCTGCGTTTGTATCTTCCATCTTCCAGTGTGAAAGTGTGTAGTGTGTGTGTGTGTGTGAAGGTGTGGCTGTGCAGTGTGTGTGTGTGTAGTGTGTGTGTGAAGGTGTAGGTGAAGGTGTGTAGTGTAGGTGTGTGTGTGTGTGTGTGTGTGTGTGGGTGTGTGTGTGTGTGTGTGTATGTGTAGGTGTAGGTGAAGGTGTGTAGTATGTGTGTGTGTGTATCATGAGCTAACCAACCACCATATATAACAAGTGTCCTTCGCCCCCATGACCCACTTCTACAGTAGCACGTATCCGTAAACACAATCCTACCCCTTTCACTGCGTCTTGCATAATCTTTTGTAAGGTACGCTCAGATGTATTCATTTTTTTTCTCTCACATTCATTAACCCCTTCTGTACCGCGACGTCTTTTTGTCTTTATTCTTTCTACTATTAGACGATGTTAATCAGTTTAAAAATGGCCTCCAGCAATTAACTAGCTTCAAACTATCTCATTTAACCAATTTTACTACCACAGATCCTTCGTAATTTGCACAACATTCTCTAAATATAGCTAGAATATAATACAAAAGACGTCGCCGGTACTAAAGGGGTTAATACAATAGTCCTTTCATTATACGTAGGCCAGAACTCGTGACCCCTAACTTATGTAACTTAAAACGGGCTGGAGGAAATGGGTTGTACTTTTCCACACCTATTCTCTGGCTGACTCTTCCCAAAGGGTAGAAGTAATAGCTTGATTACTTTAGTCTTTTCTGAGGTATAATCTAATTTATTAGTTTCACTCCCAACACCAAACCCCTCCCAATGAAATTAATGAAAGCATGTGATCCTCCCGGGATTATAACCTAGGTTACCACATACAGGTCGTGAACACTAACCTTTACACCATCAAGACAGTATGAGAGGTTGGGCTTGTTTTTTATTTGTTTTCTTGTATACCTATAATGAACAGGTTATTTAGTAGAAACAATTATTAAGATTAACCCTTTCAAGATCCAATATGCATTTTGTTTATGTGTCTGGTAATTATTAGACGATTTTATTCAGATTAGGAAGGGTATATGGAAGTCAGAGGTTTGATTGCAATATTCTTTACCCTTATAATACCCACAGATCCTTCCTAAGTTGCATACAAACGTCTAATGATAGCCAAAATAAATTGTTAAAACGCGTCAGAGCTTCAAGGGGTTAGGTTAGTTTGAAGTTCTGATTACCTATAGCTTACCTGTTGAACTTTTACCATATCTACACTGTGAGAAAAAGGGGTATAATACGGGTATGACACAGATATACAAAATTATTGGGTTTATCGATGGCAATTTACCTTTCTATTCTATATAATTTTAAGTGGACACGTTAATCACCCTTTTCATACCTATTTTATTGTTATTACCTACACCAACGAAGTTTATGTGTATGTGTGTTTGTCTGTAAACAAGATATCTCAAAGTTATGAATCGATTTCCACGACATTTGTTGGGCAGATAGGATATGCGCCAAGGAAGAAGCATCTACCTGGAAAGGAGTGATTCGAATTAGGGGGCGATGCGTATATTATCAGCTTAGCTTATGCCGCACTGGTGTAATTGTTGTGCATTTTAGTTTATTTTGTGACCAAGCCAGCGTGGGCGGAGGTATGTGCTCTACCGAATGTCCCTCTAGCTTGTTAGTGTACTGGCACCGACGGACATAGCTCCTCCCGTTGTTGATGAATGCCTTACTGACTGGGATGATTAACTAACTAACAGACTGTGTATCCGAACAGATCCTAGATCACAATCCTAGGCTACCCCTCGGTCTGAATCCCGTACGACCAACCAACCACGTCATGTTTTTACACCCTGCTGTACAAACTAGGGTGATTGATGGCCGACCCCTTGTGTAGTTTCTTTCGCATACCAGGTGCACTCTGATTTAGTAATTGACTGATTGATTGTTTTTTTATAATTGACTAGCTGACTGACTAACTGAATGAAGGAATAACGGACTATCTAACTAACAGTATTTAACTAACTTAATACCTAACTACCTATTTAACTACCTTCCTACATAACTATCTAGCCTAACCAGAACAATGTGAACTGCAAAAAGTGCCAGACGAGCCCATTTTCGCAGGGGAGCGTGCTGCCCCTTCGAACAGTCTGCTACACCAAATCACCACCCAGAACGAGGGGTGGCGCGCTCCTCGGTGCCGCTAGAAGTGTGGCGAACTCATCGCAAGGTATCACAAGGTATATATCTGGAATCCTGCACGACTGACCCTCTGTGTCTTGTTTACACCCAGTTGTATAAACTAGGGTGATTGATGACCGACCCCTTGTGTAGTCTCGGTCGCAAGTGACTGGCACCCTGATTTTCTAATTGACTGATTGTGTGTATAAATCACTATCTGACCGAACTATTGACTGGCTGACTGACTGACTGACTGACTGACTAACTAATTGAATGTCTGCGTGCGTGTGTGTGTGTGTGTGTGGTGCTTGTCCACAAGTGGTGGTGAGTGAGTGTTAGATTGAGTAATAGGATTCTGAATGTGGTTTTGAGTACAACATAACAAGCTAGATTACTAGTTAAAGGTAGCGCCAACGAACTTGACAATAATCTTGATACATGACCTCTCTGTAACTCAAAAGGGCCTGGAGCACACTGGCTGTAAATATCCACACCTATTTCCTGGTGGACTCTTCCCAAGTAATAGAAATGTCAGCCCGATTGCTTTTATTCATTTCGAGTTATAAGAAGTTAAGGGGTCAAGATTATTGTCAAGTTTCCTGGCGCTACCTATACCTACCTATCTACTGTATTTAACTACATACGGTACCTAACTAACTATATAATTTCTTACCTACTTAACTAAATAACCAAATGATTAACTAACCAGCCTAACAACGCCTACATTCCGAATTCCGTAGAACTAACCAACCCCTTCTATTGACATCCAGTTTGTATACATTAAATGTTCTGAAGTTCTGTTCACCCTGATTTACCGGTACTGAGTAATTAATATATATATACGACCGACTATGTGGATGTCTGTTACCAACCAACCAAATACAACGTAAATCACCCCTAATGTTACCTGTTCATCGTAATTCCGTAGACCTGACTAACCACGTCTTGTTTACACTGAGTTGTATACACTCGGGTGATTGATGGGCGAGCCGTTGTACAGACAGGTGTTATTGGAGGGGTGGGGGTGTGGGCAGTAGTGGAGGGGGTTGAGGGTGTAAGTAGTAATAGTGGGGGTGTAGGGGAGGGCTGGGGGTGAAGGGGTAGTATTAGTTGTGGTGGGGTGGGGGTGTTGGTAGTAGGGGAGGGCTGGTGGTTTAGGGGGTAGTAGGGTGAGAGTTGGGGATGAAGGAGTTTCTAGGGGAGTGAGGAGTAGGGGAGGGATAGGGGTATTCGTAGTAGTGGAGGGGATGGGGGTATTCGTAGTAGTGGAGGGGTGTGTAGGTAGTAGGGGTGGGGTGGCGGGGGTAGTGGAGGGGTGGGGCTGTAGATAGGGGGGGAGGGGGGGGGGTTTTGGTAATAGTGGAGGGGATGTAGGTACAGTAGTAGTGAAGTGTTATTAGTAGTGGAGGGTTGGGGGTGGTAGGGGAGGGGGTGGGGGTGTTACTAGTAGTGGAGGGGGGTGGGGGTGTGGAGGTGGTAAGGGAGGGGTGTGGGTGGAGGTGGTAGGGGAGGATGGGGTTATTAATAGTGAAGGGGTGGAGGTGTAGGGGAGGGGGGGGGGTATTGGTAGTAGTGGAGGGAGGGGTGGAGGTGGAGGTGGTAGGGGAGGGGTGGGAGTATTGGTAGTAGTGGAGGGGAGGGGTGGAGGTGGAGGTGGTAGGGGATGGGTGGGAGTATTGGTAGTAGTGGAGGGGTGGAGGTGGTAGGGGAGGGTGGGGGGAGTTGGTAGTAGTGGAGGGGAGGGGTGGAGGTGGAGGTGGTAGGGGAGGGGGGGAGTATTGGTAGTAGTGGAGGGGAGGGGTGGAGGTGAGGTGGTAGGGGAGGGGTGGGAGGTATTGGTAGTAGTGGAGGGGTGGGGGTGGAGGTGGAGGTGGTAGGGGAGGGGTGGGAGTATTGGTAGTAGTGGAGGGGAGGGGTGGAGTGGAGGTGTGGTAGGGGAGGGGTGGGGGTATTGGTAGTAGTGGAGGGGAGGGTGGGGGTTGAGGGGGGGGTGGAGGTGGTAGGGGAGGGGTGGGGAGTATTGGTAGTAGTGGAGGGGAGGGGTGGAGGTGGAGGTGGTAGGGGAGGGGTGGGGGTGTTATTGGTAGTAGTGGAGGGGTGGGGGTGGGAGGTGGAGGTGGTAGGGGGGAGGGGTGGGAGTATTGGTAGTAGTGGAGGGGAGGGGTGGAGGTGGAGGTGGTAGGGGAGGGGTGGGAGTATTGGTAGTAGTGGAGGGGTGGGGGTGGAGGTGGAGGTGGTAGGGGAGGGGTGGGAGTTGGTAGTAGTGGAGGGGAGGGGTGGAGGTGGAAGGTGGTAGGGGAGGGGTGGGGGGTATTGGTAGTAGTGGAGGGGAGGGGTGGGGGTGGGGGTGGAGGTGGTAGGGGAGGGGTGGGAGTATTGGTAGTAGTGGAGGGGAGGGGTGGAGGTGGAAGGTGGTAGGGGAGGGGTGGGGGTATTGGTAGTAGTGGAGGGGTGGGGGTGGGGGTGGACGGTGGTAGGGGAGGGGTGGGAGTATTGGTAGTAGTGGAGGGGTGGGGGTGGAGGTGGAGGTGGTAGGGGAGGGGTGGGAGTATTGGTAGTAGTGGAGGGGAGGGGTGGAGGGGTGGAGGTGGAGGTGGTAGGGGAGGGGTGGGGTATTGGTAGTAGTGGAGGGGAGGGGTGGGGGGGGGGTGGAGGTGGTAGGGGGAGGGGTGGGAGTATATTGGTAGTAGTGGAGGGGAGGGGTGGGGGTGGAGGTGGTAGGGGAGGGGTGGGAGGATTGGTAGTAGTGGAGGGGAGGGGAGGGGGAGGAGGTGGTAGGGGAGGGGTGGGAGTAGGGGTAGTGGTGGGGGGGGGGGGGGGGGGGGGAGGTGGAAGGGGGGGGGTGGGAGTATTGGTAGTAGTGGAGGGGAGGGGTGGGGGTGGAGGTGGTAGGGGAGGGGTGGGAGTATTGGTAGTAGTGGAGGGGAGGGGTGGGGGTGGAGGTGGTAGGGGAGGGGTGGGAGTATTGGTAGTGGGAGGGAGGGGTGGGGGTGGAGGTGGTAGGGGAGGGTGGTGGGGTGGAGGTGGGAGTATTGGTAGTAGTGGAGGGGAGGGGGGGGGGTGGGTGAGGTGGTAGGGGAGGGGTGGGGGTGGAGGTGGTAGGGGAGGGGGTGGGAGTATTGGTAGTAGTGGAGGGGAGGGGGTTGGGGGTGGAGGTGGTAGGGGAGGGGTGGGGGTGGGGTGGGGGTGGAGGTGGTAGGGGAGGGGTGGGGAGTATGGTAGTAGTGGAGGGGAGGGGTGGGGGTGGAGGTGGTAGGGGAGGGGTGGGGGAGTATGGTAGTAGTGGAGGGGAGGGGTGGGGGTGGAGGTGGTAGGGGAGGGGTGGGAGTATTGGTAGTAGTGAGGGGGGGGAGGGTGGGGGTGGAGGGGAGGGGAGGGGGGTGGGGGGGGGGGTGGAGGTGGTAGGGGAGGGGTGGGAGTATTGGTAGTAGTGGAGGGGAGGGGTGGAGGTGGAGGTGGTAGGGGAGGGGTGGGGGTATTGGTAGTAGTGGAGGGGAGGGATGGGAGTGGAGGGGGAGGTGGGAGGGGAGGGGTGGGAGTATTGGTAGTAGTGGAGGGGGTGTAGGTAGTAGAGTAGGAGTGGGGAAGACTTATTGGTATGTACTATGTGGCTTGTCAAGGATGGTGTGTTGAATGTTAGAGTGAGTAATGGGCTTCTGAAGATGGTCTAAGGACTTGTATGTGTGTGTGTGTGTGTGTGTGTGATCTGACCGAAGGTGGTAATGAATGTAAGAATGAATAATGGGCTTCTGAAGATGGTCTAAGGACATGTATGTGTGTGTGTTAGTGTCGATGTGGCTTGTCGAGGGTGGTAGTAAATAATGAATAATGGGATTCTATTGTTGGTTTAAGTACGTGTATATGTGTGTGTGTGTGTGTGTGTGTGTGTGTGTGTGTATGTGTGTGTTAGTGTGTGTGTGTTCTGACGGAGGGTGGTGGTGACTGTTAGAATGAGTTATGGGCTTCTGTTGATGGCTTAAGTACCTGTATCTATGTGTGCTAGTGTGTGTGTGTGTGTGTGCTAGGGTGTGTGTGTGTGTGTGTGTGTGATCTGACGGAGAGTGGTGGTTAGTTTTAGAATGAGTTATGGGCTGCTGGAGGAGGAGGAGTACAATTTGTGTTAACTTTGTAGGTATTGTATGTTTTGGAGTGTGTGTGTGTGTGTGTGTGTGTGTGTGTGTGTGTGTGTGTGTGTGTGTGAGTGGGTGGGGGGGTGGGGGTGGAAGAGGGAGTAATAAGATTCTGAAGATGGGGTCTTTACTTAGCCTAACATAATGTAATCTAATGTAACCTGACCTAACTATGCTGGGGGAACTGGCAATGGTTAAAACATACTGGTTGATGTGCTGTGTTCATTGAATTACTGTTTTTTTTTTTTTTTTTTATCGCCTGAGAGAGAAAAGTGTACGATGTCTTAACGCGACTTGACCTACCGATGTCAACCCCGGGTTTGCCGAAATCGACGGTATTGTTAGCTCGTCACAGGGGGAGCCATTCAAGGTAGGGAGAACATTATATGGTACACGGTAATTTATGTAAGACCCCCCTTCCGTTCACATTGCGGGGCCAGGTTGTACAGGGAACGTGGGGACGGTCCTGGGAGCGGTAAATTGCACGTTCACTTGGTATAGGGAACGGCACAGGTTAAGGGGAGACTGGCCGTTTGTTTGGTCTATTCATTAATTTATTCATATATTTTTTTAGTTTCCTCCCTAGAGTCCTAGACCTCCATCAAGCTTAGAAAAACACCCCCTAGACCCCCCCCCTTCAAGATAAATTTGTACATTTTTCGTTAGAAAAATGTCCCTGCCGAAGGCCGGTTCCTCTTAAAATTGCAAGGTCGCTATCGCTCGCCAGGAAATAAACGACACCTAAATGGCACGAAAGGTCTTAAAACTGATAACGAAATGAGGCGAAAGGTGTTAAAATTGCCAAACTAAGGGGTTGAACGTCTTATAATCTCAAAACTAGTGGGGCTAAACAGTAGGGAGAAGGGGGTCCAGAAAAACGGCCTGCCTCCCCTTAAAAGGGATTCTCACGAGTTCTTCTTTTGGTGGCTTTTCTCGTCGTTTTTAGTCTGCTATCTTCTAGATATAAAGTTCAGTATGCTTTTATCCGCTTACTGGAATCCACTTTTAGTCTAGTTCCCCAACTTAATAATTTAATCCTCTAATTGTTGCTAGAGAGAAAACAAAAGACGCTATTCGAAGTGCTGGAAAGAACACCCATGCGGCAGTCTTCAGAATAAACTGCTGCAGGTGTGTACCGGTATGTGTATTTTATGCTAAATATTACACAAATTCTGAACAAATACTAAAATAAAATGCAAAACTTTTTCTGCACTCCTGTAGTCAAAATAGCACTTTGTATTTCAATTGCCAAAATGTGTATACTACAGCATTTCGGAATCGGTAACTTGATTGAATGTATATTGATGTGTGTGCCATAAATCATTTAATGAGAAGCTTCCAGACCGGAAATGCCAAGACAAATTGCTAGAAATAGTATCGTTTCTCCTCATTTTCATTTGCTCAAGGGACATCTTAACAGGACAGAATTGTGAAGAAGAATTGTTGGAAATAGTATCGTGTGTCTCCTATTAATTTGCTCTAGGAATAGCTCTATATATCCGAATTGCCAAGACAAATTGATAAAAATAGTAGCATGTATCTCCTTTTAGTCACGTACCGGTAGCTCTAGGAATACCTCCACAGATCATATTGACCTAGAGAAAATTACAGAAACAGCATCGTGTGTCACCGCCCCTTAATTAGCTCTAGGGACATCTCTATACACACATTCTTTTCTTTCTCTGTTTGTTCTATACACGGGCTCAATGAAGCGACACTAATTCCCAGTGTCTCTGTATTGTGGCGGAGTGACTCAGGTCTTTCTGGGGGGAATTAGGATGTTAGGGAGAGGGAGGGAGAGAGAGAGAAATGGCTTATAATAGAAAACGAATAGAAGATAAAAAGAAAGTTATATATTAAGAAAACTAAACGGGTACGGTATAGATGGGTGGGTGGTTGGCGTGTGAGGGTAGGGGTTTATGTGGGTTTGGGTATGGTAGGCGGGTAGATGGTCATACTGGTAGATGAGGGTGGGTGGGCGGTGGGTATGAGGGCAGGGGTTCAAGGAGAGGAGAGAGATCTAATGAATGGGCGAGATACATAAAGATAATATTTAACCTGGACTATTTATCTTGCTATTATAGTGCACTGATTTATGCTTTGGTTATGTGTTCCTTGCTAAGCTTCCTCTTGCTTTGTTGACCATCCTAAAAACTCATATTCTCTCTCTCTCTCTCTCTCTCTCTCTCTCTCTCTCTCTCTCTCTCTCTCTCTCTCACACACATTTGCAGGTATTACAAGGTAGGTAGGTGAGCGAATTTAATTGATATGGAAGTTGACCCGTTGCGAGGATACAGGGAGGTGAGGATAGGTGGGTCGCGGACAGAGAGAGAGAGAGAGAGAGTGTGGTAGACAGGAGTATAGGTGATCATCTGTTATAGGTAGAATTTCACCACACGTGTTGTATAATGCATACCTATTAATTGCCCTGTCTGCCTAAATTGTAGCATAATTAGGTACTGCCGTGGTCATGTGTACCTCAACATTAGCTTACGATTTTATGTTTGCAATAAAAGTAATATAGACATATGGTATATTCACTCTTAACTTCTGCATTACGATGGTGTAAAATTCAGATATACAGCCTATTCAACTTATGGCGTGGTAAGTATGAACAAGGAGCGGTAGGCTCTTCAGCAAAAACAACAACACATTGTCGTGCCTAACGCCATCTATTGGCCTGCAATACAACTTTAAGGTATTGGGCAAATACCAGTTACTGTCAAAACGTTTTTACCCGAAGTTGATGCATACGGTTAAGGAAAATATATAAATATATAAATATAAAATAAAATAAACATAAATAAATATTCCTGTATACGGAATATTAAAAATAATACTGTTTTCTGTCTACGGTAGGCTAGGTTTGCAACAGGGTGGTTAATGCAAAGGGGATGGCTCAAGTCTCTGTTGCAAGATCTTGGGTGGTGGTGGTGGAGGGTGGGGGGAGGAGGTGCGTCTCAAGGTCAAAGGAGGCGTGGTGGTGGTGGTGTGTGGAGGAGGTGGTGGTGGTGGTCTAGTGACTCCTTACCTCTCACTCCTTGCACACACTAACCTACCAACCTACCTACCTGCAACTCTCTCTCTCCCTCTCTCCTTTAAAATTTCCTCCATGCATTTTCAGTCATGCAAGGGCATTCTTACAACTAATATGCAGTACCGTACGTCCTTTACCGGAAGGTGTGGAGGGTGAGGAGATAGCCTTTTGCTTTTCTGTCTGTGTTTCTAGATAACTATGTAACTCTTTGAGCTCTTGAGCTATGAAAAAGCTGAATATTTTTAAGTCTAGTATAAATGACATGACATGAAATTCATACAGGAAAGAGACAAGCCATACACTGAGCCACAGATATTTACTGCACAGGTCCTCATTAACGTCTGAGTGAGACTGTACACCAGAGGGTAAGGGCTTGCTCAGTACACTACCATGGGCTTTATTCATGGTCGGCTAGGCAGGACTTTCGCAATACACCCGTGTGTGTGTTGGCGACATAACTTTATTCGAAGGCTGTAGTGTCCCAGGCCCATCTAATTAGCCTACTACCCAAACCCACAATATGTTGTAAGCAACCTCTGGGTGATTGCCAAGCTCGATTGAGACTTCCTAACATTCCGCTTATATCAGGTTCCTATTTATATTGCTAGATGAACAGAGGTACAGGGTGTAAGGTTTTTAAATATGCCATTTATTATTATAATGGCTATTATTACTTTTATTCATGTATGTATTTATTTTTATTTATTTATTCATCTAAAGAAAAGCGTCTAAGAATAGCCAGAACACAGGGGCGTAATAGTTTCTAGAAAGGGTTAAGAGAGTAGGTAGTTGTTGGCACACTTATCGTTTCACCTACACTGTTTCACCTTCACCTCCAAACATAGTGAACGCACACAAGTACCCCCTCCCACACACACACACACACACACACACACACACCATCAGCAGTACACTCACACACACACACCGATACACACCCACCCACCATCACGACAACACACCCACAGCACACAGCACAACCCTCCTACACACACACACATACAGCACAACCCTCCTACACAAACACACATACAGCACAACCCTCCTACACAAACACACACTTCGCGCGCGCGCGCGCACACACACACACACACACACACACACACACACACACACACACACACACACACACACACACACACACACACACACACACACACACCTTTTAGCCTGTCCATCCCACGCCAGTCATCCCACTTGCTCCAGTTTCACCTAGCCTTTTTTTTGTATTATTTTTTTTTGTATATCAGTATTTTTTTCCTTCTTGTTATCCACCTACTAGACTGCCGCCGCCCGCTTCTCTGTCTGTTTACCTGTCTGCCAGCCACACCTTCCTGATACCTGTAGCCTAATTCAGTCGTCAGATTATTTGTATCTTAATTTACCTGTGAGTACAATATACGCCGACATGGTTTGATGTGTTTTCTTTTGTGTTCTGAACAATATCGAGGCACCTTCCCCATCAACATATACAGAGCACTGTGTTCAGCAGGCCTGGCGGTTTAATGAAATTACAATACTACCATTGTTATATTCTCCAATAGGTTACATTGTGCCAACTTTGGTTTAGAGGGTAATGCTTGTTTATTGGGTCATATAGTTATTTATGTATTTATTTTTTAGTTTCCTCGCTAGACCTCCATCAAGCTTAAGGAGGGATACTTTTTTTTTTACTTTTTTTTTTTAATAAATTATTTTTCTAGTTTCCTCCCTAGACCTCCATCAAGCTTAAATAAACATCCATTAGATTCCCCTTCTAGATTAATTTGTACATTTTTCGGTAGAACAATGTCCCGGCTGAAGGTCGTTTCTTCCAAAATTACAGGCTCACTATCTTTCGCCAGGGAAAAATCGACACCTAAATAGCACGAAAGGTCTTAATAATGACAGGAAAATGGGGCGAATGGTTTTAAAAATCGACAAGCTAATGAGGCAAACATCTTAAAATATGACAACTAATGGAGCTACAACATCAGGGAGAAGGGGATCTGGAAAAAACGACCCATCTCCCCTCAAACGGGTGTGTGCCGGTATTATGGCTCATGACTGTACCTCACGTGGGCCAAAGAAAAATAATTCAGGTATCTCAGTTCCCGGCAAAAAAAAAAAAAGAAAAAAGTAATTACACAGGCCTCTTCAAAGCCACCCGGCCAAGTACACGTCAAACCAACGATTTTTTTTCCCCCGATTCCCCCTTCCAGAAACCCCCCCCCCCCCCCCCCCCCCCCCCACCCCCCCCCCCCCACCACCCTTCATCCCGGATCCTGTCCTATCGCTACACTATCTGTTTATTATATGTTGTGTGTGGATTTGTTTATAAACTTTGCTCAATCTTAAGGGGAGACTGATCGTTTGTTTGGTCTATTAATTCATTTATTCATATATTTTTTTTAGTTTCCTCCTTAGACCTCCATCAAGCTTAGAAAAACACCCCCTTCAAGATAAATTTGTACATTTTTCGGTAGAAACATTTCCCGGCCGAAAGCCGATTCCTCTTAAAATTGCAGGCTCGCTATCGCTCGCCAGGAAATAATCGACACCTAAACATGGAACGGAACCAAGGTTCTTAAACTGACAGCCGAAATGGGGGACGGCAACGGGTGTTAAAATCGCCAAACTAATAGGCCGAACGTCTTATAATTTCAAAACTAGTGGGGCTAAACATTAGGGAGAAGGGGGTCCAGAAAAACAGTCTGCCTTCCCTTAAGTACGTTATTTCCACATGGTGATTTTTTATAAGTTCGCTTGTCTTTACATTTGGGCGGTTTCTGGTTGTGGTTGGTTGGTTTTGCAAGGTTTACGTTATACTTCCTCGTTTCGGTCCCCTGCCATCTCCACCTTCCCAAACTACACTCCCTCTTAATAGACTTAAAAACCATATGCAGGCTGATTCAATCCTTAGTTGTGTCCAGAACAAAGTCAGACATAATGGCAGCATGGTTCGGAAAGATAAAAAGGCTAAAGTCACCCAGTCTGGTTTATTTATACATCGGGCACTTCAGATTTTGCAATGTTTGAGCGGGTGATGGGCTATTTAGTTGCTAATTTATTTATCTTTGTATTATTATTTAGTTTCCTCCCCAGACCTCCATCAAGCTTTAAAAAAAACACATTCCTTAGACCCCCCTTCGAGATATATTTTTACATTTTTCGGTAGAAAAATTTCCCGGTCGAAGGCCGGTTCCTCCTACAATTACAGGCTCGCTATCGCTCGCCAGGGAAAAATTGACACCTAAATGGCGCGAAATGTCCTAATATTGACAACACAAAAAACCAGTGGGGGTTGATTAAGGGTCTTTTTCCCTTACCACAAATTGCCAAACTAATGGGTCGCTTCTTAAAATCTGAAAACTAATGGGACTAAACATGAGGGAGAAGGGGGTTCAGAAAACGGCCCATCTCCCCTTACTTTATAGAATCTTTGACCATCGGGGGGCCCCCCCCCCCCCCAGCCTAGTAAGGAGTGGGGTTGGTCTAGCTAGGAGTTACTATGGGTGGAGTACTTAAGAGATTGTTGTTGTTAGGGTGGCGACACATATTCTCTCTCTCTCGCTCTCACTCTCTATCTCTATCTCTCTCTTTCTCTCTCTCTCTCTCTCTCTCTCTAATATTGAGCTCTGATACTCTCTCATCTGCTCTCTCTTTAAGCTCGTCTATCTTAGAACATCTCTCTCTCTCTCTCTCTCTCCCTCTCTCTCTTTCTCTCTCTCTCTCTCTCTCTCTCTCTCTCTCTCTCTCTCTCTCTCTCTCTCTCTCTCTCTCTCTCTCTCTCTCTCTCTCTCTCTCTCTCTCTCTCAATAACTAACTATATAAGTATAAGTAATGGAGGCTATTGGGCCAATTAGATATGTATGTATGTGTGTGTGTGAGAGCGAGTCAGAGGGGTGGGCGAAATGGATACAGGGGGTAAATATAAATGAGAGAGAGAGAGAGAGAGAGAGAGAGAGAGACAGAGAGAGAGATAGTGTGTGAGTTAGAGAGAGAGAGAGAGAGAGAGAGAGAGAGCCACACACACCGTTAGGGACCTTTTTTCACGGTCGGTGCCTCTGTTGGCCTCGCTCTTAAAATTGGTCCCTTGTTAAAGATTTGGGAGGAAACTATCTTCTCTATAATGCTGACACAACGGTCTCTCTCTCTCTCTCTCTCTCTCTAATGCGCGCGCACACACACACACACACACAATTATATATATATATATATATATATATATATATATATATATATACAGGGTGTTCCAGTAATGCTTTTCATAAATTATATGGTGGACTCATCAGACAAAATAAGAATACATTACTCTATGAACATGAGGTTGAGTATTTATAATAACGGAGGTATTACACGATTTAAGTTAACGATAGATACAATGCCATTCAGTCCAAGGGGTAATGTTGCCATTTTAGTGGATTATATCCATTTGGCCTTCGCTATAGCTTGCTAGCCTCAAGATAGTGAGCAGTAGCGATCTGACTTTTCGGTAGAAAAATATGTCCGGCTTCACCGGATTTGATTTTTCTATCGGCGAAGCCGGACATATTTTTCTACCGAAAAGTCAGATCGCTACTGCTCACTATCTTGAGGCTAGCAAGCTATAGCGAAGGCCAAATGGATATAATCCACTAAAATGGCAACATTACCCCTTGGACTGAATGGCATTGTATCTATCGTTAACTTAAATCGTGTAATATAAATACTGAACCTCATGTTCATAGAGTAATTTATTCTTATTTTTGTCTGGTGAGTCCACCATATAATTTATGAAAAGCATTACTGGAACACCCTGTATATATATATATATATATATATATATATATATATATATAGAGAGAGAGAGAGAGAGCGAGAGAGAGAGAAAGGTAGTTGCATTGGTTAATATACCATTGTAATGTAATCTTTCGTAATTACCTGTTGGTCTTTGATATTGGAATACATAGGTGCAACTGACTTTTAACATTTGAACCGGTTATGAAGTGTCAGTGAGGGCAACTGGTTTTATACGATTTCTGCGCGATGACGTAACATTTTGTCATATTTTGGTTGGCATTAGACGATTTGCTTGTGTTTGTAATTTACCTGCAGGACTCGAAGTGGTAAATGCTACTCAATACACCCTCTGAATAGCGCACTGTAGGTCCTTCTTAAGGGGAGGTATTTAGTTTGTTCCCTAGACCTCCAGCAAGCTTAAAATTACACCCCCTTGAGTCTCTTTCAAGATTAATTTGTACATTTTTCGGTAGAAAAATGTCCCGGCCGAAGGCCGTTTCCTCTTAAGTTACAGGCTCGCTATCGCTCGCCAGGATAAAATCGACACCTGAATGGCACGAAAGGTCTTAAAATGGGGTAAAAGTTCTTAAAATCGCCAAACTAACGGGGCAAACATCTTAAAATCTCAAAAACAATGGGGCTAGACACGAGAGAGAGAGGGGTCAAGAAAAAAGTCCCTGAAGTGGATATCTCTCCTTAAACCGCCTAATATCGTCTTATTTTATCCATAGTTAAAGGTAAACCGATGTTGCCTGAATGAACTTTTGGGGGTAGGGTTGAATTAATTGATTTATATTCTGTGTATTTGTTTATTTGTATTTATTGTTTTAGTTACCTTCCTAGACCTCCGTCAAGCTTTATAAATTATCCTCAAAATATCCTCCTTCGAGAAACATTTGTACATTTGTCGATAGAAAATTGTACCTCCAAAATTGCAGGCTTGCTTTCGCTTGCCAGGACAAAAAAATTGACATCTAAATGCCACGAATGGTTGCGATACTGATAAAGAAATGGGACGAGAGGTCATAAAATCGACAAACTAGTGAGGCGAACGTCTTAAACTCTCAAAGCTACTGGGGCTAAACATGAGGGAGAAGGTGGTCCAGAAAAAGCAACTAACTCCACTTTAAACGTATTCTGGCAGTCAATGTTCTTCTTCTTTTATTGTTTATTTATTTTATTGTTTTTTATGATTAGTGGATTATAGAGCGATATTTAGGTTTTTAGGTTAGCATCTGCCACTAATAAATTGAACCGAATCAATATAAAGCAAGTCGTAGAGGATTTGGCACAGATATATTTGTAGATTATTGTTTTACGAACATCAGTATCACGAATACTTTTTTTTTCCTAAATTTAATTGTGCTAAATCATTATTTCCGCATAGTGATTTTGATAAGTTCTTTGGTTTGACAAGTTTGACATTTTAATCTGAATTGATTTAAATTTTGAGTTTGTACTTATATATTAATTGTGCGCATAACCTATACATTTGACATCCTAGCTCTGAGTAACCCGTATATTGTAAATAATTATATAAAGAGACTTTTAACTGGTGTTGTAGGCCTATACCGTACTAGGCTGGAGTTATCCATCACAGATTCCAAAGGGATTTAAGGGGGTATTACCTGTTTTGTGGTCTACCGGTATATATTTAAGGGGGTATTACCTGTTTTGTGGTCTACCGGTATATATTTAAGGGGGTATTACCTGTTTTGTGGTCTACCGGTATATATTTAAGGGGGTATTACCTGTTTGGTGGTCTACCGGTATTATTTTAAGGGGGTATTACCTGTTTTGTGGTCTACCGGTATATATTTAAGGGGGTATTACCTGTTGTGTGGTCTACCGGTATATATTTAAGGGGGTATTACCTGTTTTGTGGTCTACCGGTATATATTTATTCATTAATATATTGTTGAGTTTCCTCGCTAGACCTCCATCAAGCTTTAAAAAACACCCCCTGGGCCCCCTTTCAAGATAAATGTGTACATTTTTCGGTAGAAAAATGTCCCGGCCAAAGGCCGGTTCCTTTTAAAATTACAGGCTCTAGCTGTCGCTCGCCAGAAAAATATCGACACCTAAATGACACGAAATATATATACGGCACTGTATAATATATATATATATATAAATATATATATATATACTGTATATTGATTGTCGCTAATAATACGCTATACAGTATACAGTTACCCGAATAAAACTAACTCACGACAATTTCTAGCGGCTAGCCAAGATAACGAATTTTAACGGTCCAAGTTTGCTGACCGGCCTCTTTTAAATATTTGAACTGGGCGAACTGTACCGGACGAGGTCACGACTTGGCGGCCTTTTAGAGTTGTCAGAAAACTCAACCAATAGACCATTTTAACCGGTAGATCTCAACCAGTAGACCATTTTAACCGGTAGATCTCAACCAGTAGACCATTTTAACCGGTAGATCTCAACCAGTAGACCATTTTAACCGGTAGATCTCAACCAGTAGACCACTTCAACCGAAATATCTCAACCAGTAGACCATTTTAACGATAGATCTCAACCAGTAGACCATTTCACCGGTATATATCAATCAGTAGACCATTTCACCGGTATATATCAACTAGTAGACCATTTTAACCGGTAGATCTCAACCAGTAGACCATTTTAACCGGTAGATCTCAACCAGTAGACCATTTTAACCGGTAGATCTCATCCAGTAGACCATTTTAACCGGTAGATCTCAACTAGTAGACCATTTTAACCGGTAGCTCTCAACCAGTAGACCATTTTAACCGGTAGATCTCAACCAGTAGACCATTTTAACCGGTAGATCTCATCCAGTAGACCATTTTAACCGGTAGATCTCAACTAGTAGACCATTTTAACCGGTAGATCTCAACCAGTAGACCATTTTTAACTGATAGATCTCAACCAGTAGACCATTTTAACCGGTAGATCTCAACCAGTAGACCATTTTAACCGGTAGATCTCAACCAGTAGATTTCAACCAGCGCCGTGTCAACTATATAGTAATTCGCTAGAATGTATCGGCAAAGGCATGGGGTATAGCCTCTTATTACCGCAAAATAATGGGGCAAATCAATCATGTGTGGCCAAAAACGACCACCCACTGGTTAGATAGGGTTAAGGGGAAGTTTGTTCTTTTCTGGACCCCTTCTCCCTCATTTTTAGCCCCATTAGTTTGACGAGTTTGTTGTTGTGCCATTTTGATGTCGATTTTTCCCTGGCGAGCGTTAGCGGGCCTATAATTTAGGAGGATATGGCCTTTGGTCGGGTCATTACTATTTGATTTCGGAGGGGGAACTTGGGGGTATATTTCGGAGGAGGAACTTGGGGATATATTTCGAAGGGGGAACTTGGGGGTATATTTCGGAGGAGGAACTTGGGGGTATATTTCGGAGGAGGAACTTGGGGGTATATTTCGGAGGAGGAACTTGGGGTATATTTCGGAGGAGGAACTTGGGGGTATATTTCGAAGGGGGAACTTGGGGGTATATTTCGGAGGAGGAACTTGGGGGTAGATTTCGAAGGGGGAACTTGGGGGATATATTCGAAGGAGGAACTTGGGGGTATATTTCGAAGGGGGAAACTTGGGGGTATATTTCGAAGGAGGAACTTGGGGGTATATTTCGAAGGGGGAACTTGGGGGTATATTTCGAAGGGGGAACTTGGGGGTATATTTCGAAGGGGGAACTTGGGGGTATATTTCGAAGGGGAAACTTGGGGGTATATTTCGGAGGAGGAACTTGGGGTATATTTCGAAGGGGGAACTTGGGCGTATATTTCGAAGGGGGAACTTGGCGGAATATTTCGAAGCGGGAACTTGGGGGTATATATCGAAGGGGGAACTTGGGGGTATATTTCGAAGGGGGAACTTGGGGGTATATTTCGAAGGGGGAACTTGGGGGTATATTTCGAAGGAGGAACTTGGGGGTATATTTCGAAGGGGGAACTTGGGGGTATATTTCGAAGGGGGAACTTGGGGGTATATTTCGAAGGGGGAACTTGGGGGTATATTTCGAAAGGGGAACTAGGGGGTATATTTCGGAGGAGGAACTTGGGGGTATATTTCAAAGGGGAACTTGGGGGTATATTTCGAAGGGGGAACTTGGGGGTATATTTCGAAAGGGGAACTTGGGGGTATATTTCGAAAGGGGAACTTGGGGGTATATTTCGGAGGAGGAACTTGGGGGTATATTTCGGAGGAGGAACTTGGGGATATATTTCGGAGGAGGAACTTGGGGGTATATTTCGGAGGAGGAACTTGGGGGTATATTTCGGAGGAGGAACTTTGGGGTATATTTCGGAGGAGGAACTTGGGGATATATTTCGGAGGAGGAACTTGGGGGTATATTTTAGAGCTTGATGGAGGTCTTGGGAGGAAACTAAAAAAAAGTCAATAAATACATTGATTCGCAAATATATACAAATAAATACGAATCTCCCCTTAATTATGTATTATGTATTTTAATATATTGTATGGACTATCTATATAAGGAGAAATATATGGAAGAACAGCGTCATCATCGTACTGTGTGTGTTTGTGGGGGGGGGCTTAATTGGTCGTGTCGGCAACCTTACGGTATTGTAGGAGAGAGAGAGAGAGAGAGTATAAGCGAGAGAGAGAGAGAGAGGGTTTGGAATATTAAGAGGGTATGGTAGACTATTAAGAAGGGTGAATATTAAGAGAGAGAGAGAGAGAGAGAAACTGAATTTAAAGAGCAACTGGAAAATATGGAAAATTAATATGGGGGAGAAGCGGGTCCATAAAAAGCAACTGCCTCCCCCTTAAAGATATCTGAAATTTTAAGAGATGTGGAATAAAGATGTAATGTTCCCTGCTAGATGTGAAGATATAATAATGTGGAGTAATGATTGAAGTATGATGAGAGATGCGCAGTGTGAAAGTGTGAAATATGTAACAAACATTGAGTATTGCTGTGTAAAAGATGTAAAAAAGATGTAAAGCTGTCTGCCATATGTAAAAGATGTGCAGGGAAGATGTAATAATGTGGAGTAAAGATTGAAGTATGATGTGCAGGAGAGATGTGCAGTGTGAAATGTGTAAAAGACAAAGTTTCGCAGATAGCTTCATCAGGTCACTGGTATCTGCGAAACGTTGTCAATAAAGTGCTCTTCCTCATATGGTGTTTTTATCCATTCTGTCTACCTTTCAAGTACCGGTAACATGACGTACCTTCGGACGGGGAGATAACTTTGGACACTCTATAAAAACTAAGCAATGAACTACAGTTATGGGATAAATACATGCTGTTATGGAAAAACAAGTATATCTTCGGTGTTCTTCCATAATACAGAGTCATTTTTCCATAACAGTACCTTATATACCTTTATCCAGAAGTGTCCGAAGTATAGCCCCCGTCCGAAACTAGGGCATTTCACGGGTACCGCTTAGGGGGAGATCTCCACTCGAGGGATATTTTTCTTGACCCCTTTCTCCCTCATGTTTAGCCCCATTGCTTTTGATATTATAAAACGTTTTCCCCATTAGTTTAGCTATTTTAAGAACTTTCACCCCATATTAAGACCTTTCGTGCCATTCAGGTGTCAATTTTATCCTGGCGAGCGATAGCGAGCCTGTAATTTAAGAGGAACCGGCCTTCGGCCGGAACATTTTTCTACCGAAAAATGTACAAATTTATCTTGAAAGGGACTCAACGGGGTGTAATTTTAAGCTTGATGGAGGTCTAGGGAACCAACTAAAAACCTCCCCTTAACATGTAAAACTGTCTGCCAGATGTAGAACATGTGTAGTGAAGATGTGTATAGTAGGTGACCACACCGACACACTTTCCTTCCCGTATATATATACTTTCTCAATGGCTGATCACCGTGACTCACTCCATCTCTTCCCTTCCTCCGAGGTTTACCATCAATGTTTGTGAAGGAAACCACCTCTTGAACATACTCAATTTGATCTTATCTATAGCTATCTAGTATATTCATCTAGGCTACCTATCTAAATGTATGTCTATCCATGCCTCTTATTATCTTAGCTATCAGAAAGTGAAGTCAGGAAACCAGTGAAGGCAGAAACGCCCCCCTACATTACACTTTAGCCAGAGTCGTGAGGGGGGAGAGAGAGAGAGAGAGAGAGAGAGAGAGAGAGAGAGAGAGAGAGAGAGAGAGAGAGAGAGAGAGAGAGAGAGAGAGAGAGAGAGAGAGAGAGGGTAGGTATACAGTGTTTGTGTGGGTGTGAGAGAGCGAGCGAGCGAGCGAGAGATAATTAGTTAGGGAAGGGGAGGTACAGTGTATGTGTGGGTGCAGAAGAGAGAGAGAGAGAGCGAGAGAGAATTAGTATGGGAAGGGGAGGTACAGTGTGTGTGGGTGGGTTTGGGGGGGGGGGGGGTATATAGATTGGAATAGATTGTCTGCATGAATACATTGGGAGTCTGGAGGGTATGTATATATTGTAAGACACCATTTAAGGGGGGGATGGGCCGGTTTTCTGGACCATTTTCTCCCTCATGCTTAGCCCCATTAGTTTTCAGATGTTAAGATGTTTGCCCCATTAGTTAGTCGATTTTAAGACCTTTCGTCCCATTTCTTCGTCAATATTTAGACCTTTCTTGGTATTTAGGTGTCGATTTTTTCCCTGGCGAACGATAGTGAGCCTGTAATGTTGGAAGAACCGGCCTTCGGCCGGGAAATTTTTCTACCGAAAAATTTACAAATTAATCTAGAAGGGGGAACTAATGGATTTTTTTTGTTTTTTTAAATTTGATGGAGGTCTAGGGAGGAAACTAGAAAAATAACGAATAGATGCAAAAATCGTCCAAAAAGTGAACCATCCCCCCCTTAAGAAAGTATTATTGCATCTGATGAAGTTTATGGACAAACTAATATTGGAAGGTATGTGATAGATATTAATAGACCGAATGAGAGGTGGAAGGATGGAGTGAGGAAGTACATGAACGAAGGCGGTGCTGGTTGGGGGGAGAGGCGTCGACTGACTGGGAACAGAGGTGCATGGGGGCGGTTCGTTCGTGGCCACCCCTTCGGGGATCACGGCGTCAGGCAATAGATAGATAGAATAATTAGTTACTGATTGCGAATGGTTTATATTTAAATGTTATTGGTATTTAATTAGTACAATACGTAAAATATTAGGTTAGTAGTGTAAGATATAGGCCTACAAAATACATTATGTAGAAAAAATCATATCTGTCGAATAATGAAAATTAATGTTAGATTCCCTAAGCTACCATTAATTTTCTTGTCTTCATTAATCTTCTGGCGACAGATCCTAAGATTATTATGTTCTATTGATATCCCATATAATATAAAGTCTATTAACAGTTAAAACAACATTAAATTACCAATTATAATTAATTATTATAATATAATAATTATAGTATAATATGGGTATAATATTACAGTATATATACAGGTATATATATATATATATATATATATATATATTTGAAAGATCTAAGTAAACAGTATCAGTATTCTAAGTTATGCTTACGGACTGTAGATCTTACAGCACTCTAGTAGATATTTACCTGGGGAAAGACAAATATAATTAGTACCACATAGCATAAGGATTGAAAGAGTATATAACAGTGATTGATATGATATTATAGGATATGTGTACTATTAATTAAAATATATATATACAATTATTAACTATATATATATGTCCGAAGTTGATGGCTTTTATTACCACACACACACACACACTAATGATAACTACAACACTAACGAAGCTAAGGTGAGAATGATCTATATACCTGTACATCTACATTATCTGACCATGTTACACCTTGACGGACGGAGGAGGGGTTATTTGTTGGGTCAATTTATTTATTAATTAATTATTATTTTAGTTTCCTCCCTAGACCTCCATCAAGCTTAAACACATATCCCCAAGATGCCCTTTTTAGATAAATGTGTATATTATTATTTAGAAATATGTTCCGGCCGAAGGCTAGTTCCTCCTAAATTGCAGGTTCGCTTTCGCTCCCCAGGATAAAATAGACACGTCAATGGCAAGAAAGGTCTTAATATTGACAAAGAATTGGGCCGAAAAGTCTTAAAATCGACAAACTAATGGGCCGAACGTCTTCATATCTGAACATTAATGGGGCTTAACATGATGAGGGAGAAGGGGGGCCCAGAAAAATCCACCCTCTCCCCTTAATCGCCACTATCTACACAGGTCATTATTACTGCTCTAATCGGTTAACCCCTCTAATCTCTACGTTAATCTCTACTCTAATCTCTACTTCGCTGCTTCCTATCGCTTCCGGCATCTCTTGTTTGTACAGTCGGGTCCAATAGTTAAATAGTAGAGGTTATGTTTTGTCTCGGTGTGCTTGTTTGGCTGTAAACGAGATATCTCAAACAGTTATGAACCGATTTTCATGAAATTTGGTGGGCAGATAGGATATGCGCCATGGAGGAAGTGATTCCATTTAGGCGATGATCGGTAAAGCGCATGCCTCCGCCAGTGTAGGTGCTCTCCGAAGTGCCTCTCTGCTTCTTTATTTTGTCTTTGCGTTTGTTATCTTACATTTCACTGTGTTTTATATTTTACCATTATATTTTGCTATATCGTTATTTCCACAGTGATTTATATATTTTGTTTGTCTTTTATACATTTGTACATCTTAATTCGCAACATTTTTACATCTTAATTCGCAACATTTTATTGATATTATTTATTTTGCCCTTTACTGTACTTTCTCATGCCTTTCTTTTGCATTGTAATTGATTGTTCTGCCTTATTAGCCTATCACCTCTTCCTTCTATTTCTTTCTCTACCCCCCCCCCCCCCTCCCCCCACCCCAGCCCACCCCTCCAGGCTAAAAGATAAGCAGGTAATACTTGACCAAGGAAACATGTTCTCTCTCTCTCTCTCTCTCTCTCTCTCTCTCTCTCTCTCTCTCACTGACCTGACTATTATTACCTCACTTTCACTCTTCATCGTTCTCTTGCACACACACTCTCTCTCTCTCTCTCTCTCTCTCTCTCTCTCTCTCTCTCTCTCTCTCTCTCTCTCACTGACCTGACTTCATCATAACATCACTTCATTATAACATCACTTTCACTCTCCATCGTTCTCTCTTTCTCTATCTCTCTCACTGACCTGACTTCATGATAACCTCACTTTCACTCTCCATCGTTCTCTTTCTCTCTCTCACTAAATTACTTTCACTTTTGTTGCCACTTTTTTTCTTTCGTGTTCACTTTTTCTCTTGGATGTGTGTGTGTGTGTGTTTGTGTGTGTGTGTGTGTGTGTATGAGAGAGAGAGAGAGAGATATTATAGATATTGCAGATATTGCTGTTGTCTTTGCGTGTATAAAATGTATACTGTGCAGTTTGCGTATTATGTGTAAAGCGGGTATCACACGGGCACTAATCTGGCCAACCAACTGGAATCTGGACAATCTGTTGCCGAGATTGTGTTGCTCCGACGTCAATCGGAGCAACCAACTGTCGTCGGTCGTGAGCGAAAACCGTTGGCCAAGTCGCCAACCTGTAGTCAAATAAATCGGTTAGCATTGCTATTTACCGATATATTATGCTATGCTAAGCAATTCAGTCTTCACTTTAACGAAATAATGCCTAGTCTGTCGAAGTACACAACGTAAATAAATATATCTAGTACGAACGTTCGGGAAAAGATGATTAAACTCGTCATGCTCACGAAATACCGCAAACATTGCCAGAAATGTCGGGGTATATTGTCTTATTTAAAATTATAAATGCTTTTTTTTTTATTTGTGACCTTGGAGACTTGTTATGGTGATATATAGTGATATTATATCTGCAGCAGATGTCGTTAATTGACTTCCAATACAGTATTTTCATTCATACAGAATGCACTGCTTGTCATATAGGTTATAGCCTACTACATGCAGCCTCAGCTCTAGGTTTCACTCGCTGCATTTCTTTTACACAATACCAGCAGATTAACTTAAATGTATCATAATTATGACAGTCTTATATTAGTTCATTAATTGTTATGCATACATTCGTTTGACTTAAATAGTGTACGTTGTAATAGTAATTATATAATGTAGGCTACGTTACAGGATAGATTACCATAAACTGGGATAGGTTTATCGAAGTTAGTTTGTATTTAATATTATAGAAATTAAGAAACTAAACCCACATATATATTATAGGCTATAATTATAGCATTGGGTACACATTATTCTAGATAAGATGAACATGCATACCGTTATTCTATTTAAATGTGCAATTAGTAGTATCCCAAGCATTTCATCGCCGAATGCCCACTGTAGGCCTAACCATTGTCTTCTATACAGGGTACCGGTATATATATGTGTGAATCTGAAAGACCCGGGATCGAATCCCTGCCACGGCGGACATTTAGTGGGTGTGGTAGTACGTCCTAGCATGTTTCACATGCTTGCACCCAGTCAGGGGACATCCTGACGACGTATACAGACAAAACACACATAACAAAGCCACTCCAACACCTTCCTCTCTCTCCAACACCCCTTCTCCCCTCTCAACACTCTTCGCTGAGCTATTGCCGATAAAAATGGCATGTTCAGTCCTGTAAAGAATCGTAAGATTCAGAGTCGTAAAGATTCCAGGACGAGCTCATTAGCAGCGGATCCCCAGATCGACCGTGGTGATTGTCACCTAAACATCTACAAAACTAAACTAAACTAAATATCAAATATACATTTGTTATGTAGACAGAACCGAGTAATTGCTAGGCTATGTCTTATATATACTGTATATTTACAATATACCGTATATTACATACTAATTCTAAGGCATTGATATGTTAAAAGCTGGCATTTCATACGTAAGAGTAACTAATATCGCATTTATTATTCTTCCCTGCCTTTATGTTATCAGCATGTGTCTTATCACATAGTCACTCTGGTAGACCTATCAACCATAATATGCTCTTGATCGACCAGTAGTAAAAGGATTATCATAACAAAATATAGTTAGGCAGGGTTTTTGCGCTATCAGTTAGGCTATGCAAGCCTCTCACAACAAAAGAAAGCATGTCTACGTCGCCGAGAACTCTGTTTTGTAATGCCATAGTTATCAATGTATTCAGATTGGTAAATATGGTGTTAGGTGGTAATTCTAATAAACTAGTTTACTCATCTACGGCCTTGACTATTGCATTATGTACACACCTTACAAAATGCAGTACATATGGAACCGTAGATGCGAAATCCTTCAATTTGTCAAACTCTAAATACTAACCTCCCGTAAGCGATATTTAGCATTTAAGTTTTACATTGCCTATATATTTCCATTTATTAGATATGATTATGTATAGTTATTACAATTACACAACAAGTATAGTTATTACAATTACACAACAAGTATAGTTATTACAATTACACAACAAGTATAGTTATTACAATTACACAACAAGTATAGTTATTACAATTACACAACAAGTATTGCGTGTTTTAAGCAGGTTTGAAGCTATGAGAAAGCTGTGTTGTCTGCAGTTGGTTGGTGATAGTATAATGCCTTGTGCTAATTATTACCAACGTCGATCGCCCCGATGCACGTTGGTTGGTCAATTGGTTGGTCGGATTAGTGCTCGTGTGATACCCGCTTTTAAGAGTGTGTGTGTGTGTGTGTGTGTGTGTGTGTGTGTGTGTGTGTGTGTGTGTGTGTGTGTGTGTGTGTGTGTGTGTGTGTGTGTGTGTGTGTGTGTGTGTGTGTGTGTGTGTGGTGTGTGTGTGGTGTGTGTGTGTGTGTGTGTGTGTGTGTGTGTGTGTGTGTGTGTGTGTGTGTGTGTGTGTGTGTGTGTGTGTGTGTGTGGTGTGGGTGTGTGTGTGTGTGTGTGTGTGTGTGTGTGTGTGGTGTGTGTGTGTGTGTGCCTTTAATATATATTATGCAGATTGTTTCTGTGTGAATACGTACAGTACTTATATTGCGTGTGTACTTGTGTGTGTGTGTGTGTGTGTGAGAGAGAGAATGAGAATGCAGTCTATCCCTAGGCTATGGTGAATGCATATCTGTAATTTTGTGTGCGCGTGACTATTGGAATATGTGTGTACGTATATATTTAATAATGTGTGTGTGTGTGTGCGTATCTGTGTACGTGTGTGTGCGTGACTGTAGCGGGCGAGAAATTTTTGTTTACTAAGAAAGCTCGGTAACAAACACATCTCTCTCTCCTTCCTCCTCTCTCTAAATATGTCTATCTATTTTCTATGACGATAGTGCGTTGTTATATGTGCGATTAGTTTGCTTGGGAAACAGATTAACTTGCTCATGTAGTAATGTACACCCTATGTGGTGGATTGTGTTCTTTTATTTAATAATTTTCATTTTAGTAAGCGTTGTTTCCACATAGCGATTTTGGTAATTTAATTTGACTTTATATTGTCCTTGTCCCAATTTTGGTTTGTTTAGTTTGCAAGTTTTACATTTTAATTATATATATTTACCTGTGTGTTTGTGTCTGTCTGTCTGTCTGTCTCTATCTATATGTCTATCTATTTATCTATATATGTATATTTCTCTATTATCATTAGCAACCTCGGGAAACATACATCTCATAATCAAGGGCTTAGTGAATTTTATCCGGGCCACTCCATTGATAGCATAACATTATCTGAGAATAATTATTGTGTTGTAAAAGGTTGTGGCCATAATTTACACTTTGGCTGTCCTTCTAGTAAAAGACAAAAACCAAATACTGTATATATAATAAATTTCCATATCACACACCAATATTTCTTATATAGTTGTATTAGTCGAGCTTGTCTCACTTCCTTATCGTATTAACCCTCTCCGACATATGACGCGATTTTGAGCCGATTAGGGATACTTTAAAGCCTTTGTTACCATCAGGGGTATCTAGAAACCTTTAGTGTAGTTACTTCAACCTCTGCCGTTGTCTTTGAGTTAGCTGTGGGCAGAAAACTAATTTTGGAGAGGTAATTATAAGTGAGAGAACTCTATTTCTTATTGCTAATCTGGCAACCTCTGCGTCATATGAGTCTGAAAGGGTTAAATAGGAAAATTAACCCCCTTGAGGATCACGACGCGTTTTGACAGTTCATTCTGGCTAACCTTAGACGATATTATTCAGATTAGGAAGGGTAGATGGAAGTCAGAGGGGTAATTCAGATAGTCTTTACCCTTTTATTTCCCACGTGTATTTCGTAAGCTGTATACAATCGTCTAATGGTAGCCAGAACAAAGACACAGCGTAATCCTCAATGGGTTAAGGGGGATGGTTCACTTTGTGGGTGATTTTTGCATGTATTCATTATTTTTCTAGTTTCCTCCCTAGACCTCCATCAAATTTATACAAAAAAAAAAAAAAAAAATCCATTAGATCCCCTTTCTAGATTATTTTGCAAAAAAAATCGGTAGAAAAATGTCCTGGCCGAAGGCCGGTTCTTCCAACATTACAGGCTCACTGTTGTTCGCCAGGGAACAAATCGACACCTAAACACCACGAAAGGTCTAAATATTGACGAAGAAATGGGGCGAAAGTTCTTAAAATTGACTAACTAATGGGGCAAACATCTTAACATCTGAAAAGTAATGGGGCTAAACATGAGGGAGAAAGTGGTCCAGAAAACCGGCCCATGTCCCCCCCTTAAGTTGAAATGAGATATTACTAAGGGTCAAATAATACCCAGGAAACCGAAAATGAGCTGCGTAATCGGATCTCGAAAGGGTTAAGGGGAGTCACCGGCTTTTTTTTAAACTTTCTCTCCTTTTATCTCTTTCCCTGGATTGTATCCATTAGGCCCCATTCAGCCAACTGTTTTAAGACGTTTATCCCCATCCAGGTGTCGATTTCTTCCTGGCGAGCGATAGCGAGCGAGTATTGTATGGAGAAATCCGGCTTCGCTGGAGACATTTTTCTATCGAAAAATGTACACATTTAGCTTGCTGTCAAAATAAAATATATATATGCTGGCTCGCTACCGCTCGCCAGGAAAATATTGACACCTGGATGGGGGTAAACGTCTTAAAACAGTAGGCTGAATGGAGCCGAACGGATACAAGCCAAAGAGAGAGGGAGAGAAAGAGAAACAAAAAAACGCGAGGTGGGCTCCCTTAACAAGAGTTGCTAGGATATGGTATTGTGTGAGAGTGAGTGAGTGAGTGAGTGAGTGAGAGAGAGAGAGAGAGAAGGGGGGCGAGGGACAGGGAGAAAGGGGGGGGGGGGGGGAACGGTGGCCGCATTCCATTGGAGGAGAAAGCTGTCTGTGTCTGTCTGTTGCTCCCCACCCTCCCTCACCCTTCTCTCTCTCTCTCTCTCTCTCTCAGGTAGAAACATACACACATATGCACGTATACCCAAGCATTAAACAAACACTAACATAAATGAATTTCAATAGACACATGAACATTCCTACGTCAAAACAAGAAATCACACACACACACACACACACACATATACATACACACACAGGCACAGAAACACACACCTGACATGAAGACAAACACCCATATAGCTGTGCGCGCGCGCGCGCGCGTACACACACACACACACACACACACACACACACACACACACACACACACACACAGACTGAAGTAACCGGTACACACATTCTTTCATATTAGTCCTCCTTTCACACATTCTCACACCCCCTAGGTCAGTTTAGGGTTTAAGTACACACGCACGTACACACACTTGCTCTCTCTCTCTCTCTCTCTCTCTCTCTCTCTCTTACACACACACACACACACACATACATGCATACACACACACACATACATGCATACACACACACACACACATGCATACACACATACACACACACACACATACATGCATACACACATACACACACACACACACACACACACATACATGCATACACACACACACACACACACACATACATGCATACACACAGCCCGTAGCCCCGAGCTCTCGTCTCACACACGAGGGGTCGGGGGTTCAATCCCCGGCCGGGCGGAGACAAATTGGGCTTGTCTCCTTTCATGTGTTAGCCTCAGTTCACCTAGCTGTAAATAGGTACCTGGAATAAGTGGACGACGTTGTGACGTCCCATCTGGGGTTGGCAAAAATGATACAAGGCGAGATGGCTATCATATTGTTCACCTAAGCTGATGGCTACCTAAGGCTTCGGGCGAGACGGTACCGTCTATAGTGAGAATGGTACCATACAGATCCACCCTAAGCCTTCGTTTCCGATGTCGCCAATTGGCTAAAAATACAGACTACACACACATCCACAGCCATTCCAACGATACATATAACACCTACACATATAGGAGGCGGGAAATAACGAGCATGCTCACTCCCGCAATACAACTAGAGTAAGTACAACTAGAGTAAGTACACACACACACACATACATACATACATGCATACACACACACACACCTACCCTCACACACACTCTTACTCTCTCTCTCACACACACACACACACACACACACACACACACACACACACACGTTAATAACTCCTTAAAGGTCATCTAAGGGCGATCGGGAGTGGGTGGGTGCTTCGTGTTTAAGGGGGGATGGGCCGCTTTTCTGGACCACTTTCTCTCTCATGTTTAGCCCCATTAGTTTTCAGATGTTAAGATTGTTGCCTTATTAGTTAGTCGATTTTAAGATCTTTCGTCCCAATTCTTTGCCAACTTTAAGACCTTTAACTAGTACTACTTAGGTGTCGATTTTTGTTTTCCCTGGCGACGAATAGCGAGCCTTCGACTGGGACATTTCTACACCGAAAAATGTATACATTTATCTTGTAAGGGGGACTTGGGAGTATGTTCCGTTTTCTTATTTAGTCAGTTTAGGGAGGGGGGGGGGGAAACACCTTTACGGCACAGGTACAGGCGTGAGGAATAATATGTTATCATCATCCATTGAAATCTTTGAACCCTTACTATTCTGAAGTACCTGGGGCTATAATAAAAACATTGCGTTGTTTCGTTTAGGTTAGACCCAGATACATATATATATACTGTATGAGTAAACTAATAAAACTGATATGGATAAATTTATATAAGTTGATAAATCCGTTATATATATATATATGCATGACATGATAATAATGTATAAATGTACTAACAAATGTGTAAGTATAAATATATATATATATATTATTTGAGTAATCCAACAACTACAGGAAAAATGGAATCGCGCGATGTAAAAGTACAAATATTTCCAACGTGTCCGCTTAATGGAAACCCATTATGGGATCATAAAGGTATAATTTAAAACCCATTAATATGCATAATTCTGGAAACGTTCGCTCAGTCTCTCTCTCTCTCTCTCTCTCTCTCTCTCTCTCTCTCTCTCTCTCTCTCTCTCTCTCTCTCTCTCTC
This sequence comes from Paralithodes platypus, assembly GCA_032716605.1. Taxonomy (NCBI): domain Eukaryota; kingdom Metazoa; phylum Arthropoda; class Malacostraca; order Decapoda; family Lithodidae; genus Paralithodes; species Paralithodes platypus. The sequence continues at coordinate 26,468,979 of CM064576.1, read as the reverse complement.
TCTCTCTCTCTCTCTCTCTCTCTCTCTCTCTCTCTCTCTCTCTCTCTCTCTCTCTCTCTCTCTCTCTCTCTCTCTCTCTCTCTCTCTCTCTCTCTCTCTTATATTTATTAATTGAAAACAAAACAAGATAAAATAAAACTAAATATTATAATAGATGATATTTTGTCATTATTTATTGCCAACCCAAATTACCCCTCTTTGTGGAATTCCTTTTCTGAACTCTACCAATAGTCACGTTTACCCCTTTCATTACTAGAGCCCCCTCTTAAGGGGAGATGGGTCGTTTTCTAGATCACATCCTCCCTCATGATTAGCCCCATTAGTTTTCAAATGTTAAGACCTTTCGTCCTATTTCTTTCTCAATATTAAGACCTTTCGTGCTATTTAGGTGCCGATTTTTTCCCTGGCGAATGATACTCGGTCTGTAACTTAGGAAGAACCGGCCTTCGGCCGGGATGTTATTTTTTAAACTTTGATGGATGTCTAAGGAGGAAACTAAAAACAAATATATATACCGGGTATATGAAATAATCGCCCCAAAACTAAAGCCTCTCCCCTTAAACATAATATATTCGTCTAAATTAAATTTAAATGAACCCACCGTTCTGAAGAGGTTAAGGTCGTCCCCCCCCCCCCCCTCCTCCATTACTACCCTTCCATCTTTGACCTGAGAGGGGGTGACGCCCCCTAAAGGCCCGCCAGGGGGGTCAGAGGTCGGGCGTGTCTCAGGGTACACTCTCGCTCGCTCTAGCTTACTCTCTCTCACTCTCTCACTATTTGATAGTATTTTGAATGGCTCGTGTATCTCGTTCTCTGAAATTCTTGGTACTTTCGCATTGGAATCTACAACTAGACTGAAAGCATATGGTTTTAAGAGACTGAAATATTATGTATCTTTAATTCAGAAGATGACAGACTTCACTTGCCTAAAATAAACAAAAATAAAAATGCCGGAGAAATTGCTCGTGTTACACCGACTTAGCTGTCCTTCAGTTATGGTAATAACCTTTTAGTGTTGACCTGTACTTAGCTAGCTCCTTCTGAAGCTATATTTAATCAGTTCCATTTTTTATATTTATGCATACTGTAGAGTTAATTCCATCTCTCTCTCTCTCTCTCTCTCTCTCTCTCTCTCTGTATATATATAATCCTTTCCTGTCTTGGCTTACTCTATTATATCTTCATACTTGATCGTCAGGGGTTCATTATAGTTTCAAAGAATATATTTAGCCCCCTAGCTATCTTGTCTTCCTTTCGTTGTGTTTATATATATATATTTATTCTCTCTCTCTCTCTCTCTCTCTCTCTCTCTCTCTCTCTCTCTCTCTCTCCTTATCAAACTATGCATCTAGCTACTTGCATTCCCTCCCTCCGATCCTTAAGTGCTGGTTCATGCTCGTATATGTCTATCATGACCAAATTACCTTTTTATTTTTATTGTTGTGAATTTTTCCTGTCAAGGTAATGGAGAAATGATAGTGTGTTGTATTATCTGCGAGGCGCGTCCTATTGTATTTAAGATGTATGTATTTTTGTTTGTTTTATAATCGAAATTCCTTAAATGCTAGTTTGTGGATTGGCATAGTAAACACACACGTTCATTTGGTACGCGCACACACACACACACACACACACACACACACACACACACACACACACACACACACACACACACACACACACACAGTACATTTTTCACCCCCCTGTACAGCATATATAAATATTAATATCTCGTTGGCAACCCCTTTACCCCCTCCTCTTCCTCCACCCAACCATGTTTACGTCCAAATAATATCCTGTCATTTATTCCTCTTCTTTTCACTCGGAGGGGGAGGTAGTGGCTTTTTCTGGACCCCCTGCTCCCTCATGTTTAGCGCTTTTTCTGGAATCCCTTCTCCTTCATGTTTAGCCCCATTGGTTTTGAAATTATAAGCCGTTCGTCCCATTAGCTTGTATATTATAAGCCATTTCGTCCCTTTTCTTTATCAAAATCAAGACCTTTCGTGCCATTTAGGTATATATTGTTTCCTGAATTTTGGAGGAATCAGCCTTCGGCCGGGATATTTTTCTACCAAAAAATGTACAAATATATCTCACAGGGGGATCTCCAAGGTCATATAAAAGCTTGTTGGAGGTCTAGGGAGGAAAATAAAACAATACAATTAAATAAACTAATAAATAAACCTTGACCCCTTAAGGGGAGATCTCCACGTCAGGGATTTTTTTCTTGACTCCTTTCTCCCTCATGTTTAGCCCCATTGTTTTTCTAATTTTAAGACGTTCGCCCCATTATTTTGACGATTTTAAGAACTTTCGACCCATTTCTGTCAATATTAAGACCTTTCGTGCCATTTAGGTGTCGATTTTATCCTGGCGAGCGATAGCGAGCCTGTTATTTAAGAGGAACCGGCATTCAGCCGGGACATTTTTCTACCGAAAAATGTACACATTTATCTTGAAAGGGGCTCAAGGGGGTGTAATCTTAAGCTTGATGGATATCTAGGGACCAAACTAAAAACCTCCCCTTAAGCATCTTTGCCTTTTCATACCTTCCTACCTTTCACCTTCCTCATTTAAGTCTTCCTCCCTCCTTTCTTACCTTCCTCCTGTCTTCCTCCCTTCCTCCAGTCCCTGTCCTTGCCTCTCTTTCCTCTTCACCATGTCAGGCGTCCTCCCTCCCTCCCTCCCTTCCTTCCTTTCTTCTAGCTCTTCATCCTTGTCTTTTCTTTCCGCCCCTTCTTTCTCTTTCCATCTCGTCCCACCTCCCTCTTTTTTCCCTCTCTTCCTTCCTCCTCCTCCTCCTCCTCCCATCCCACCCCTTTTGTCCCTCTCCCACCCTTCCCTCCCTCCTTTTTCCTTCTCTCTCCCACCCTCTCTTTTCTTTTCCCACATACCCTCGCTACTTTTCCTCCTCCCTCCTACCCTCGCTAGTTTTCCCTCCTCCTACCTACCCTCGCTAGTTTTCCTCCTCCCTCCTTCCCTCGCTACTTTTCCTCCTCCCTCCCTCCCTACTTTTTCCTCCTCCCTCCCTCCCTACTTTTTCCTCCTCCCACCTACCCTCGCCACTTTTCCTCCTCCCTCCCTCCCTACTTTTTCCTCCTCCCACCTCATCGGCCACTTTTGCATCCCTCCCTCCCTCCCTACTTTTTCCTCCTCCCACATACCCTCGCTACTTTTCCTCCTCCCACATACCCTCGCTACTTTTCCTCCTCCCTCCCTCCCTCGCTACTTTTCCTCCTCCCTCCCTCCCTCCCTCGCTACTTTTTCCTCTTCCCACCTACCCTCGATACTTTTCCTCCTCCCTCCCACCCCTCCCTTTCTTCCTCCACCCTCCCTCCCTCCCTCCCCTCCTCCCTCTCACTTTCTCTGCCACATTCCACACATCAGCGCGTTACATTCCTCGCACAAAAGATACACACAGCTAAATGAATAGAGAAATGTCAAATGCAGAAAACTACAATAAATATTTAAGTGATAGAATTATGGAAAATACATGACTACAAATATAGCATCAATAGATCTTTAAGGGGAGATTTCCACTTGAGGGATTTTTCTCTGGACCCCTTTCTCCCTCATGTTTAGCCCCATTGCTTTTGATATTTTAAGACGTTTGCCCCATTAGTTTGGTGATTTTAAGAATTTCCGCCCCATTCTGTCAATTTTAAGACCTTTCGTGCCATTAGGTGTCGATTTTATCCTGGCGAGCGATAGCGAGCCTGTAATTTAAGAGTAACCGGCCTTCGGCCGGGACATTTTCTACCGAAAAATGTACAAATTTATCTTGAAAGGGGGTCAAGGGGATGACATTTTAAGATTGCTGGAGGAGTAGGAAACAAACTAAAAACCTCCCCTTAAGTCATATACTCTAACTATCCTGCAAGTTATATGTAATTGCAAGTTATATGTAATTGCATTGAAGTCCTTATTACAAACAAAATGCCTTGTCATTTTCTCTGTTTTCCAGATTTTTTTTTTTTTTTTTAATTCTCATGGGGTGTATTTACTTATTTTGTTGTTGGCCTACTGTATACTTAAAGGGTTAGACGGCTATGGTTACCTGTGGTGATGGTTATCAGAGAGAGAGAGAGAGAGAGATTTTTGTTTGTTTTCTTTTGGGCTGTACAATCACGGCCTATGGTAATGTCCTACCTCCTTACCTTCATTTCCGGTTATTTCTATATTTGTAATTGAATAATAAACTATCCTTAACAGACAAACAATATTCTTGTTCAGTATGATTCATTAGTATGTTTATGAAGTCAATAGAGGAAAATTTATGTGAGGCAATGAAGATGGGAACACTGGTTTTGTCCGTGGGTGTACGAATTATTATTCTATTTTAGGCCTCCTAGGAGAAGGGTTGACAGATATGATAACCTATGGTGATGGTTAGGGTATAGGCTTGGGGAGTTGGTGTGTGGGCTGGTAGTTTAACATTAGAGTGAGTG
>CM064576.1:26390789-26464431 GCA_032716605.1 Paralithodes platypus | reverse complement strand
ATTAGATGACTGCTGTATGATATATTTTGATTAGATGACTGCTGTATGATATATTTTGATTAGATGACTGCGGTCTGATATATTTTGATTAGATGACTTCTGTATGATATATTTTGATTAGATGACTGCTGTATGATATATTTGATTAGATGACTGTTGTATGATATATTTTGATTAGATGACTGCTGTATGATATATTTTGATTAGATGAAAGCTGTATGATATATTTTGATTAGATGACTGCTGTAATATATTTTGATTAGATGACTGCTGTATGATATATTTGATTAGATGACTGCTGTATGATATATTTTGATTAGATGACTGTTGTATGATATTTTGATTAGATGACTGCTGTATGATATATTTTGATTAGATGACTGCTGTATGATATATTTTGATTAGATGACTGCTGTATGATATATTTTGATTAGATGACTGTTGTATGATATATTTTGATTAGATGACTGCTGTATGATATATTTTGATTAGATGACTGCTGTATGATATATTTTGATTAGATGAACTGCTGTATGATATATCTTGATTAGATGACTGTTGTATGATATATTTTGATTAGATGACTGCTGTATGATATATTTTGATTAGATGACTGCTGTATGATATATTTTGATTAGATGACTGCTGTAGGATATATTTTGATTAGATGACTGCTGTATGATATATTTTGATTAGATGACTGCTGTATGATATATTTTGATTAGATGACTGCTGTATGATATATTTAGCTTAATATGATATAGTACAGTAAAACCTTTTATAGTCAAGGAATTTATCATTAGCCTAATAAAAACTGAAAGTAGCTACCGGTACTATTTTTTTCTGGTTAGGCTAATTATAGATATGTTATTGAGCTAATGTGAAACCTTTTGTAATCTTATAGCTAATAACTATATAAATTCTGCGAATAACACTAGGCCTATGTAATTAGTTTTCACGTTATATTTGTTGTGATTATTTCGGTGAAGATTAACCTAGTAATTGTTAGCGGTACATCAACAGAGCCTATATAGGCCTATTTGGATTCCCATATAGCCTACTTAAGCTAATCAGTTATAGGCCTAGTCTATCTGGAGTAGGCATTTGACCCCAACGTCCCTTGAATTTGGCTCTGTCACTCTTTGGGCTTTGGGAGAGGCATTCGTTACAGGCAGCCTGCCTTTTGTCTCCTTCATACACATAGAAAAAAAAACTTGATTACAAAATCTGGAAACCTTTCATAATTAATAGTAAAATTATACCTAAGTTAATATTCAGTAGGCTACCGGTATCATTAAGCTAAACCTAAACTATTTATTATTATTTATTTATTTTTTTATTTTTTTGTTACCTTGCATCCACTGACCTAACCATTTGTCCCCAGAATTGGCCTGTGTGGTTTCGAGAACCCCATGAGAGACCCCAGGACGGAGGAGATCAGACGACACATTGGACAGGTCAGTCAATACCATTAACCCCTTCTGTACCGGCGACGTCTTCCTCGTTTGAGTTCAGCTACTTTTAGGCGATTATATAAAGCTTAGGATATTATATATGGTAGCTAAAAGGATGCATTGAGATATTCTGTACCCTATTAATTAATGGTTAGATGCCCTTCCTAAACTGCATTAATCGTCTAATAGTTGCCAGAGTACAATGAAAAGTATTTCACCGGTACTGATTTGGGTAAACGTATACACAAGACAAACTTGTTAATTGCGGCCTAAATAATTTCCAACATTTCCTTCCACTAGGGCTAGGCTACCGGACGTCTGAAAGTTGTATGAACTAAAATCAACTAGGCCTAAATAGGTAAGGAGTTAAAAGTACGCAGATATATTACCGGTATATAACAACAATCCTCTTAGATTATCGTAACTTTAAAATAATAAAACAAAAAAAAACATACACACACACACTAGCCTAATAAGACCAAGGGCAGTCTTGTTTGAGATAATTTTTGTCGAGTTAAAGCTAGCCTACATACATATTCTAGATGTCTGGAACTACTGGTACCTACCAGTACCGGTATTGGTATGCAACCACATCATTTTTGATTTTGCCTCTTGCCTACAATGCCCAGGAAACTGAACAAACAAATCACAGTTTCTTAAGTCTGAAGGTTTAACCCATAAGATTCGTGTCAATTATAAGTTACACCTGATGATATAGCTTTATCAGCTATTGAACTTAATAGTGCCAAAGTATTTAACTACTTAATAGTTTCAATAACATTGCAATGTCAAGGACGAAGCAGTCAGCCCCATTATATAAACCCCACATTTGCATAATAACTCTATCATTAGGAACAACCTACTCTTTACAAGGTTATTTCACGTGACGCCACTCTATGTACATAAACCGACAACCACCAGAGAAGTAACGAGTCCTAAAGTAATCTAAGCTATGGAACATCGAGAAACGATCGATTTGAGACAGATTTTATTACACCGAGTACGGTACCAATAATAAGGAATTAACTAGGCAATCATCTGGAGCATAATTACGTTAGTATTCTGAAGTACGGCACTGTATGTTAAGTGTTACAGGCTTAGTAACCCTACCTGCCAAACTACAATGTCACCAAACAACTGTAGCATGTCTAGACTAGTAGACTACTGTATCCTCAAATACTATACGGTAGGGTCATTAAAAAAAAACGAATTGCCAACTAAACGGCTTAAAGGATTCGTAATGTTCACATATGTTAAAATGATCAGTTAATGATTGCACGGAACTGATTGTAAGGTGTGAAAATTAAGATGGATTAATAGTATGTGAACTAGCCTAGTCTAACTATATATATACTGGTATACCGGTAATTTTGGACTTTTAAAGAAAATAAACGGCTCGTAGGATGTAAAGATGAAATAAACTAATACGGTGATCTATGAACCAGGCTACCTTAACAATCTAGGCTATAGACTACGGTAACGTATTAAAGATACCGGTACTTAACTGCTTCCAGGCACCGAAGTGAAAATGAATGTGGAGTAAGCTAACAATATAGGCCTACTATTAACGGACAATTAAGTAACAACCATGAACTGTTTGCAGGGAGTGAAGGTAAAGATGGACGACCAAGGTAACATATTGATCAAGCGAGTGTCGAAGGCGGGAGTGTTCGTGAAGGTCTCCAGTGACGACAACGCTGTCAGCAACGATATCCTCAAGCTGCCGGGGTGCGCCCTCGAGACGGAGAAGCCAGTCATGGTTAGTTCAAACATTTGTTGTTGGAATGTATACAGCAATAGGCCTACACAGGCTGATGCATTCATAATATTTTGTTATATGTTTGTAATTACTATTAGCCTACCTCCGTCAACGAATTTGGACGGAGGTTCTCAGTAAACTAGCCAATTCCGTTTAATGATGACCTATATTAATTATCTTCATTCCATGTGCAGCTTTTTGTTTTACATCCACACTTTTCTTATCTTCTTTTCATGTGCAGCTTTTTGTTTTACATCCACACTTTTCTTAAGTACCGTAAGCCTAAATCTCCTCCCTTAGCCTTCACAGCTTCTAAACATCAGCTGATTTTCAACTAAATATCCCTTCCCATGTGCCGCTTTATGACGTCAACTAATCTTCTCAAATTTCCCTACGCAGCTTTTTGACATCAACAAGTTCCAAGCCAACGTGAAGCGGGAGATGCGGCGGCAGTACCCTGACCGGTCCAAGCTGGAGACCCAGTGCGTTTGCCTCATCGCCTTCGTCAAGAACGAGCCCGACCTCCTCGACTCTCCCATATGGGTCATGATCATCAATATCGTCGCTATGGATATGCTCAAGAGTAAATTCCCACCTGGTAAGCTAGCCTAGCCTGTCCTCAGGTTTGCTAAAGAGAAACTATTCTAACTATTTGCCCTTATTATAGAATGGATATCGACCCTTTAGAGGCAGTCCAAAGAAGAATGACCAAAAAGATACATTATATTAGAAATTTATCGTATGAGGAAAGGTTGAAAGTCTTAGGCCTGCACTCACTAGAGAGTCGAAGATGTAGGGGAGACATGATAGAGGTATTTAAATGGATAAAAGGTTTAAATAAGGGCGATATAGATGAGGTATTAAAGCTAAAGAACGGCGACATAACCCGCTCAAATGGTTTCAAGTTAGATAAGTTTAGATTTATGAAAGATATAGGAAAGCACTGGTTTGGAAATAGAGTTGTTGACATGTGGAATGCACTGCCCAGAACAGTAATTAGCTCAGAAACAGTTGAAAGCTTTAAGCATAAGTTGGATTCCCATATAGGTGATATGGGCTGGGTGTGAATGGGAGCTGCTTCATGTGGGCCGCATGGCCATATGCAGTTTCCCGCGATCTTATGACCTTATGTTGTTATGTAATTGGGGTTAGGTGTGACAGGGATCTGCCTTGTGTGGGCCGATCGGCTTTTTGAAGACTCCCATTTTCTTATGTTCTTAAAACCAATCCAACACAGAATCACTTCTTATTGGCCATATACCGGTACAAACATTAATGTTGTTCTAAACATTTTGCAATACATCTTTAGAAGTAATAAAATGGCTAAAACAATTACGGTACATGGCATGCACAGGTGTCTGTCATACACACATTGACGTACCGGTGCCGGGTATAATTCCAGTTCTAAAACCAGATTGTCTCGGTTGACACCCTGGCTAAGCCTAGACCTAAACATTTTGGTAAATTGATATCGTGTGACAGTTTTAGCACTGTTATATAGCCTACAGTATATATATTTATATATATATATATATATATATATATATATATATATATATATATATATATATATATATATGGCCTAGTGTTTTATATCAAGGACTGCAGAAAATTAGTACCGGTACCGGTATTTACTCATTATCCAACAATTTATAGGCTAAACACGGCCTCCACTAGTGTAGAGGGCTACGAATCTTATGATCAAGGAAAATGTAGGGTTAAAGAGGAAAAAATGGGAAAAAATATGATTCATTTGGCAATAACGGTTTGCAGTGGAATACATAATTGAGAGAGAGAGAGAGAGAGAGAGAGAGAGAGAGAGAGAGAGAGAGAGAGAGAGAGAGAGAGAGAGAGAGAGAGAGAGAGAGAGAGAGAGAGAGAGAGAGAGAGAGAGAGAGAGAGAGAGACTTATCGACATAGAGAGAGGGGGACTTATCGACATTCTCAAATATTTTAACAGTAGGGAGCAAAAACTCCTTTAAAATATATTTGACATTACAGATATATATATATACAAAATGTAATATGACAATTCCGTAGGCCTCACAAAAATCGATGGGTCTCGCGGCTGTCACGCCGTAATATCTTTACAAATTATGCTATCCTGCTAACTGATTATCTACTTGCCCACAGTGAAAGTAGTGGCCAACATTCGAAACCGGCCGCGCATCCCCCTACCAGACGAGGACCCCTACAGTGTAGCGGGGTCTGGGGCCTCCTCAGGATCATCGGGCAAGGAGCGGGGCAAGGACAAGCCTCCCAAGCTGCCCCCCAGAGACAACGGAGGGTATCCGGCACCAGCAGGAAGACCGAACGGCAAGGTAAGGCGTCGATCATTAGACCTCTATAGTTAAATCTAAGGCGTCGTGTTATTATTATTCTAGCTAACATTAGACCTCTATAGTTAAATCTAAGGCGTCGTGTTATTATTATTCTAGCTAACATTAGACCTCTATATAGTTAAATCTAAGGCGTCGTGTTATTATTGTTCTAGCTAACATCAGACCTCTAGCCTATAGTTAAATCAAAGCGCCATCATACTTTTCACTGCGATGGCATATTGTTTATCGTACTCCGGCTACATAATCCATTTTACTCGGCTTTGGAAAGACCTCTAGGTATCAAAGTGATATAAACTTTCCAAAAACCACCACATAGAATGTGAAGTACTTTGCCCCGAAAAAAAAAATATATAGCCTAGCTGCCTAGGCCTATATATTTTTACCATCCATAGGACTACAATAGATAATATATATTTAGGGAGACTAACGCAACGATATTCGCACGCTCTACTAGTCAGATTTGACTGATTTGTTCTTAAAATCTCCCTCAACCCCCCAAAACGGTCAAATATGAAGCAAACTCGAAGAGCGTGTGGACTGCGGAGCTAGGCTCCATGAATGATAACCTACAAAAGTAACAAAACTAACAACTTACTTTACCGGTACCCCATTATGTACCGGCAACGTCTGTTTTATTGTATTTTGGCGACTATTAGACGATTTTATTCAGTTTAGGAAGGATCTCTAGCAATTATAAGTCTTCAAACTATCTCAATCAATCCTTTTGACTACCACAGATCCTTCCTCCTAAGCTGCATATAATCAATGACATATAGCTAGGCTAGAATAAAATATATCAGACATCGCTGGTACAAAACGGGTTAAACGAAGTGCACCTTATGGGAGGGCAAACTTGTGTAGTTTAGGCTAATAACTATTGTCAATATGTTTACACTCGGTTTCTGTAAGTCTAATGTACATGTTTCCCCCTTCAACAGTCCGACTACGACGCCCTGGATGAGAACGCTTTCCGCAAACTGCACGCTCGTAACAACAACAATAAGGCTAAGGACCGCAAATATGGTGAGTAGCCTACAGAGTGTGAGTGTTTGCATGGGTAGGCTATATTTATTCCATTGACTGATAGGACTAACTACTTATTGTACTTGTAGGCTTACCCTATGTATTATAATTATATATAAATTAATTTTAATTTCTGAAAAATTTGACTCAATATAGGCTAGGCTAATCAGCAATAACGACGCGAGTGTCTTATTGGAAATTACCGAATAGCCTAGCCTAGGCTAGTCTAATCGATAGACTATTTACCCCTAATACCCCCTGCTGGCAACATAGATGATGATTTCAATAAGTCATGGGGGGGTTTTGGGGCTTTGCCCCCCTCAACTCATGTTGTATCCCACAACGTTGGAATAATAAATAGGCCTACAACCATGATTCCCATGAACACACTAGGCTAATTTATCAAAATCTGGAGGAAAAACATGAACAATAATGGTGCGAGCCTTTCCCCTATAATTACCCTGCAGATCTCGGCTAAAATTATCAGCGAGAACATTATTCAAAAGGAAAAAATATATATAATATATATATAGGCTAGCCTCTATATATATATATATATATATATCCTACGGCCTATATAAACAAGTCAGTGAACACATACCGTATTTGGCGTAAAGGGTGCGAGTGGTGATTAGCCTACGGACCGTCCTTCAGCAGGGTTGGAAAACTATCGATGGTCAGATGGCTTATATTGTAGTTAAGCACTATGTTCATCCTAAGTTCAATAGGCTATTATCACTACAATGCCGTAAGTTTAGGCCTACTTGTTTATAACCAAATGCACTAAACACCGTATCAATCAAACATGTTGCTTGCCAAATGGAATCCGTTATGACCGTCTGCAAACAAACAACTACAATGGTCTCGCCTAGTTCTATTTGTTCTTAACTCCCAAATAGTAGGCCTAGTTCACTAAACAAATTATCCATCAATGTTGTTGTATGCTAGCCTATATGACTATTGCAATAGGCAGTCTAGATAAACTATATAATCATTAGTAGTTTGTATGAGCATTGGCTAGTCACGCTCCTGCCTCGAGGAGTGTGGTTACCGTTTAGGCTTTTTAAGGGCGAGTAAATCAAGGTTCCGCCTGTTAATTTCCCTATCCTAGAACGAGCAAGTCGTCACATGCAGTGCTGAAGTCCAGTAGTGTGTAGGTAGGAACATACCTGGTGGATGGATGGCCCTCATCCTGCCCCTGGTGCCGTCAGAGTACCAGGCCGTCCAGGAGTACCGGTAGATTTATGTCAGTGACGTCCATTGCTCCAAGACGCCGAGACGGTCCTTTTTAGTAGCAATGCGGTGCGAGTAGAAACGGGCAGTGGGGCCAAGACGTGGATGATCGATTCAGGCTGTCCATACCATCTGCACTCCGGTCCTACTACTATGCACTAATCACCGTACTAGTTAATCATGTCGCTTGCCAAATGTAATCCATTTTGGCCGTATGCAAACAACTACAATAGGCTAGTTCTATTTAAATTCTTAGCCCACCAATCGTAGTTCACTAACAAATTATCCATGTGGTTATCTATGATGTCGTATACTATATCACTGTTGCAATAGGCAGTCAAAGATGAACTATATAGTCATTAGCAGTGTGTATGAGCACACGCGCACTCCTCCCTCGAACACAGACGATGCTACACTGACGTGACGTCGATCTGATTTTTGTACAGCTCCTTCATGATTGCCAACCCAAATTTTCATAAGATGGTTTGAAAAGTACTGATAGAAAAACCTATTGGCTTGTCTTATTACGTTTAGATATTTCCAATTGTGTTTACGATGTGCATTAGCATAGCAATACTACTGTTATTAGGTTAATGCAGATGATGGGAAATACACGCTGGGTAGGAGTGTTGGCAGTACTGGCAGTGATCAACACGTGCGTTTTGAGAGCTACCAACCACACCAATACTGTATTTTTACTTCAACAAATCCTACCGGCTACCATTATTGTATATTATATGCATTTACATTTTGATAGCATAATTGAAATACAAAATCGAGTATCAGGTGAAAACTAATTTGCAGAGTACTTTATTGAGAACATATGATGTTGCCTGCCCTGTAAAAGGGTTGCACTGTAGAAATGTAACGTTATCTTTTGGAAAGTGAGTGATATCAAGTTGTCCTTATACTCAGTCTCCTATCATGCGTTCCATGTAGGATAGGTAATACACGTTCTCACATATTTATGAATACACGAACATTCATTAACTCCTGTTCGTTACTATATTGGCTGCAGCCTATTTACAAACATGTGGCAAGGGTGTTGCCTATCCCACATCGAAAGTATAAGGAACCGAGTGTTAATTTATGAAAAATAAGTCGATTCCTCTCAGTTTCCTAAACCTAACCAATTACAGTATTTCCATACATTTCGTGTATGAAGAATGTTGTTCACTAGTAGGAATAAAGTTTAATATGTAATAGGCCTACAGTTCCTTGTTTGCTTGTATACTTGTCTTCTTACTTGCAATATAGGGTATTGCTATATGTTGAAAAATGTATAATGAACCATAAAACGACACACCTACACAAATAGACCCTTCTACAGTCCTCCACTCGCACATACACTCATAAAACTTTAATGCATCTATATACAATTTAGTATGCTTAAGAATTTACTTACATACGCTGCATATTTTCTGTTCTTTCATACTAAAGGCCCATTTTCTTTACAGATGACCCTTACTACTGTGGTCTAAGGGCCCGCATCCCGACCTTCGCTCAGCACAAGGGTAAGGACAAGGGTGACCAGCAACCCCCTCGTGTCCAGTACCCCGCCCCTCACCCCATGTGGCACACGCGCAGTTACGACTCCGGCATGGGTACGTATATAGGGGTACAGGCTAGGGCACTCTATAATACACACTTGTATACATAGTTGACACACACACACACACACACACACACATATTTATACACATGTAACCTCGACTCTGATATGGGTAGGCTTCGTATAGGAATAATAAATTGTAGGCTATAATTAAAAGAAAAGGTTCACAAGTAACTTCACCTTTAGAAATCAGAGTTGTAAACAGCCTAAAGAACTCATGACGCCTATAAGTTCCATATAACTCATTAATACAGAATTGCATACATAATTGACATATATATATACATACATACGGTACCCATACACACACATATTGTACACATGCAACCTCGACTCTGACATGGTTACGTAGGCCTATACATTAAACTCAGAAACATGCGCACACACATACAGTTTGGTGTTGTTATATATATTTTGTATAGACCATCATCCAGATTCATAAGTTTAATCCTGGTTGTATATAAAACATATAAACATCATAACACCTACTAACGAAAATATGTAAATACAATTTAATAAGTCATGTACAGTAACAATTTGACAAACACTTCCAATTACTTTCCTATTATAATTTGACCACAAAACAACCACTTCAAACGTCTTTAACTATTGTTTATCAAAACACAAATCCGTATTATGTATTCATATATAATATGTTATTATGCAAAGTTTTTACAGCATCCACATTAACACCTACACAGACTTCAGTGTTGACTAGACTATAAATATGACTGACATGACCTTTATAATCGAACTTATTGTCGTATGTTATTGCCTCCCAGGGACAGAGATTAATATAATACGTACATTTGTCTTGTATTCCATTTTAGGGGTAGACATACAGAAACCCTCCAAGGGAATTCTGGTCGATATTTGGGAGGATGTATAGGCTAATGGGTAACTTCAAAACTTTAATTACCACCAGTTGTCACCTCCATTATATTCTCATACCACAAGTCCAGTTTATGAAATGTGTTGGTCCAAGGTTTCAAAGTTCCCCATTGGTTAAATCGATTTTAAAACCCAGACCCAAACTACCAGGATCGATAAGCTGATATTTAGTTCTTTCTTTTCGTGGAGACCCTTCCAAAATGGACTATGATGTCTAGTGGCAACCAACTTATCAGTTTTAACTATACTTCTCCCTTTGCCCACTTTGGTGACCCTTGCCTGACTGGACTGACTGGCTTTTTACTATGGCAACACGTACACGATTTTTGTCTGGCAAACATGGTGTCTTACTGTTCAGACCAATTTGAGTGTACAGCCTGATGGTTTGTGCAATTCTTATATACCTGCACAAATCATATAATCTACTATGGCTACCCTTACACCATTCTTATCTGTCAAACATGGTGTCTTCCTCTTCAGATCAATTTGAGTGTAGCCTATTGGTTTGTGCAGTTCTAATAGACCTGCACACATCATAAAACACTCCTAGACAGATGGAACTGTGTATGTGTTTTTTTTTACTGCTACCCTACTGCCCTACTGTACTGACATAGACCAATAGTTCATAAATATGTACAATCAGATGACTATATATATATTCGCTACAGTTACATGGTTTTATTCAGCTTAGGAACCTTTAGAAGAATGTGAACCTCTTATGTTTTAGAATGCAAGTATACCGTTCCCATGTAGACTGAAATGTAAAGGTAATTTAAATGTAGCCTACAGTATTTGATAAATTTGCATATATTATTTTATACATAGTACGTTTCAGCCAATAATTGATGCTGATATTTGTATAATTAAAAGAAAAGGTTCACAAGTAACTTTACCTGTAGACATCAGAGTTGTACACAGCCTAAAGAACTCATGACGCCTAGGAGTTCCATATAAGCTGATTAAAATCTTATAACAGTAGCTTAGAATATGTGACTCTGACTCGACGATATTATTCAACAATCATTTATGTACCATGATATTCAATTCACTTTTCCAGGTGATTCTTATTCAATTAGATATTATTATATGCTGTCTATTATTTGAAATAATTGATTAAACACCATTCATTTTAAATATATATTCCAAGTGTTGATTGTTATCAAATTAGATTAAAATTTATATTACAGTGATAAGCAATGTTTAAATATATTACTACATATTGCTCACTACAGTCCAATATTCTATTTTCCCTAAATGAATACAATTTATATTATCTATATTTTGATTGTACATTTTCATTTCAAATATTGTGTTTCTCTTTTCTTATTTTATCCAATTACTTTGGTAACCAAATACTCTTTTTATATCCTGTTTAGCTATCCAATTACTCATGTATGATTAAATCAGATAATTACGAGAAACTTGTTTAACTGTCTAAGGCTATCACTATTTTATGATTATTACTTAGCTTTTGGTGTGTGTTTTTATTTCCATGTTTTATTTTCTAAGTAGCCATTCTTGAACATCAGCAGCAATTGTAGTCTACACATGAGTTGTGTGTGCATCAATAAACATATAATTGAACATTTGTCAGAATCAGAACATTATATTACTGTGAATTTACGTTTTCGAGTCAGCTTTTTAATTAATATGTAATTTTAACAATTTCATATGTTGCAATTTACTGCCATTATTATTAGCTAATGTTCTGAATATTTATGCTGAATCCAACCATGCATGCTGATGTTTAAGAGTATATATTTTCCCATTGCACCGCTATCCCCCCCTACCCCCTCCCCCCTCACCTCTGGGTATTGGTGAATATTACAGGAGCTATCACACACTGCATTATTGCTGGTCTTGATATTTAACAATGTATAATATTTTAGATCTTGAACGCACAAATAAAACTTATTTGTATTTATTCAGGCAAATTGCATTATTATATCTTAACAAGGTGTAATGCATAATTATATATAGAAAAAACTTTAAGTATGAATATGCAAATTAGTTTATTACTTTATATATTACTTGATTCAGCGTTGTTGCCAAAACATTAGCTGTTTGCTTCAATATAGAACATGCCTTATTCACAAAAGTTAGATTATATAAAAGATAACTAATAATGTTGCAGCAGAAAGCAATTTTTTTTAAGAAAGATAATTTTTATTATCATTCCTAGCACACGTATATGCTAAAGTCACTAACAGCTTCCGTAAAATTAGAATGCGTTACATAGCTACATATATTTGAGTAACAATAATATAGATTTCACCCACTGTATAATGAATGCTACGTTTGTATTATAGTACGCCACGATAAAACAGTGTCGTAGCTCTCCAAAGTGGATTCACGCAAGTACTCTGTCCATACACTTTTGATCAGCAACTAGTGTATATTCTGGCACCATTTGGGATTATATTATTTCATTATTCGCGTGATTCAGAAGCTGCCGGACCAGAGTTGCCAATAACAAAATAATAATAATAATAATACAAAAAACAAAAAATACTTGTGTGACTTCACTTGGTCAGACCAGTGCAATCCTTCACTAGAGATGTTTTAATGTAGTCAAGCTCAAGCTATTCTTCAAGCATGGTTCAGTCAAAAGCTCAAAGTTCCTATGTTTTGTGCTTGATGATGTCTTGAATGTCCATTTTTTTATTGCGATTAAACTTGAATCAACATAGTTCAGCGCGTCCCAAGTTAAAAGCATTCTGCAAGCTTTCTTCATTCACAAGCTTTCCGCTTTTGGCTTGACGGTGATGTAAAAGAAGCTTTGAGCTTGGTCATGCAAAAACTCATCTAGAAGTTGTTTTTGTATGCCCAAGTTCACAGTATTATTCATCAAATTCCTGTTATTAAAAAAAAGAAAGAAAACAAAGTCAAGCTTGACAGATAATAATTTAAGAATGTGTGATCTTGGTGACCTGAAAACATTTGCTTGTGGCCTTATCCTTCACCACCTTTCCCCCCCCCCCTCCCCCTCACCAAGCATGCATACTATAGTTCATTCATTATAGGTAGGCCAAAAAAAAGTGACCCCTAACCTCTGTCACTCAAGAAGGGCTAGATCAAACGGGCTGTACATTTCCACACCGATTCCCTGGTCCTAAATAGTCTAAATATTAGCTCAATTACTCTTGTCATTTATGAGTTACAGAGGTTAGGAGTTACAATTTCTGGCCTACCTATAATAAACCGGGTATAGTGATACTTTAGTGAACAGACAACTTCTAGTGCCACTTTGGTGTCCATATTATTCCTGTACAAATGGCCACGTAGGTTCCGTTCCTCTCCGTGATCTTATACATAGAATTATAATGTGCATGATTGAATTACGAGTATAGTTTCTTATGCAGTGGTTAACCCATCAGATTAGTCAACTGATCATTAAAAGAAACCACACTCGCAATTCATTCATACTATTTTTACTTTCATACGTAAGATCACGACGAGGAACAGAACTTATGTGGGCAACTGTACATTAATTTCATCATATTATAAGCCATTTCAAAGAGGACTATCGCCGACCATTTTATAATTATTTAGTCGGTGTAAGACTATGGTATACTGTCATGTCATTTACTTATATGGTAACTTTAATCTATCCACAGTCTTTTTACCCCTTGAGGATTATGATGCATTATTAGTAGACGATTTTATTGAGATTAGGAAGGGTGTAATGGAAGTCGGAGGGTTAATTGGCAAAGCCTTAACCATTTTAATGCCCACTGATCCTTTCTAAGCTTTATACAATCGTCTCATGATGGACAAACCAAACTGTCAAAACGCGTCATGATCCTCAAAGGGTTAAGCTAATAATTAATCATTCCGTACACTTCCAATAATAAATATAATCCAAAAAACCCTAATGGCTCAAAGGTTGTCTGGTATATTATAGATCTAGTATATATATATATCTCTGATATACTGTATATATATATCTCACTGGTGTATATACTGTATATATATATATATATATATATACAGTATATATATATATATATATATATATATATATATATATATATATATACATATATATATATATATACAGTAAATGGTATATTATAGATCTGGTATATATCTCTGGTATATAATAGATATGGGATGCAATATATATCTCTCTATCGCGGCGGTGTCTCTCCTGCCTCCATTCTTAC
This sequence comes from Paralithodes platypus, assembly GCA_032716605.1. Lineage (NCBI taxonomy): Eukaryota > Metazoa > Arthropoda > Malacostraca > Decapoda > Lithodidae > Paralithodes > Paralithodes platypus. The sequence goes on along the minus strand of CM064576.1, from coordinate 26,449,951 downwards.
CCTCTGTCTCTCTCTCTCTCTTCCTCTAGCGCTCTTGCAACAAAACCAAGCGCAAAATATTCACAGGTTAGAGCGGAATCCTTGCTCCTGGGTCCCTTCCATACCCGCTAGAAATGGTGAGTCTTCGCGGGTTAAGGCGTTTTATGATTAGGAGTTTTCGCGAGTTAAGGCGCTTTAGGTTAGTTTTCTTGATTTAAGGCGCTTTAGATTAGGAGTCTTCTTCATTTAAGGTGGTTGAAATTGTGGGTCGTCTGAGTTAAGGCACTTGATACTGGGGCCCATGTTCAATTTAAGGCACTTTAGATTGTGGGTTGCCTCTATTTATGGCACGTTTGATTGTCGATTATCTCAAATTAAGGCACTTTAACCCCTTAAATACCAGCGACGGCTCACAGCCGCAGTAAAAAAGTGACGCACAAGTACCAACGACGGCTCTCAGCCGTCAGTATTATGCTATCCTTGTTCTGCTAATATCTAGCTGGAGCTGCTAACATGACTTGGAGGCAATGCTGTGAGGAGTTGGCAACACATAGCACGGTCCCTAGCAGCTATTCCAGGCTGGCTGAGTCAGTTACCCACCAACTCTTGAACTGAGAGGGTGTAGTCTCGTTGCTTTTGGCAACAAGTCTGGTACTGAAGGGTACTTTTAATCTACTATGCCATGGGGTTAAAATGTGGGTAATTTCAATTTAAAGGCCCCCATACACTATCAATCATGAGTGCACAAACACGATTGACGAGACAATATTTAATTGTATCTAATACACAGTTTCAATCAATTGTGCAAGCTTTCATCACACCCATACACGACGGTGATGCCTGCACATACTCCTAGTTTGTGCACTCATGACTGATAGTGTAGCCTATGGAGGCCTTTAGCTACAGGTCTCAGCATATAAATGGTTACACCATTTTGAATATCTGAACTTAAACTTTAAAGCCAAATGCTGAAACATCTGGGCTATAATAAAGTATTATATTGTTTCCTTTACATTCCATACTGATTCAAATGGGTGCATTGCCATTTATGCTTTTTGCTGTATATTCTAGAGTTAGGGCACTTTATTCCGTGAATCCTCTTGATTTAAGGTGCTTTAAAATGTGGATCATCTCCAGTGTATGGCGCCTTAAATTGCCCGCTGTAAGTGTTATTAAATATATCATAAAAATATGTATTTGACATCAGTCTCTAGCTGTATAATATAATATGTGGTTGGAAGTTCAATCTTCCTTACTGTATTACAACATGTCTGTCTGTCAGGTACAGTAGTCTTCTTAACCTTATGATAAAATGTAGTTATTATATATGTTCCTTCTTACTTTGCTATGTATTTACATGTTTATTATTTTATTGTAATGGAAATGTCTATATGCCAAGGAATTGTTATAACCTGGTGTTATTGTGTGATGATTACTTACTTCTATAATGCTAAAGCCTCGACTCATAATGCCTATTCTCCTGGTTGTAAAAAGCAAAACAATAGTTCAGTTATATGGTTTTAGTTATTGCTATATCCTATATCCTATTGTTTGTTAACTAGAAATCAGTGTGGATCTAGTAAAATTATTTGGCAAATTAATAATAATAATAATAATAATAATAATAATAATAATAATGATAATATTTATATTAATAATAATAATAATAACAATACAAATATTACTTAAAAGATATTTAATATATTTTATAAATGTGAAATCCAATAAATAATTAATCTCACATTTCATTTCAATTGAAGTACTGTACTGTATATAGAATATAAAAAAATTACAAAGGACATATTTGGGCACAGAAACAATGTACAGTACACATTTTTCCATGACTGAGGATATCTTTCATCCATATAATATTTAAAATCAATATAATATAATTAATTTACAATTACATTGTCATTATAAGACTTAGTACAATTTGTTGGGATGATATAATTTTTGTTTCTTCATATTGGGATATATGATTATGAAATTTGTTGTACATTCTTCAAAAGTCACCAATAGATCGAACTCGGCTCATAAAGGCACATTAGCACTATAATTCTTTTGATCAACAAGAAAGGTTACACCCTTTGTATGATCACGCTTTCTATCCTTGTGTTCTTGTTATCATTAGACGGCATTATGTAGTTTGGACCTCTACAAATATTAAAACGGTCTTCATAAACTGAATAAACTGTTTATATGATAGCTAGAATAAAAGGAAAGTGGCCTCATCATGTGAAGGGGTTAAACCACTTCCTGTTCGGCATTTAAATCTAGTTCTGTACTTCCATAAGTTAGCACGTACACCAAGTTATTTATTAAGGCAAATTCATATGAGGTCTTTTTCTGGCAACTTTCAATCGACAACTTGTTTCCGATAATATGTTGATATTTTCCACTGGCATCAGCGAGGGAACGCGAAAGTGGTCCCGGACACTAAGAATTGGAACTTAAAAGATTTCTGTTCGGGTTCTGTCTCGAGTCGGCCACCCCCCAGCATTGGGATATGAGCCTGAGTATATACAAACATACATACATCAGTAACTACACATAAGTAAAATGATGATAGATGTCAGAATTGTAGTAAACATTCCATTCAGAGGCTGCCAAACCCAAGTTGACGATAAAAGTAAACAATAAAAAGTTGACGATAAAAGTAAACAATAAAAAGTTGACGATAAAAAGTTGTCGGAGAAAGCGGTCAAGAAATGGTGTCTCTACCTAGTCTTAGTTTATCTGTCCCTTTACTTCCCCGTCTGTGTAGTGTCCCTCCCAGAGACAGTAGCTGCATGACCTCTCTCACGCCTCTCGTGACCCAAGACGCATGGACGGTCAGCCTTCCTATGCCCCTTCCCAAAACCTTAGAGCGTAATTAAGCATTTCTGCATCTCACACCAACTCAATGAAATCAGTGACAAATAATCTTATAAACATTTGGACTATATTTAGCTGCATTATGTGTAAAGAAGCACAGGGCAAAATTGTCATTACCTTAATGTTATTAAATATTACCACTAGTTGAATGATACTAGAACCTCCTGGCCATAGTCATTCTACAGACCCTTATGGTCTCAGAAAGTGGCTTTGTATTATAATATGTGCGATTGTAATTAGAGTCTCAAATTAAATCTCCTATTTCATTCTAATAAATAGAATTGTGGCATAAAAAAGCTTGCTAGAAATTGTTAAAATTTTGTTATCTTTTGCTAATCCACCAATTGTTGTTGTGTGATGCAGAGTTGTAATGTTGCTCTTGTAGACTTTGACTAATACACCCATAACCAAACTCATCCATGACTTACTGACCATGAGCCACTTGTTAACAATGTAGTATGTTAATAAACTGCTGAATGTTATGCAATGCCAGTAGTATGCTAGAGCTGTACTCACAATAACACAAGATTGTAGTTAGGGGGAGATATTGAAGGGATACGAACGTGTGAATAGTGAATAATAGTGTGAGAATTAGGGCATGTGACTTGAGACTAAGGGATACAAACGTGTGAATAGTGAATAATAATGCGAGAATTAGGGCATGTGACTTGAGACTAGGTAATGTGAAATTGTTGATAAGAAATGAGAAATTTAGGGGATATTACTGGAAACAAGGGTATGAATTTTTCAAGATAAGTAAATATGATATTACGTATAATTATCGAGAATCTTATACACAATTTGTTTAGCCTTAGAAATGTGAACGTTGACGAATGTTAGTTATTAAGAGATTCAGGGTGATAACTAGAGACTAGGAAATATGAATACAGCGTTTGTTGACTACCGACTAGACACGGGACTAGCGGCTAAAGACTAGGAAGACATTAAACAGTGTATGTTGAATCTGTGTTATACGAAGATTCCGGTAGCTGTATGTCATGAGAGCGTTTACTTTTAAGTAAGCAAACAAATTAATGCCTATTTATAGAGTATTCATTGCATTTGCAAAACTGTTTTTACCGTAAGTGTCCTATTATAAATCATACGATATATATAATTATAATAAATTTATTTATAATTAGCATCGTCTGCAAATAGAAGTTGTCTGTTGGGTAAACGTCTAGTACTGAAGACAGACCTGTAGGCCTACCCAGGACTGAACAGGAGACGAGAGCACGGTAGGAGCAAAGAAATGTATGAGCCCAAGTAACTTCCACAAGACCCTCCCTATTTATATATATATACTCTAATTATACTCCCACCCACCACTTTAACATGACCCTACTTATTTATATATATACTCTAATTCTACTTTCACATGACCCTCCTTATTATACTCTAATAATTCTACTTCCCACCCACCAATTTCACATGGCCCTCCTTATATATATATCCTTTAAACCTACTTTCCACCCACCACTTTTACATAAAATATCCTACATATTTAAACATACTCTAATAATTCTACTGCGCACCCACCACTTTCAAATGACCCTCCTTATTTATATATACTCTAATTCTACTTCCTGACCACCACTTTCACATATATCGTCTTATCAATATTTGCAAGCCTACTTCACAAAGTATAACTGAATCCTCGAATGCTAAAATTGTTCACTGATTCCCTTCTTCATCATTCTATCCAAATTTTCCATTGATAACAGAACTGTCCATTTTAAACTAATTTATCAATCACCTCTCCATCTCACTCTCTCTCTCTCTCTCTTCAAAAGAAATACAACCAAAAACAAAGCAATAAGATCCGTCATTCTTTGGGCTAATCAATTCACATATTTCCATCGCCCCTCCATAATCCACCACAATCCTTAATTTGATAATAGGCCTTTTTGTTTCATCCAGCAAACCATACCAGCACAATATTTCTCCATTCTTTAATCCCTTCATAAAGGTAATTTTTGTATTTGTTATCTGGCTAACATTAGACAATTTTACGCATTTTGCAAGGGATCTGTGTTCTTCAGAGGGTTCATTGACATCATATTTACCTTACCCCTTTGAGTCCTTGAGGGAGACTATACTGTATGCAAATGAAACTCGTCTAGGTAACCAGAATGTGATATAAGTTACATCATCGTGCTGAAAGAGATATTTTGACCTATCCCAGTCTTTCAAACCTAAACATCCATCAACATTATACGAACACATCCACAATCCCTCCCTATTCTACAGTATGTTGACACTTTCCACAAACCACCACAATCTCTCCCTATTCTAATGTTGACACTCTCCACAAACCACCATAATCATATTCTTTCCACAGTTCCTCCTTATACCTCCACCACGATCTCTACACCCCTCACACTTCCACAATTTCCACACCTCCACCACACTCGTCCCCCACTCACTCACTCACGCACTAACCGGCCCACTCCCTTCTCTCCTAGAAACGGAGTGGGAATCGTACTGGGACTCTTGAGCTAGATAGAGAGGGAGAGAGAGAGGGAAAGAGTGGGAGAGGGGAGGATATATCGTCTGGAGGCTGAGTGACCTAGGTAAGACTCGGCTCCTGCGCTCTCTAACTCATTACTTGGTCATGAATTGGCTTTATGGGTTGGGTTTTTGTGGAAAATTGTATTTGTATGTTACGTTCAGTTGAAAAAAGGTCAAGCAGCTACAACGATACTTTCATATATGCTATTGGTGGTGTAATGGTTTAGATGCTTATGTTCTGGGTGTGGTGTACCGAGTTCAAATCCCGGGAGGACCATATGCTTACATTAATTTATTCAAGTATATTGGGGTTTGTAATGGAGGATTAATGTTAAGAATGGGGTGTTCCTTAATTATAGCTATTTATGAGTAAAAAATGCCAGGCAAACTATACAGCATTAAGATAACCTTTGGGTATACCCCACATCAGCCAACTTGACAGGTGGGTTACACAACCTCGCAACCAACCCACATGGTTTTGTCCCGGAAAGTCTTTGAGGGCGCAACACTACTGTCAGGTTCGCTGGAGTCATATATACAGTATATATATATACACAAGTATAGTTTAGGTCTGTGTTGTGCTTGGCAAATTTTACACTGGCATGAAATAAAATAATATAATAAAAAGTAGCAATGTAAATGCTGGACCTTTGGACAACTGAGGCCAAAATTTCAAATACTGTACAGTATAAGCATTTTGAAGTTGGTAATTTGAAACACGTATTAAAAGAAACACAGAATGCAAAACAATAGTTATGGAATATACTTTTACAGTGTATAAAATTTAGATTATAAATTTAGACAATTCTGAAATAAAACCTGAATACCATTGTAGTAATAGAGTACCGGTAAACCTAGATATTATTTTATGCAAGATATTCTGACAAAAATGAGCTCGGTTTGTCTCGGAACATCTTGTACGAACCTTTTTATCCCCTTTAGAATCTAAGACATATTTGTACATTTTATTTTGGAATCATTAGACGATTTTGTGCAATTTAGGAAGGATATCTAGGAATCAAAGGGGTTAATACTGTCTCAATTAACTCCTTAGCTCCCACAAGTTCACCCTAAGCTGAATAAAATCGTCTAATGATAGCTAGAATAAACTGTCATGATCCCCAAAGGGTTAAGAAACAATAGTGTATGTCTGTTACCTATTCTTCTTGTGTATAAATAGGACAAAAACGTCATTAATAGAGCCATCAAGAATAAAGTGGTATTCTGCAGTTTTAAAATAAAGGAACAATAATCAATGCACAGTTGCCCACATCAGTTTCTGTTTCTCTCCCTGTGATAGTTTACATGGAAGTATACTGTAGCCTACATGATTGAATTATGAGTGTAGTTTCTTATGCAGTGGTTAACTCATCTGGTTAGTCAACAGAAAATTACAAGAAACGACGCTCGCAATTCATTCATACTAATATTACTTTTATGCAGAAGATCACAAGGAACAAAACATTTAGGCAACTGTACATCGAAAATTAATAGTTTGATATATATGTCATTTTAAAATCATTGTAAAAGTATATAATTACAAGAATAGGATGTCCAGAGATAAGGATATACTGTATTTTATCTGTATATATTCAATAACCAAAGATAGGCTAACCACTAATGTACATACATATTAACATAATATTCAACTAATTATAATATTCAACTAACAAAGAGCAAGTTTACTCATATAATTAATAATTTACAATACAGGTATCCCTCGATATATGAAGCAAAGGAGGTCAGATTTGTTTATATAAACACAAAGGAACAAAGTTTTGAAAACATATATTGATTTTCTCCAATAATGATTTAGGTTATGCAATTAACACCCCTCATCAATGACTATGGAGGTATAGAGGATTGGTTGTAGTCAATAGATTGTGGTGATTTTAACAAAACAGTACCTGAAAACATAATGAAAAAGAGAGCATAGTTATGAAAACATAAATAAATATACAGTAGGTTGACGTATCAAGAACATTAAAGGAAGGAAGGAGGAGTCACTAATGTAAAACTTAATACTGTATGTCCCAGGCTGCTTAAAACGCCATGGCGTTTTTTGGAGCTGAAAGGGGGTACGGAAAATGTATATGCTATGGTAAATACCTCTGTAAAAGAAGCATTCTGGAAAAAAAATCACTATTAGTTAAGTGGCCTCTAAATATTAAAAGTCGAGGGGTGCCTGTAAAACCACCAGTTAATAACAACAGTACTATGCATCCTGAGTTCTGAAGATCTTTCCTATGCATGCCGAGAAGATCTACATCTGTGTCTTTGTAACAATCAGAGGTTTGTTTGGTGTTTGTTGTTGCTCGTTGTGCATGATTTGTGTTGCTCTGGAGTCCATCGATCTCTATAAATAATCTGGATGGCTCTTGTTCGTGTTGTGGTCACTGAATATTCTCTTTACCTAGAGACTCTATAGAATAAGAGTCTGTTGAGTCTCTACTTTTACCCATTACATTTATACCTGGCTTACAATTGCTATTCTAAATTTTATATTGGTACAAAATACTTAAACCACTCATTGTAATGGTTGTGGATGAACGTTCCATCATGTTTATCTCTCTTTTATATACAGTAGCTGTGTGTCCCGCATGAACAAGGTGGCCCATAAAACACCAAGAAAAGTAAAGCACCCAGCTGTTTTTCTCCTGTCTTTACAATATACACGAGCAATAAATTACCGATTCCCATGCTGCGGCTTCAATGGTGTATATTTTTAAATGCGATCGACGAGCCTTCCAGAGTCTTATAGCAGAGTTCATTGTTCGAGTCTTGTACTGCATGACTGCCTCACTCGCACTTCTAGTCTCTCTCTGCCACGGGTTCCTGCACCACTAATGTGTGTCTTACGCTTTTTCCATGTTGTAGATATTGTTGTGATGAAATTTTATGGTTGCTCATGATTGGCCAACTACTGCATTCCATCTCTGGTACCGTACCTCAAACTGCAACACCTTTATTCATGCCACTGTATATACATACAGTATAACTATTTTGTGACTACAGCTGATTATGTAATATGGTATTGTAGTACACCATATTTAAGCAAATATGGCATACAGCAAAACAATTCTTACATCAGTACAGTTGGTCATATGTCTGACTGTTACAGAGGTGCTGGTATTTAAATAATGCCATTTTATCAATTTATGAGTACCGGTATAATATTATAATGGCAAGCAAAATACACAGCTTTTCCATATGCTTAAGATTGTTAAGTTTGATTAAGTTTCCATCTCTATACAGATATATGGCTAATATATCATTAAAAGTAGCTCTGTAACAACTGTACGTGTAGGCAACTGTATGTACCTGCTCACGATTGGCATAACTAATACTCTTTTTGTTGGTCGACAGATTCTGACTTCACCGAGTCTGCTTATTCTCACATCTATGGCCGCCTTCCTCTGCCCACCCGGGGGTACCTGCCCCCTCCCCCGCCCCACCCCCGGGCCATGTACGTGGGGGAGTGGGACTGAGGGGGAGGGGTGGCTGGGGTACCAGTGGGGTGTGACAGGAATAGGCAGGGGAATCGGGAGGTGTGCTATGCCAGAAAATAATCATAATTGAGTATAGCAGAATAAGGACAATCGGTGCTGAATAAGGATATGAACAGTCAGAACCGAGAAGCGGAGACATTAATCGGTACTGCCAAGGAGGGATCCGAGAAGAACAATCTTTATGACGATGGACTAAGAAAAGGGAATTCCGTTCCAAGTTGACACAAGAAAAGAAGGTTCAGTTCCAAGTTGACGCAAGAAAACAGGATTCGATACTAAGTTGACGCAAGAAAAGAAGATTCGGTACTAAGTTGACGCAAGAAAAGAAGATTCAGTTCCAAGTTGAAGCAAGAAAAGAGGATTCGGTACTAAGTGGAAGCAAGAAGAGCGAGTTGGGGTCCAAGTTGAAGCGAGATAAGAGGATTTCTTTTATCACCACATAAAACTAAAATCAGACCTCTTGGAGCCAAGTAGAAAGAAAAAAGCAGCACAGTTGGTACCGAGTCGGGATGCTAAAAAAGTGGTCAGTGCTCCATTCCCGGTCTGTCCGATTTTCCCCCTGAAAATCAAAACTGACCCGAAGAGCACGAAGCATACATCGATCCAGGTCACTCAAGAAACTCCCGCACATCTTCCGTCTGGGACAGGAAGGCTGCCATAACTCAATAAGGCTGATCTTCTGTACGATCTTGGTCATTAATTCTGACGCATATTGAGTCACTGAACAGATTAGGGGAACCTACGAAATGGAAATATCAGGTCAAGAACTAGTGTGGAGATTTGATGTAGGTTGAGATGGCTTTGAATTTATAACACCAGCATTAATGATCATGGCTTTGTGTCGTAAGAAAGGTATTCATTCAGTTTGCGATACCGTAACTTTAAACATATGACGCCAGATTTAATGACCGTAATCGTACTTTGTAAATAAGAAGATAAGCCTTGTAGACCACAGTGGGAACAGCTCAAATGTCCTCCCATCCCCCTTTCTGATCTTGTCACCTTGTACAGTTTAACGCTAAGGTAAACCCTACGATCCTCCCTGAACTGTGTCGATCACCTAAAAGAATGCTCGGGATAGTCCAGGGAGATAATTCTCTCACATCTTGTTCGGATATTATTATTATATTTGTTTTTAATCACAAGCTTAGTTTTCTTGATTCTGTTGTTTTCAATTTTCTTGTATCTACACTCTTTTTCAAATATCTCTTAGTTTTTAATATATTCTTGATACTTCATTTCTTAGTTTTTAGAGTCTCCACCTTTCTTTAAATATCTTTATTAGTGTTTTTAATGATTGATGTTAAGTCAGCCATGAATTGATTTGTTTGTAGCACTTTTACCCTGAAGTATTATTCTTTTGTATAAATATTTGCTCATTTAATGCAGATAGGACTATTGACAGTATCAGATGTGATACATAGTGAAATACATTATGTCAAAGCTAGATACCACTTAATTTCCAAGTGGAGAGATTATTATATGATAAACCATATATACATTGAATATTACCGGTAGTATACCAATGTCATTTATGATACACTAAATATAATTGTCATGGAGATGTGGTGATTCAATGCCATTCACCCTTTTAGTTACTACACTAAAGGGGTAGACTAAGAATCCTCTCTTCAAATGATTATGAAGGTTTATTTGGTAACTATATAGCCCACTAAAATAGGGCATGGAAGATACAGATATTTATCCTCCACGGTTAGAACAAGTACTGTACTGTGTGAAAATGTAATTAATTTTGTTACCTCTAATTTGAATACTACTAGAAAATGAATGAATTAGGCATCTGCTCAACTTTGCAATTAATGCCTAAAGTGGTAAACGGATCCAGTCTCGATTCTGCTAAGTTTTGTGGCTGACTGCAAAGTTACACCAGCCTAATGTAATCACTTTTGGCAGCGGATATCTTCGGAGTCAGAATATCTAAGTAAAATATATACCAAGATATGGTTTATTCTATGTTAATACTAACCTTCGTTTTGATGAAATCTTGAACTTTCTACAGTAGTGTCTTAAATTGAATCTCATATTCAATACAAAAATAATTAACTTGCAACGGATACCAGCTTCTGCTACAATTTGCCGTTAAAAGTACTTATGTGATTCTGGTGTAACTCTTAGAAGTTTATATGTCTCAAGTCTGGCCTATGCCGCTCAAGATGTTAGCTCTGTATTATGTAGACCAAAAGGTTTTTCCAGTGTGTCGCAAATGTTTATTTTGTGGTTCACCCAGAAACTACGAGCAAATAAATGCCACAATGTGGCAGAGAAATTCGGCTTAGGCCAAAATTGATGCATATGAGCTTCACAATTCGACAACTTGTTCACTCAAACAATTGCTGATTCTCCAGTCAACTGTTTTGCCTGTTTCTCCTTTAGCCCTGTGAACTATCAGTCAATTCCTGTTACAGTATTCACATCTACATTTTGTATATTGTACTCTGTTTTATTATTAACAATTACCTTTTATGATCACAGCTCCTCTGTCTTAAGTGGTCACTAGGGTCTTGATGGACTAATTTTTATAACGTTTTTTGTAAAATGCTAAATTAAGATTATAGGGATAATTTAAATGTTATGCTTCATCATTATTGAATGTAAGGAATATAGCCCAAATTTGTCATATTTTCATAGAAATTGTGCTGTAAAAACATTGTTGTTTCTTTTAATAATATTATATAATATATATAATTTACTTCCTGAATAAACTAGAAAACAAAATTATCATGTCTGTTGAGTGATGTTTATTCATATTTATTAATACCAGTATTGTTATACCAGTTAATTATTATTATTTTTATCAGTATTACTGAACTGGAAACAAAAATACAGATATATTTCATTTTAATTTATTATTAATTTTATTGTGATTATAACCATAGTTATGATTATTATTATTACTATTATTATTATTATTATTATTATTATTTGTTTATTATTTTTGTAATTATATTAAGTAAGGAAGCGGTACTCATGACAGGGAGGAGGTGGGCAGGTGTATTAATTAAGGTACCCTAAGTGGATCTTTATTAACCTGTATATAATGTACACCACAGTACCGCCCCCTCTCCCCCCTCCACCTGCCACCTCCCCCCCTTCCCCCACTCCTTCACCCTTACACAATGACCTCTTGAACCCCTCCCCCCCCCCTTCCTTTGACCTTACATGGTGCCTACAGTGACCTTATCTTTGGTTACTTTTAGTCCTTTCAATCGGACGATGCCAATTCACATTTTAGGCTGACGACCTCTATACAATTCTATTCAACTTAAGAAGGACCTGTCAGAGTTAGAGGGCTTATTAAGATAGTGTTGAGCCCTCTGAGTCAAGAGATCCTTACTAAGCTAAATAAAATTATCTGGTGGTGAAATGAATAAAGTAATTAATTCGTTGGCATTGAAGGGATTAATGACATCTGTGTTCACCTTTTATCGCCTAGCATGATTTTTTATAATGCCTATATTTGACCTTTTCCAATTTGATCTTTGTTCACTCCCCAAATCTCTACTGACAGAGATTATTCTGTTATAGTCATAGCAAATATCAACCCTAGTAATCTTTCAATCAAAATTATTAATCCAAAAATATTACTCCATTAAAATCAAATGAAAGCCAGGCATAATAACTCATAATCTTTTCCCTAAACACCTGTGATTGAATTACACAAACAATTATTGTATTGGATGCGACTTAAGTTTTACTGCAAGGCAAAAACCACTTATGACTACAGTATATAATTCGCAATCTTGTAATGAAAATCCTGTAAGAAGAAAACAGATTACTTAACACCCAATTAATGTATAATATATGTTTGAGACACAGCTCAGTTCAATAATATAACCTTTAAATAATAATGTCAAACTTGCAAAATAACCAAACCAAAACTGGGACGACACAATATAAAGGCAAAATAACATATGAAAATCGCCAATCAAGCAAATAAACACAAATTATTATATAAAACCTATTTAACTTACAATCACTAGATAAATAAAACCACAAGATACTTGTTTTCTTACTTGTTGTGTAGATGGTAGACAGTGTGGAGAGGATGTGATGAACTATTTTATACTTGAAACCCTAAATTTAAGACAAAAAAATAATGTTGTAAATGTTTTCAAATCTTTGTATGTATATTTACTCCCAACATCTTATAATATAACTTTTTACATATACTCCTCTGTAACTACTGTATATGTGATTAAAATTGATATCTTAATAGGGCCGTTTTTCTGACTTCCAAATTCTTAGTCACTACAGCAATATGACAGCACAGTATTTATATTTCATATGGATAACATTAGATGATTTTCATTTACCTTAAGGGGAGATGGGTCGTTTTTCAGGTCTCCCTTCTTCCTCATGTTTAGCCCATTAGTTTGGCTATTTTAAGACTTTTCGCCCCATTTCTTTGTCAATATTAGGACTTTTTGTCTCATATAGGTGTCGATTTTATCCTGGCGAGCGATAGCAAGCCTGTAATTTAAAGAGGGTTCGGCCTTTGGCCAGGAAATTTTTTCTATCGAAAAATTTAGAAATTTATCTTAAAGGAGAGTCTTGGGCAGATGTTTTTTAAAGTTTGATGGAGGTATAGGGAATAAACTAAAAAATAATAAAAATATACATAAATGAGAAAATAAAAACTACCCATCTCCCCTTCTGATGAGAAACTGCAGCGGGTAGTCAAAGAGTTTGGTGTGGTTTGTGGAAGGAGGAAACTGAAGGTGAACGTCAATAAAAGTAAAGTAATGGTGTGTAATAGGGGAGAGCATAGGGTGAATCTAGATGTGAGGCTGGATGGGGAAATATTGGAACAAGTAAGAGTGTTTTAAATATCTAGGAGGAACAATAAGCAGGAATGGAGGTATGGAAGTGGAGGTAAAACAGAGAGTGTGTGAAGGAAGGAAGGTTTTCGGAGCAATGGGAAGTATGTGGAAGACGAGAAATCTCGGAGTTAAAGTAAAAAGTGCACTGTATCAAGGAATTGTTGTGCCAACAGTGATGTATGGGGCTGAGACATGGGCTCTGAAGAAAAAGGAGAAAAGAGGGCTGGATGTGATGGAGATGAGCTGCTTGAGGAGTATGTGTGGAGTTACTCGTAGAGACAGATTGAGGAATGAAGAGATACGTAGGAGAGTGGGGCAGCAGGAACATTTGTCAGCCAGAGTGGACAGAAGGGTGCTGAGCTGGTATGGTCATGTTGAACGGTGGGAGATGAAAGGCTTACAAAGAGAATATGTGAGTCAGGTACAAGGGGAGATAAAAGGGCAGGAAGACCCCATTGAGATGGAGAGACTGTGTAAGAAAGGCTTTGGATGATAGAGAAATGACTATAGATCAGGCAGGGGAAGTGGTGGTGGACAGGAGTGAATGGAGAATGCTTGTGAATAGTTGAGTGAACACGTGGTCATTTGGAGTAAGGGGTCGGGCGCAAGTTGGACTAGATAATAGTCCATCAGGCGCCTGGCCCGGGGAGACGATTAATATGAAGGGTGTGCCTGGAAGTGTGGTGGGAGGGCTTGTGGCTTTGGCTCCGCTGCATGTCTGCCTGCCGAGATCGGAACCTCTCCGGGTGGTCAGGGGCCGGGGGAGTGCTGGAGCGACCTTGGTAACCCTGGTCTCTGGGTCTTCTGGGTGACCTGGATGTGTGAGAGTTTGTGTTTTTTATCTGTGTTTATTTTTTGTTTTATGTTGTTTTTGTGTTTTCCCTGTTCTTGCTCCGTCTTGAGTCGGCTACCCCCAATATGGGGATTGGGCCTGAGCATATAGATAGATAGATAGATAGATAGATCTCCCCTTAATGTATATGGGATAATGCTAGATTATTTGTATTTACCTTAACCCTTTCAGTATTAGGACGGTGTTAGTCATTATATTCTGGCTATCACTAGACAATTTTTGAGAGATTAAGTAAGAAGGACTTAGGGCAATAAAAGAGGATAAATCTACCTCTTTTATCCCTTCAACTCTCACAGATCCATTTCTAACTTAATAAAATTGTCTATTAGTAGCCAAATATCATGACAAAAATGTTAGGGTTCTTTTTGTTGAGATCTAGAACTATATTGAGAACAAACTAGCGGGGCACTCGGTAGAGAGCATACCTCTGCCTACGCTAGCTTTGTCACAAAATAAGCTTAAATGGACAACAATGACACCAGTGTGACATATGATCTGGATCACTTCATAAATGTAATCACTTCTTCCATGGCGCATATCCTATCTGCCCACCAAATTTCGTGAAAATCGGTACATAACTTTGTAAGATATCTTGTTTACAGACATACAGACAAACAAAAGGAGGCTAAAACATACCCACCATCCAACTTAGTTGGAAGTAATTATTACTATAGGTAGCGCCAACGAACTTGACAATAATCTGGACCCTTTAACTTCTTATAACTCAAAATGAATGAAAGCAATCGGACTGAAATTGTTATCATTTGGGAAGAATCCACCAGGAAATAGGTGTGGAAATTTACAGCCAGTTTCCTCAAGGTCCTTTTGAGTTACGAAGAGGTCACGGATCGAGATAATTGTCAAGTTCGTTGGCTACCTATAGTGGATGATTATTTATAATACTTTATTTTAGGAGAGAGTTCAGAATTTACATTTTTTTTTGGAAAAAGTGCTTGTCTAACTAACTCTTAAAAGGTCCAATGACATCTAATTTCATCCTTAATTTTCTTAAATTTGATTCATTAGGTACTGGTAGGCTACATTACAATATAATTAGTACTGTATATACATACTGTAGAAGGTACACATTATATAATAGACAGTTGTATATACTCAGGCACATACCCTATAGTTGAGGGTGACCGACTCGAGACAGAGCATGAACAGGGACAACACAACACAACATAAAAAACAATAAAAAAAATCACACACATCTAGGTCGCCCAGGAGACCCAGACCTAGTTACCTCAGTAAAAATGGGTGAATAATAACTTAGTTGTGTCAATTATTCTCTAAAATGATAGATGGACCCCCAAATATTGCAAAAATTGGTTTATGAACATAATTTGTAGAATTATATGTGGGGAACAATTTAAATTACTATTCATCATAATTTGTTTTTTATTTCCTGTTTGTTCGTTTGTCAAGTTAAATGGTGGTTAAGGAAATCTTGATATAACCTGTCTTGGATTACGGAGGACCGTAGATGACGAGAACCCAAAAGGGGCTGCTCCGGTGTAGCAAGACTTGTGGTACTTGATGAATAGAATGGAGAGGTGAAGGGACGAATGATGACTCCTGGCAGAAGGAAGCAGCGAGAGGCGAGAACGAGCAAAAAAAGAGGCTGAACGTCATATTTGCCCAGTAAAACATTCCAAGAGTAGCATAACAGTTCTTGGGTTAAAGAGTACCATGGAATTACAAGCTCCAGAGGAAACCACTGATGATGATCAGGTAGCAACTCTTATTATTGTCTGTATCTATATTATTTATATCCTTCTGTGTGTGTGTGAGTGTGTGTAACTCTGGATTTCATAGGTCATAAATAAAACATACAAGATTCATGCTCACATTATTTATTGAACAGAAGTGGAGATTATTTAATACTGGCAGATACTTTGCTTATTTTTTCCTGGGGGACAAAGAGGGGGAGGGGAGGGGAGGGGAAGGGGTGACAAATAGAGCGAGGCGGAAGGGAAAGGGTTGTAGTTGGTAATGGGAAGGGGATAAGGTAACAAATTAATGAAGGGGGAGATGGGAGTGGAAGATAAGGGGGAGGGGAGAGGGGTGACACAAGCTCTCAAAAAAAGGGGAAAGATGACGACAACAGGGAGAGAGGGATAAATTATAATAATGATGGGTTAAAGATAAAAGAGCAATGGGGTAGGAGGAGGGAGGGAGGAAGGGATGCGAGGGGAGAGATATGGTAGGAGATGAGGGAGGTGGGGGTGAACACTGATAATGAGGGATGGGTGAAGGGGAGGGGAAAATGAGGGGAAGGAAGAATGATGTGATGGAGGGGAGATGAAGTTGGGTGGTGGTGGTGGTGGTGGTGGTAGGAGGAGGGGGGGGGAGGGGGAGGGTAGATGAAGTTGGGTGGTGGTGGTAGGGGAGGGGTAAGGGAGATGAAAGGGGGAGGGAGGGGAGAGGAGATGAAAAGGGACTAGGGAGATGAGACACGAAGGACGAGGATAATGACGGTCACTATCTTTGCCCAATCACTAACTTCCCACCATATTCCTCATCACTAACTATATCTCCCATCATTACCACTCTCATCACCATAGCCATTATCTATCATTCTTTATTTTGCTATACCATAATTTGCAACATTATTATTGCAATGTAGAATAAGCAGACCACTGAGTTTTAGGCTTTCGTTTATCACCTGCACCATTGCATCCGTGGTATCTATGTGAGAGAGAGAGAGAGAGAGAGAGAGAGAGAGAGAGAGAGAGAGAGAGAGAGAGAGAGAGAGAGAGAGAGAGAGAAAGAGAGAGCGAGAGAGAGAGAAACACACTTCACTATGTTAAAACATTCTTCATAAAAGTGACGCTAAGAAATTCAAACTTGAACCACAGACATTCATGGAACTAATGAACTAAATAGATCCCATTAATTTAAGTACAGGTATAAAGAACTCCAGCAAAATGTAATAGTCCTAGCTCACGATAGGTAAGGTCTTGTGTTGGCCATAGGATCAGGTAAGATATAATAGTTCTGACTGGATATAGGTACTAACTCACAATTATTAAGTAAAGTTTTGAATTAGCTATAAGATCAGGTAAGGTATAATAGTTCTGACTGGAGATAGGTAGAGTCTTTAAGTTAGCATTAAGTTCAGGTAAGGTATGATAGCCTTGACTCACAATACTTAAGGGTCTGGGTTTGTTATAGGATCAAGTATAATAGTTCTGAATGTCAGGCATTATAACCACTAGGCGACAACATTTAACCTGTTCGGTAAAGTATATTCTTCAGAAATTCACAAGTTTTTGTGCGATTTATAAGAAACTTGTATTTGATAATGATGCATTTCTCTAGGGTGGGATGAAACTATGCTCTATTAATCTTAACAGAACGAGAATTGTCATGTTCCTATACACTGTAGATTGTTGAGCTGTGATTTGATTATAATAATGAAAAATATAGCTTATGCAGGCCACTTTTTCTAAGTTAATTCTTATTCATGAAATAAAGTTATTATTAACTATGAAAACATAGTCTCCATATGAAGCAGAGATGTAGCGGGACCTCAGTCTGCAATTAAGTGTAAGGGAATAATTTTGTTTGCCTGGCTAAGATATTGTTTTTAACATCGTTCTAAACACCAATAACACCCCAAATAAAATTAATGAAAGCATGTTATTCTCCCAGGATTCGAACCCAGAGAATAGTAATATAAATTAAACAAAATCTCCTCCTCCCTACTACCCCTCATCTCACCCTTCTCATTCCCTCCTTCACCCCAACCCTCACCTCATTCTCTCCCCTCTCACCCTTTTTACCCCTCACTCTGTTAAGGCACTGTCACCCCTTGCGCCCCCTTAGTAGCTAGATATATATATATATACACACAGACGCTTCAATAATAAACTATATACAGGGTTAAAGAAGGGGGTTGTGGGAGGGATGGAAAGAATAAAGCGGAAATTATAATAAGAATAGGAATAGACAATATAAAGAGTTTGGAATGGGAATAAGAAGATCGGAGAAGAGGTGGGAATGGAAAGAATAGATTGGAATAAGTAGGCCTACTTGGAATGGGAATAAGAGGCTGGAATGAGAATAAAAGATTGGAATAAGAAATTGAATGCTAGGTTGGAATGGGAATACAATATTGGAATGGAAACCAGTAGAAGTTGAAATATACAAGGGAAGATAATTGAGAATATCAGAGAGAGAAAGGGATAATCTAGAATGGGTAGAACAATTAAGGTTAGTTAGGGTGACTGATATTGTGAAAACTACCAAACTTGATGTATAATAACAATTACATAGTGTATATATATATATATTTATATATGTAATAGTAATAATAATAATAATAATAATAATAATAAATATATATAAATGAAAAATTGAAAAAAGAATATCAAATGAAGCAATAACTGATAATAAAAACTCAATTGTAAATACAAAATACCAATTTATATAACAGGAAAAGCATAATGAGTACATAATAACAATAGTAATACTCATCCATACAGATTAAGTTAAACTATAAATCAAATTGTAATACGTCTAAGCAGTAGTATGACAGCTAAGAGGAATATTTCACCTTAAGGGGGGTCACCTGCTTTGTTTCTCTCCTTTTCTTTCTTTATCTGGCTTGTATCCATTCGGCCCCATTCAGCCTACTGTTTTAAGACATTCATCCCCATTCTGGTGTCGATTTATCGCTCGCCAGCATTGCATGGAGAAATCCGGCTTCACCGGACACATTCTTCTATTGAAAAATGTACAAATTTAGTCTGCTGTCAAAAACAGTTTTAAATATATGCTGGTGAGCGGTATATCGACACTTGGATGGGGATAAATGTATTAAAACAGTAGGCTGAATGGGGCCGAATGGATACAACCCAGAGAGAAAGAGAGAGAAAAAAAAAAAAAAAAAGTGGGCCCCCTTAAGACTCTCACTAATGTGGTAACAATGTATTATACTCTGTCCACCTTAACCGGGCCAAAAATTGCAATCATGTCCCTATTTTGACCACTTGCTCTTAACCCCTTCTGTACCGGCGACGTCTTTCTTGTTATATTATAGGTATATTCTAGCTATGTATATTTAAGAAGGATCTGTGGTAGTAAAAAAAGGCTAAGTGAGATAGTTGGAAGCCTGTTAATTTCTGGAGGCCCTACAGTATTTAAACTGAAGAAAATTGTCTAATAGGAGCCAGCATGCCGGGTTTACATATTACCTAAGTTAACATATAGACACATGATAACCGGTTTGGAGAGTCATTCGGATCTTTCAAACAAAATCCAAAAGACTGAGAACTTTCACACTTCCGGACAAGGCCTCTTCAATTATTTTGAAAAATGGGTTTTACTATAATAATATGAAGTAGAGCTGTAGTAGTTCCATTTTCTGCAGTTGTGTGTCAGGAAACAGCTGCTAGGAAAATAAAGTTGTGGCCCGGTTAAGCTGACCAGAGTTTAGTTATCTGGGCACACGGGACCAGACTCAACAAGCATCACATAATTATATTCACATTCTTACGGTCGGCCTGTAGCTCACCAAATACAATCTAAACACTAAATACAATCCCAAGATCCAATAAAGTACAAACTCCATATATAATCCTGACACCAAAATTCCTACAGCCAAGCTCTTCCTTTGATTCATTATTTTTAACATCGTTCTTAACACCAATAACACCCCGAATGAAATTAACGAAAGCATGTGTATCCCCGGGATTCAAACCCAAGACACCACATACAGAACTTACATGCTCCAACCATTACATTATCAAGACAGTAATAAGTACAGTACATGACCACGATTGATAACCATATATCATTGCAGACTCACAGAGGGATGCTCCTGGATAACATGATGTGTGGGGGTTATGGAGAAGGTTTGTGACTCGGCGAAATATGCTGAAGTACTGATGATGATGATCTAAATTTAGTATACAGGTCTCCCTCACTATCCGATGCCCCGATATACGATATTATTATAGGTGTTTAGATGTTTGTGTTTGTGTTTTGGCTGGTCCGAGAACGCATCCCCATTTAACCCATAATTTTAGGGTTTGCTATAAGATTTTTGTATTCAAGATCGGGTTTTCACGAACATAACCCAATCGTAAATCGAGGGAGACTTGTACAAGCCTTCTAAGCTAAAGCCACTTGTAAGGCTACGGGATCCATGATATGCCGAGAAAGTGTAAGTATAGAACATACAGTATACTTTGTTGGCATATTGAATACTTGCAGTACAAAACATGAATCAATACTTTGTACTCTCTTTGGAAACTCATTTCAAAGATGAATGAGAAATGTTGAAAGTACAAGAGATTTTGTCGCGAACCCTGGCATAGTCAGTAGAGCGGAGGCTGCTGATCAAAGGGTCAGCGGATCAAGCCCGCACTGTCAAAATATTATTGGTAGATGTAAAGCCTGGGCAACTTGACCTAGCGATTCGGGACAAATGTTTAATGTTTATGGCCACCCCTTCTCGGGAATTATGCCGTCGGGAAAAAAATATATAAATATATATATTTTTTTAAACATACAGTACATTGGATCCCTTCTGAAAAGTGGTGCATAACAATTGACTACATAAAATATTTGCCTTAAAACTATAGCATAACAAACTTATTATCATTGCAGAGGAGTTTAAAAGTGGACCTCTCATTACACCGACCTTCTCTAATCTTGTATCGCTGTATTTCACATAATGTAACTCTGAGGACCATCATTAACCCCTTTTGTACCGGCGGCGACTTTTTCATTTCATATTAGATATATTTAGACGATTTTGTGCAGTTTAAGAAGGAAGAGTGGTAGCAAAAAGGGTTGAGTGATATAGTTTGAAGTCTTTTTAGTTACTGGAGGCCCTTTTTAAACTGAATTAAACGGTCTAACAATCGCCAGAATAAAGTTAAAAGGTCGTCACCGGTACTGAACAGGTTAATAAAATCTGAAACCTAAACTAATCCAGGCATATAATTTAGTGAGCTACACGCCAACCTTGGTGAACATGGCTGAGAGACACATAGCCAGCGCATAGACTAATAATCATAAATAATAGTATAATTAGCTAAGTCAAACCCTTTATCTACATAACATAGGTTTAAGCTAGAAATTATAAATATAACCTCCATGAACAGAACCTCAACCCCTTCGGTACCGGCGACGTCTTGTTAATTCTATTCTAGCTATATTTAAACGATTTAGTGCAGTATAAGAAGGATCGACCTGTGGTAGGAAAAAGGGTTAATTAAGACTTGGGACACCACACCCAGAACATAAGCATCTAAACAATTACACCACCAACACAGTTAAAAGTAAAGATATTTTGAAGCCTGTTAATTGCTAGTTTTCTGTGTATGGCCACCCTCATTAAGGGGAGTAAGGCATCCAGCAATAGATAGATAGAATTGCTGGAGGGCTTTTTGAAACTAAATAAAATGGTTTAATAGTAGCCAGAATAATGTCAAAAAGACGTCGCTGGCACAGAAGAGGTTAAGGCTGTTGTTCGCGTTTTCAAAGTATCTACTGTATCATAAATACTCTCGGGGTAAAACCATTGACCTCCACTACAAGAATCTGGACAGGTCATTGCTCGCACTGCGCTATGTAAACAATTGAAGTCACCGCACGGGAATTCGGAAAGACTTAATGTAGATCGTGCGTTAAGTGAACACATAATTACTGATGGAATATTAGTCCGCAAGCCTTCAACTGTCTGTTGTTGTTGTTGTTGCTGCTGTTCCTCAAGCTGCCTGGCCGAACAGCCCCAAGGCCCCGAGCAAGGCCAAGGCCATAACCCAGCGCCCCCACAGAACCCTCCCTGCCGACCACAATAAAGCCTGGGTGACCGAAGCCACTCCAAGGCAGGGAGCTGAGGAGGGTGCGGAAATGCCCGGGAAACCAAAGCCCAACCCAGGGCCCTGTGCCCCTCTGCAATTATGAAGAGAAAGTTGAGGGGCAAAGGAAAAAAGTGACGCTTTGGCTTCCAATCTTGGTAGATTGGGAGGTCAATCCACGGAAGAGACGCCGTCACTTGAGATCTAGAAAATATATAAGTAAAAGGAACAGTCCGAGTAAGCAATGGGTATGGCAGAGATTGCTCAGTTCTCACTCTGATAGACCAGCCCATCGCCTTCAACTGTCTGTTTCGGCAGTTAGACTGTCAAGCGGAACTACAAATGGCATATATTTGTAGAGTCAACTTTCTGCTCCCTATGCAATTTCAATGGAAACAGAATTAGTTGTGGTGGCTTCAACTGATGCGAGCAATAAGTCATCCAGTTATTTATAGAGATTGATGAGTAAAACAATGACTCCAACACACCTTAATCAGAAACTTAACTTCTAGTTTCTGAATATCAGAACTTGTCAACTGTACAGAATATCTTATAAAAATGTATACACATTTTGAAGCATATGTATTATGCAGTGAAGGCACACCTCACTTAAAGCCTCCTCATTTCAATATTTTTCATTCTTACTTTGTTCATTAGAAAACAAAACTCACTTAAAATTGTTAGGCTTCTTAATTAACTTGCAAATGATAACAAAAATACAGTAGTGCACCACTGCATGAAACTATAGGAGAAACTTGTTTCATCTAATGTTGCATACATCTAGAATGTAGCTACAATTTGAGAATTAGTTTATATCACATTATAGGACAAGAGACTGAAACTGCACGTATGTGTGGAGCACTCAGTCTTAAAATGTTATGTATGTATGTATGTATGTAATTCATCAATGATGCCTAGATGTTATTTGATATTTTAAACATCTTGACAAAGTGAAGGCCCTGGTTCAGTAGGCTGACAAATTACATCTTTCACTCCATTTATTGACAAAGTGAAGTATATGATTCATTTTTTGCATTTATCAGACCCTCATATATTTAATTACTGCTACTTCAAGTAATACATTCACAGTGTATATACATTTTTATGCGATACTCTGCATTATTATATATTGCAAAGGTGGTTGCAAGTCTCCTCAGGCCCCAGCATGGATTTCTAGAGAGGAGTTGAAGAGTTCACAAGTTGGTTTTACAGAGGTGACAGAACGTAGAACATCTCGCGCTACAGAATTATAATTTGAATAAAGCGATGTGCAATTAAGCTTCTCCAAGTTGGCTTGCCTGACTATCAGTCACACCACCAGTCTATGTGTCCTTGCCCTCAATTTGAAAGCCTTTAAAATGATAATAAACAATAATATTAACTGTAAGGCAAAGTTATAGTATTATTGTAATCATATAACAATATCTTTAATGGTAATGATGTTTGTCTTATAATATTCCATATATAATAAATTGCAATCATGATTGTGATGATTAAAATAGAGGATCTAAGCTCCCTGTATGAAGGCTACATGTAGGGCCGTATTCAGGAACACGTTGGAAGGGGGTTGCCTACACCACGTCGAGCAAAGGCAAAGGAACCGAGTGCTGGTTTATGAAAACTTGGTATCGCCCGGTTTCTTAAAGACTGAAGTTTATGTTTACTTATTGTAATTATTTATGTGTTGGGAAATACTATGGATAATCATAATATTTGGATTGTCATTTAAAGTCGCACAAGCTTATGGAGATTTGTTTTAAAGGAGCGCGAGTTAAATGTTCATTAGCTCTGAGTACTTGATGGATATTCACCCTTATGTACATTGCTATCAAGTAATTTTTCTAGAATATCTTTACATGATTAAAAGAAAAGGGACATATTAGTACTTCCAAGAATATTTCTAAAAACATTGGAGGGAAAAATCCTTATAAAACACCTAGCTGCACCTAATACTCATTAAAATCACATATAAACAGCTAAAGGCACCTAATACTCACTGAAGCCGTATATTGACAGCTTATATGCTTACTATATATATATAAGAAATAGATACCTACAAGTAATTAATCCAAATACAGTAGTAACAGATAAGGGCACCTATGATTCAAATAAACCACATATAAACTACTGCACGCAACATTAACATCTAAGAGGCTATGAAGATGATTCTTTTTCATGGAACACAATTCTAATTTGTTTCTTCTTCACTTGTACATTGTAGAAACTGTGTGTTCAAATGTAACACAAATTATAGGCTACACATAAATAAGTGTTTCAATCCTTTACTGTTCCAATTAGCACATCTAAACAATTGGGACACTTATTATGTGAATCATTTTTGTTACATTTGAACACACAATGTTTAGACTTGTAGGTATGCCGAGAGAACAAGAGTTGAGATGTTCTAAATTGAAAGACAAGTAGCTTGAGGTCAATCTCAAACCAAACTTTGCATCCACCCTAGCATTTTGATTATTTTGATTATGCAAGTAAACTTGGTGAGATAGATTGATTGCTGAATTGTGTAAGGCACTAACTGATTGATCTTATTAGTCATTAATTACTGTACAGTATAGCAAAACTACAGTAAAACCCATCTTATTCGGACACCCATGTTTCCGGAAGGAGGGAAGGTTGGAACATTAAAAAATATAGGCTTCCGGAACCCCATGACTTTCAGACTAGGTATCCTTAAACTCTCTCTCTCGGACAATGTCCGAGAGAAAGAGGTAATTGTCTGGACACCTGATATCTGGTTCTGACTGACGTGCTTCACACTTCCGTAAATTTTGCACTACTAGACAGGGTATCCTCTCAATTACTATCAACTCTCTGTGCTTAGAATTGCTTAAAAGAAGTTGATAAGGTTTATGCAAAGGATGGATTGTGACTGTTTCTTTCCTTCCATACTATGCAAGTATCAGAGTGACTTGAGGGCATACAGTAATTTTGAACTATGGAAAGGGCCCACTCTTCCCTTCCCGTCGTTCTTCTCATTGATGGAATGGAAGGGCGAGTTTCTTCCCACGTTCAACACTATAGGCCTTGGAGTAGCTCAGACGATCCTGGTCTTTGGCAATGACCCAAGAGTAACCAAGTGAAGGACAAGGGAGGGAGGGCAAGCTTAACCATTTCTGTACATTGGTGCTTCTCTCCATTATATTCTGGCTATCTTCAGACAATCATATTTAGATGAGGAAGTACCTGTGGGAGTCAAAGGGTTAACTAAGATAGTTATACCCATCTGCTTCTTACAGGTATTCCCAAGTCCAGCCTTATGAGGGCTTTTGCCCAATAGGTTGTTGATAAATGTATGTATATACTCAGGCACATACCCCATTGCTGGGGGTGGCCGACACAAGACAGAGCCCGAATGGAAACCTTTAAAGTTCCTATTCTCAGGGTCCGAGACCACTTCCGCGTTCCCTCGCTCCTTTCTCTGTCTCGTCGAGTAGGAGAATTATAGGTATTCCCAAGTTTCATAAAGTCATCCAATGGAAAGCACAATAATATTGCAAAGACACCATAGTACTGCGGGGGTTGAAAACTATGTATCATTATGACATTTGTATACAGCTCTCCCTCACTATCAGATGGCCCGACTTACGATATTATTATAGGTTTTTAGGTATTTGGGTTTGGGTTTTGGCTGCTCCGAGAACGCATCCCCATTTACCTTATTCATTTCAGGGTTCGCTATACGATTTTTCTATTTAAGATCGGGTTTTCAGGGACATCACCCAATCGTATATCGAGGGAGACCTGTATCTAATACTGTACTAAGGAAGAGGTTTTCTCTTGGGCACTGTAACTGCATGGCAAGGAGATGAATATAGATTTCTAAGACCTCACGATATACTTAAATATTTGTATGACTAAGACTAAGGAATCGTTTTCTCTCTAGGTATATAATGTAGACTGTACAATTCAGAAGGAAAGTTGTTACTAGGCATTATATTATTGTTCTCTGGGTGAGTGGCAGTAATGGTGTAGAAAAAACATTAATTATTGGTACCTGTGGCAACTTGGCTTAAGGGGGTAGTGCTTGTTTTTTGGTCTATGTACAGTATTTATAAATTTATTTTTGAGTTTCCTCGCTAGACCTCAATCAAGCTTAAAATAACACCCCCTAGACCCCCTTTCAAGATAGATTTGTAAATTTTTCGGTAGAAAAATGTTCCGGCCGAAGGCCTCTTCCTTCTATAATTACAGGCTCGCTATCACTCGTCAGGAAAAATCGACACCTAATTGGCACGAAAGGTCTTAATATTGACAAAGAAATGAGGCGAAAGGTCTTAAAAATCACCAAACTAATGGAACGAATGTCTTAAAATATCAAAACTAATATGCTAAACATGAGGGAGAAGGGGGTCCATTAAAAGCGACTACCTCGCCCTTAACCCCTTCAATACAATGGGGTCCTTCTCACTTTATTCTGGGTAGCACTAGGTGATCTTATTCAGCTTAAGAAGGGCCTACAGAAATCAAAGGGGTACTAACAACTATCACAGTTAGACTTTGACTCTTAAAGATCCTTGGAGAACTGAATAAAATAGCCTAGTGCAAGCCAGATTGAAATAGAAAAGCCAGCCATGTGCCAAAGGGGTTAATATCTGTATTATGGCTAGACAAAGACACCTAAACCCTAACTGAAGAAAGGTCGCAGGAATTGTGGTATAGGGAAGGGCAACTGAGGCGGTGGGGGCGGGCGGAAATTGACCGGCCTGAAGACCGGGCCCGAGGGTGGATGAGGGGGTGGTGGGGGTCTGGGGTTCTGGGGGAAAGATCTTGGGGGCTGGGGCACCTGCTGGGGAGGTGGGGGCGGGGTGAGGCCCTCGTTGAAGACGCTCGCGGGGCGGGGCTGCCGGGGCGGGGGCTGGATCGGGGCCGGTGCCGGGGGTCG
The DNA here is from genome assembly GCA_032716605.1 of Paralithodes platypus. Lineage (NCBI taxonomy): Eukaryota > Metazoa > Arthropoda > Malacostraca > Decapoda > Lithodidae > Paralithodes > Paralithodes platypus. The sequence continues at coordinate 26,422,664 of CM064576.1, read as the reverse complement.
GGGCTGCTGCTGTGGTGGACGGTTGGGATCCAGGATATTGCCACACTGGGCCCTACATAAACTATCCCGAAGAATCTCGTCTAAACCAAATCGCGACCGCAGCTCGAAGCAGTTTACTTTGAGCGTCTGACACTGACTACCGGAGGGGGTGCAGGTACAGAGGGTGCAGGGTGTGGGTGTGCGGGTGTCACCAACACCCACTGCCTGGTTGCCAATAATACAGTTGTTAGTGTCACGCCACAGCTCCAGGTTTATTCGTGGCACAGCGTTGCACGGCACTCGCTCGTTCCTGCAACACAAAAAATTGTCATATGAGTACAGTACAGTATGTTATAACAGCCTTGCTATATAATATTTCTATATAAAATTCACTATCGCACAGCACATCCCAATCTTATAGCAAGGGAGGTCTGTATTTCATATATAGTAAATATAACCCAAACCCCAGCTTACAGGAAGTTGTGTGGCATATCGAAGACTCTGGCTTGGACGGTGTCGACGGCGTCACAGTTCTGGCAGATGAGTGAGGCCATGGTGACGCGACGCACCTCCGCTAATTGTTGCTCTGTCAGTCGCAGGCTCGGGTCTGATGTCTCAAACCTGGCAAAGGAGGAGAGGGCGTGCGGATTAGACAAAATGAGTGACTGGTCCACTGTGGTAATGGATTAACACTACCTCAGATTACCTTCTACTCCCGGGGCTGTTCGGCCAGGCAGCCTAGGGAACGACAACAACCTTCAACTCCTGACATTAGCCAGGATAAAACAGCATGAAGATAAAACTCACCAAAATCTATCACACTTTCTAAGGAATGAGAATTGTAGCCCAAGAATACAGCCGAAGGTCGGTCCGATGATGCCTCCCTGTAGCGGCGTTTCACACAGACCACCCGTGAACAAGTCAATGTCCTCCACGCTTCCATACACCTAAGGGAGGAAATGGAAAAAATTAGAGCTAGCTAATGGTTTTCTGTGTACTTGAGCAAGTGTTTAAATGCGCCTCAAGAACTTCTGATGTTAAGAACAAAAGAGCTTCCACTGCATTAAAGTCGGAGGAAGACAAAACTGGAGCTAAGACTAGAAGCTCCTTAAGCATAAACATTTGGTGAAGTAGCTTGTGGGGTAAAACTCTAATTAGGCCCTTTACTGTCAAAATAGATGCTGATTTCAATAAGTCACAGGGAGTGTCACTCCATTGTGTATCTTATGGCTACGACCGCAGCCCAATTGGGCGGCAGCCCGAGAGTCACGCGGCCCAATTGTGCTGCGGCCCGAGCGTCATGGGACCATACGGTACAATAGTCGTCCTATGATGGGAAATGGGAGGCCGCGTTCTCTCTTTTTATGAATGTTAAGTTACAGGGTCTAGCTGTGAGAACCACCATCACCACAACTACCACAATAACAACAATTACTACTACAGTACAAGCAAGTACAATCACACCCATCACAATAACAACCACAATAACTACCATAATACCAATCACACCACCATCACTCACCCTCTGCAGTTTGCTAATCAGTTCCGGCTTGATTTCTCTCCCTAAATCGTTGAACGACCTGGCCCTGCGCAGATTACACACAGCCCTGTAGTCATTATAGGATCTTAGGCCATGTTCCCTGCCTCTTTGGATGTTAAGTGCTGCCAGGTCCAGCCCGGAGAACGGTACATCGGAGTCTTCAAAGAGATGGTTGGTGATCTCCTTGGTGAGGAAGTTGTCGAGGGTCTCCATGGGGGTGTTGATCAGTCCGCGTACCAGCTCGTCAACCATTTGGGGTTCCAGTCTGAGGTGAAAATATATAAGCCATAAGATCAGATAGGGGAAAAAAGGAATAAGTATTATAATGTAAAACTTGCAAAATAAACAAACCAAAACTGGGACGACATAAGATAAACGCAAAGCAACTAATCAAAATCGCTATGTGAAAATAACACTTAACCCTCTCACGTTCTTGACGCAATTTTGAGCCTATTGGAGATACTTTAAAGCCTTTGTTACCATCAGGGGTATTTAGAAACCTTTAGTTTAGTTACTTCAACCTCTGCAGTTGTCTTTGAGTTAGCTGTGGGCAGAAAACTAATTTTGGAGAGGTAATTATAAGAGTGAGAGAACTCTATTTATTATTGCTAATCTGGCAACCTCTGCATCATAAAAACATGAAAGGATTAATAAAATAAATTTTGAAATAAAAGAACACAATCCACCACATAGGGTGTACATCACTACATGCACATACCGGCCTGTATATCAGATTTTTTTTTTTTTTTTTTTTTTTTTTACCAAACGCCGTAATTCCCGAGAAGGGGTGGTCATGAACATTGGGCGATTGTCACGAAACACTAGGTCAAGTTCCCTAGGCTTGACATAAGAATTACCATCATATATTATGCACCCACATACCCTATAATCATGTAAGGAAAAGAAGCCATATCAATTAAATCCTTTAGACAAAAGATATTATAGACACACCATAAGATCAGTTACGAACAAGAAGGAGGTACATTAACTAAGTTATACAGTCATCAGAAAAGTTATCGTACACAATTCATAAAGATAGAGTATGGGAAAGAACGGGCTGCCAATATGAACACAATGTGTAACTGTCTAAATATATAGCCTACTGTTCCATGAAGAAAAGCACAATAACTGCTATAACCTAATGGAAGAAGTACACAAACCATAATATTGGGTAAGGAAAAGAAGGGGCATAGTATTATTTTTAACATCGTTCTTAACACCAATAACCCGTCATATGAAGTAAATGAAAGCATGTGATCTTCCCAGGATTCGAACACAGGATATCACATACAGAACTTACACACTTCAACCATTACACCATCAAATTAGTTAAAGGTACAGTACATGACCACGATTAATATCCATTTATTGAATACTTAACCCTTTCACGCATTTATGACGCAGAGCTTGCCAGATTACCAATAAGAAATAGAGTTCTCTCACTCTTATAATTACCTCTCCAAAATTAGTTTTCTGCCCACAGCTAATTCAAAGACAACTGCAGAGGTTGAAGTAACTAAACTAAAGGTTTCTAAATACCCCTGATGGTAACAAAGGCTTTAAAGTACTGTATCTCCAATAGGCTCAAAATCGTGTCATATGCGTGAAAGGGTTAACAATTGCTTCATGATAGGCGATATATCAGGATACAGTAGTTGTAAGAGCAACCTTACCCTAATCCTTCTATCTCAACCCTGTTGAGGCTGTTCGGCCAGGCAGGCTAGGGAACGACTACTATCCTCACACATTATGTTGCACACCTGAACCCTACTGTACTTGAATCATGAATAAAAACTCTACCCTCACACATTATGTTGCCCACCTGAACCCTACTGTACTTGAATCATGAATAAAAACTCTCCTAAGAAATAGCACATTTCAATTAACTACTGTATGATAATAGCGTAAGCCATAAAAATACCGTCAACTACTTTTGTGACCTTGCCATGCATTGAAATACTTTGATGACTTAACAAAATCAAATATATCCTATAGTACTAGTGTACAGTGGTCCCTCGCGTTTGGCGTGTTTCAGCTTGGCGAAACACAGTACAGTATTGGCTATAGGTTGGATATGGTACCAGAATCCTAATTTGGCACTTCAAATTAATTTTTGGCGAGAATGCGGACGTCACAGAATGACGTCGGCCCATAATGCACCGCCCGCAAGCGTCAACAACCACCACACTCACTCGTCTCACCAAGCCTAACTCTAAATAATGCATGGTAAATAAAATCTGTTATCTATTATCTATTGTCTTTTTTATTGCTGTTAATGTTTCATGTATTATGTATTTGCTTTTAAGCAGTTAAAGCACGAAAATGGAGGTCAAAAGACTAATGGATAATTTTCCCATTTAAAGTACTATTCGCAGTTGGCGAAATTCACTTTTGGCGCTGGTTTGGCTAGACTAATTAAATTGTCAAATGCGAGGGACCACTGTACACATACAAATGGAAGGGTGGTCTCTTCAATATGCATCCCTATATGTCCTTACCAGTGAGCGGGAATCTGGTATGAAGGCTGAATTTTCCAACGAGTTCAATGCCCTTGGAAACAGGAAAAAAAAAAAGTGTTGTGCTTGAAACTAAAAATTATAAACATACCAAATTACTTGACATAATACTTACAACATATCAGGATTGAAGAAGCTTTTCCTCAATTCAACTTGTGGGACTTCGTTGGTATTGAAAGTGGTGTCCATCCTGAGCAGAGAACTTCGGATCAGCGAGTGGCCGAAGCGGAAGGCTGCCGTTGCGAATTCATTGAGGATGCCAGGGTTGCAGTTTCCGTCGTACTCTGAGGTTGAAAGACAAAAACTTAAACATGAGAAGGATATATAGAAAAAAATACTCTCAACTATTATGATTCCTACCTTCCGTCACATAAACATTTCCTAACTCTGCTCCCTGGAAGCAGGTATGAGGCATTCCACATAAGCCCTTCAACCCAGTGATGTTTATTTTACATCTTCTAGCTACTACCAGACAATTTTTTATTCAGTTTAGGAAAAATATCATAAAGCCAGAGGGATTAAAAACTATCCCCATTAACCCTTTCACGCAATCTCTGCCATACCCATAGCTTAGGCTACTCTGACTGTGACTCCTGACCATGAAAAGAATGCCTCTCCCCCTGAAGGGAAAGGTGTATGCCTCATGTGTTAGAAGTGCAATGATGTATGCCTCAGAAACATGGGCCGTTAAAGTAGAGGATGTCAACAGAATGGAGCGTAATGAGATGAGAATGGTGAGATGGATGTGTGGGGCCAGGCTACAGGATAGAATAACAAATGTTGACCTGAGGAGACGTTTAGGTATAAAGAGTATTAGCGAGGTGATGCGTACAAGTAGACTGGGATGGTATGGACATGTGGAGAGAATGGATGAACAAAATTGGGTGAAAAAAAGCAGGTCTGTGATTGTGGAGGGAGCTGCACCAAGGGGTGGACCGAGGAAGACCTGGGATCGGACTATACGCGCCGATCTCAAATCCAAGAACTTGACAAGTGAAGCAGCCCTTAACAGGGTTGCCTGGAACGCCGCCATTAGTTCAAGAGACTGGAACTCCACTTATGTGTGGAATACTCAGTCTTAAAATTTGATTTATGTATGTATGTATGTATGTATGTATGTATGTATGTATGTATGTATGTATGTATGTATGTATGTTCCTTTTATTTATATATTTTCTAGATCTCAAGTGACGGCGTCTCTTCCGTGGATTGACCTCCCAATCTGCCAACCTAGAGGTTGGCAGATTGGAAGCCAAAGCGTCACATTTTTCCTTTGACCCTCAACTTTCTCTTCATAATTGCTGAGGGGCACAGGGCCCTGGGTGGGGCTTTGGTTTCCCGGTCGTTTCCGCACCCTCCACAGCTCCCCGCCATGGAGTGGCTTCAGTCACCCAGGCTTTATTGTGGTAGGCAGGGAGGGTTCTGTGGGGGCGCTCGGTTATAGCCTTGGCCTTGTTCGGGGCCTTGGGGCTGTTCGGCCAGGCAGCCTGGGGAACAACAACAACCCTTTCACACACGTATGGACGCCAGGGTTGCCGATTAGCAATCAGAAATAGAGTTCTCTCAATCTAATAATTACCTCTCCAAAATTAGTTTTCTGCCCACAGCTAGCTCAAAGACAACTGCAGAGGTTGAAATAAATAAACTAAAAACTTTAAAGTATCCCAGAATAGGCTCAAATGGCATCCTGTGCGTGAAAGGGTTAATTCAAACCCATGACGATTGTTTGATTATAGTGCAGCAGCCACCTAATGATTCTGATTAAGGTTAGGGTAGGTGTCTTGTAGTGAAAAGGTTAACAACAGGAGGAGATCAGGAGAAAACAGCATGATTGAACTATTTCCCTTAAGCTTTGTTCTTTATACTATACTCCTCTGACTGCTGTACTGTGTACTACTTACGTCTATAAAACCTTCCGAACTCGTAGTAATAAAAATAGCGGGAGTAATGAGGTACTGATGTAGAATAGTAGAATTAGATATACAGTATTATGAATTATTTAAGTTAGACCGCAGTAAAGCTGCTTTTCCTGCTAGTTAACCTACCACCATAATATCCCTCGGACTTGAGCCTGATGGAGTATAGATCCATAGCGTTCCATCCCATGACCCGCGGGAGGAACTCGTTGTAGACTACGTGCTGCCACTGGGCCGTTAGTATCCTTCGTGATTCCTGGTATAGCCGCTCGTCATCCCAGTGAGAGTTGATCTGTGAGGGGCAGGTTAGATTAGAGATGATAAACGGTACATTTACTTATACATTTTGACCTGTAATACATATAAAATACAGTACATGCAATACTGTAGTCTAAACATCCCTTTCTTCTACACTGTAATGGCTCAGACGGGGTTGTCTTTCAGCAGTTAGACTGTAGTAATATAAATTCTTACTCCACCATGTTATCATTGTGGAAGATGCTGGCATTGTACTAAGAGTGCATTAGCAAGACTCAACAAAGTCCAACAGCGGCACCTATTTGCACCACACCCAGCCTCAACAGTGCTACAAGACAGTGCCATTATAATGTGAATCTTGCAAATTAAACAAACCAAAACAGGGGCGACACAATTACATTGTAAAGGCGAAAGAACTTATCAAAATCGCTATGTGAAAATAGCGCTTTAATCATAACAGGACCATAACAGGACTTTATTGTACTGTATAGGATGACTGCTGGTCCAACCTTTCGCCATCCTCCCTTCCAGTCGCCTTGTAGGTATAAGCAGTGTATATTTCTTTCACAACATGCCATGATTTTCATAGTATATTCCATCGACCTGATATATCACAACCCTTATCCCAGTTTTATAAGAATTCTGTTCTAAACCTAAAGTGGGCTGCTTAAACAACGGTACTTATCTTTACTAAAAGAAAAGTGTGGGGATCAGGTTAGATTAGAGAAGAACAAAGGAGAACTATACTCCTTGGTTCATCTGGTAACATATAATACATTACAGTACTGTAGGCTACATACATCTCTTACCAGATGAATGACAACACAAAATAAACTGTTTTAGGATCTGTTAAACACAAAACTTATATAACTTATATTATTATGATGTAAAACTTGCAAAACAAACAAACCAAAACTTCGAAGAACACAGTAAAAAGAGAAAACTAATCAAAATCGCTATTTGGAAACAACGCTTAAGCAAAATATTAATTCTTTATACTGTAAGTAAAAGAACACAATCCACCACATAGGGTGTACATTACCTCATGAGCAAGTTAATCTGTTTCCCAAGCAAACCAATCGCACACACAACAGGTTAAACTTTACAATGATATAAGTTACAGTACATGTATGTTTTTTCTAATGCCAAGCCCATAATAAAATGTGTAATCTACTAATCTATTTTGTTTTATTTATTTCACTCCAACACCAAACACCTCCAATGAAATTAATGAAAGCATGTGATCCACCGGGATTCGAACCTGAAGACTCAATGCTTTTCTTTCTCATGCAGCCTCTCTAATCAGGCCCCTAATAGGAATGAAATTCTCTTGCCTGAAGAATGAGAATAATTGCTTTTTAAATATTTGTTCAACACAAAATGTGTACATTTATATACATTAATGTAAGAGATTAAGTTCTTTATTTAATCTGTTGAACTGAAGAAAGTATTATAGGGAAGGCATTATTTCTACTCAACACCACGGACCCTGGACAATCCCTCAGCGATGCGGTTGTGTTCTCTCATCCAGATGGTGTGGACGACGGCCAGGCCCGGCTGTTCCGAGGAGCGGGTGTCACCAGCCTTGAAGCACAGGCCACTACCAGCCTTGCACTCAGGGTTGCCACTCTCCTGCAGGGGAACAAGAGAATGAACACATTAGATATTAAAAAGTTATATCATGTATCAGATGTCTTGATAGCGTAATGCTTTAAGTATATGATATTTTTTGGAGCCCGTCAAAAATTTCTTAATTTAATGGGCTCAGCCATGTATTAAATGATTTATTTTACGTTGTATTATTTTGTATGTTTATTATGGCTAATAAAACCATTTGACTTTGAATTTGAATTTTGACTTGGCTTAGTGTGCAGAATTTTGGTGTGGGTATCCTAGGTTCGAGTCCTTGGATAATCACATGTATTCATTACTTTCACTGATTTCATTAGTTAGGTTTATTTGTAAATTAATTGGTAGGTTGGTGAAAACAAATATGAATACAAATATAAAATATCAAGAGGAATTTATCATATACAGTATATAAATAAGCAGATCAAAATATTATCCAGATGTATATAATATATATATATTTTTTTAAATGGTATCAACATTGCATTACAGTGCACATTTCTTTGGAGTTAAGACAAATCAAAGATAGTGAAAATTGTAACAACTAAAACATTATAGTGGGAACAGGAAGTATGGCAGGTGGATTTCAATAGTTTAGGCATTGAGATTTTAACAACTTTATTATGCTAATGTAATTTTCACTTTATTTTGGTTAAAAATGTACTTTTTCATGCAGATTAGGAATGCCCTCCAACTTTCTTTTCAAACCATTGAACTACTCAAATGCTTTCTATATTGAATAAAGTTGTCTAATGATAGCCAAAATAAAATGAAGAAACGTATCAACACAATGAAGGGGTTATTAGCCTTCTGTACCGGCGACGCCTTACTAAATATATTCTACCTATATTTAGACGATTATATGTAGATTAAGAATGACCTGTGGGAGTAAATAGGGTCAAGTGAGATCATTCGAAGCCTGTTCATTGCTGGAGGCCCGTTTAAAACTGAATACAATTGTGTAATAGTAGCCAGAATAAAGTAAAAAGACAACACCGGTACTGAAGGGGTTAATAGCCTTGAATATGACTTTACTCCGAGGAAAAGTGTGAAGGAACTATGACTATTTACTAGCTAATGATAATGTCGGACAGGTTGGGAGAGAGTTATTCTGACCAGGATTCGAACCCACTCACTCCAGGTATGTTTGGGAGAGCTGGGCACCGTAACCACTCGGCCATGAGCTCATGGCCGAGTGGTTACGGTGCCCAACTCTCCCAAACATACCTGGAGTGAGTACGTTCTGACTATTTCACTGTACCTGAGGAAGGAGGGGCTTAGCAAGGCCGATGGTGGTGACATTAAGCCGGCCGCCCTGGTTGAACCTCAGCTCCCGCGCCTCACACAGCTCCTGACCGTAGATGTGGGAGGAGTCCAGGAAGGCTGTGTTCTGGTTGATCTGTTCACGAGGGCCTAGAGTCTGCTGGCCGGGCAGTGATCTGTTGGCAGAGAGATGGGCATGAGAGGAAGTGAAAAATATTCCTGTGATAAGTTGTGCAATACAATGCAAAATACAAGGATGTGAGAGGGATGAAGAACGGTTGAATCCAAGAACGCAAACAGTATTCTGGTTGATCTGGTTAAAGGGTCATAAAGTCTGTTGTTCAGAAAGTAATCTGGGGGGAGAGGGAGAGACTATTGTTGTGATATGTGGACGAGGTCTGTGCTGGAGGAAGATTGAACGTGTAAGAGAAAGAAAGGAGTGATAGTGAAAGTTGAGGGGAAGAAGACTGGTTAAAAAAGTTAAGGATAACTGATATGAGGAGAAAGAGACGGAAAACATAGCTCCTGCCCATAGATGTGGGAAGTGTCAAGGAAGGCCGTGTTCTGGTTGATCTGTTTACGAGGGCCTAAAATCTGTTGCCTGCAAAAAGGGGGAGATTATTGCTATGAGAAGACATGGAATACTGCATAAAAAAGGATATTATAATGTAAAACTTGCAAAATAAACAAACCAAAACGTATACGAACACAGTAAAAAGAGTAGGCCTATAGAAGAAATTAACAAAGCCAAGATAAAATGGACTGTTGATAAAGTGGCAAACCATATTAAGGTGAGGAGAGAAGTGGACCACTGTGAGAAAGTTAGATGAGAGAGAGAAAGAGAGAAGCCCTGGAGGACTGTTATGTGTCCTAGATTATCTGTTTGCTGGTCAGCGAGAGGTGAGGAGGATTGAAATCAGAGGGAGTGGTAAAATGGTGGAGAAGATTGATGTGAGGAGAAGCAAAACAAATTAAAATGCAGAAGAGAAAGTTTGAGTGTGTGGTAAGAAATGGATGAATAGAGATACAAAAGTATCAAAAGACTAAATAAATGAAGTTTGAGTGTGTGGTAAGAAATGGATGAATAGAGATACAAAAGTATCAAAAGACTAAATAAATGATCACAGTGTTAACTATTATATTAATATATTTTACCTCTGATGAATTAAAATTAAAGGGCTATGAGAATAACAGTAAGTAGTTAAGGTTAATAAAAAAAAAATCCAGACACTATACTGTATATATTAAATACAAAATAGTTGGGTACATATGAGGAAAGAATAATATACAGTAACATAATAACATATTACCTGGTGAAGGCGATGCAGAAAGGCCGACCAGATGAGATGTTGACTGAAGGGAAGAAGGGATCATTGTCGGGCACAGGGATTGGCCAGCACTCTGGGTTAACTCGTTGTTGGGATTCACAGTCGCGGCAGTCCAGGATGGAGCTTTGGAAGCCCTTGTTGACCGGCGTGAAGGTGATGTCGTGATCCAGGAACTGACCGAACTGCATGACCATCAGGGTGTAGCGAGAGTGCAGGTGAGAGATGTCGTTGTGGATGGTGGTGGAGATGGTGCGAGGGGAGGGTAGAGTGCTGCCCGTCACAGAGCGGGTCCTTGGCTCGGCGATACCGTCGCTATATCCTGCTGGCAACATGCGAGCAAATACTGTGTTTGAACGGCCAAAATCAGGTCGCCTTAAGTTGTTGCAATGGCCGCTGATGGTTCGGAATCGGTTACGTGCGTCACAGGCTCGGTGCTCCTCAGTCTCACGACAAGCACGGATTAATGGAGCAGGAGGTACCAGCCCAGATATGTCAACATTTGGGAGATTAAGGTCAAAGGAATCAAAATCGTTACCATTAATTTGACGACGGACACGACGATCATGCATGATAGTGAGGAGCTCCTGACTAGTGGCCTCAAGCAGCACTGAAGTATTGGCTAGAATTAGAGATGTCGGGTTGGGTTTATTGTTGGCGTAGGCAGATCCCAGGGCCGACTTTGCTTCGCCTACCCACCCTTTCTCAAAAATGCGTTTCTCCATTTGGCGCCGCTTCTCCACTGCCTGCTTCCCCTTCTCCACCACACTGTGTAATATTTCCTCGGCCACTACTACCTTTCCCCGAGTTTTCCATGCCCCAAGGTCCACACTGTCAAGATCCCGGCAAGGCACAGGAGCATTTAGGTACTGATCACGTGCCAAGAAGGCTGACCTGGGTACAGCCTCTAACCCAGGCACATTATCACATAATAGTCTCGCAACTGAAGCCTTCCGAATTTCAAAGAGCTGGTCTTTGCTGAATGCACCTGGGGGTAGATCATTTTCATACCAGTAACGATCAGTCTGTCGCAGCACTTTGAACTGTAATGCCAGCAAGCAAGATCCAGTAGGCCCTATTAATGCACCATTCTCTGGCCGCTCCGAAATTATACCTGTAAATAGATCCACATCTGCCACGTTATTATAGATAGACCTTAGTCGGTCAACTTGCTCAGAGTTCATAGTGTCCAAGAGGTCGTCAAAGGTGTGGGCAGGACGGCGGCCACACAGAGGTCGCCACACCACATACGGCGGAAGACCGTGATCACGACCCGCCTGCACTGTTTTAGCTACCAAATCTTGGCTCCCGAGGTATTCTCTGATAGAACTGCTGACAGCGGCATCAAAGGTCAGTGAGTTAGAGGACACAAGACCGACCATGAGCTTTTCATAGGCTCCCGGTTGATAGAGGATGGACATGTTAAGGGCAGTCTGGGAGATGGGCAGTTGTTGATGTCCTAGAGTGAGGGTGTCGGGTAGCAGCGACAACATTAGTTCCAGCACAGCCGTTGAAGCCGAGTTGAAAACGCCGGGCTCAATGGTGATGTCATACCCGTGGTAAAACCCGGTCAACTGTGGCACCAGCTCATTCTCCTCGGCCACCTGGAGAGACACAATGTAATTAATATCAACTACACATTTCGTCAAGAAAATATTTGTAAAGTTTGGCTACAATTAAGCAAAAGTCATTCAATTTATTTACTAGTAAAGTACAGTATTTTTAATAACTCTTCTTATAGCCTACAGTACATAGGATTTTACAGTAACAGATATTATCAGGTATATATATATTAAAACTTATGCTCCTAATATTTTAATTGAATTGTTTCTATATTTCATTATCCTACCCTGGCTTTCACCATCATGAAGAACTTATCAAGAAGCGGTCAGTATTATCTGTAGTTGTAGTAAGTTTCCATCCTAATTCTTCCACCACACCCCATACATCAAACTACAGTACCAGAGTCCATCACTCAATGGGTCATCTAGTAAACTGAACTGACCTGAATCGAAGTGACCTAAACTGAATTACTGAGCAGAGCTGAGCTGAAATTAATTTAACCTAATTGACTTGAGATGAAGTGAACTGTAACCTACTCTGGCTCCAAGCAGTGTGGGGAGATATTCGCGGTATGTGAGATGCTGCAACTGAGCGGAAACCACAGCACGCGACTCCTCGAAGATAGTGTCATCGCCCCACTGCGGGTTGAGTTCTGCCAGGACAGATGCCACGCGGTTGTGTTCATGGACCAGGAGGGTGTGTAGCGCTGCCAGGCCTGCGTGGACATTTAGTCGCAAGTCGCCGCCGAGGAAACACCTGGAATTTAAGCACTTGTTAATGAGAATGGTAAAGTTGGGGCATATGCTACGCTGGGTGTTGCCATGGTGTTCATCTTCATGTCTTTGGGCTCAGGAGCATGTTGTAGGTTTGTTACCCAGCCTGGTATACTCGGATACCATAGTTTCTAGCCCACTCATAAGAATTCTTGGACCCTCTATGTTTTTCATTATGCAATTATATTCATCTAGATTGATTTTTGGATAGAACTTGCTTTTCAATAAATAGTACATATAGTTTTGTAGTTAATATGTAGAAATTTATACTCATAGATTAGTTTCCAGAGATATACTTCCATCATTAGGAATAGGTGAAATCCACGAATATTAATGAGTGGGCAAGAGACTATGGCACCCGAGTGTAAATACGAGATAATGCAAATTACTGGCCTTTGGAGCCTGTGATGGATGTATTACTCAACCTGGTGCAAAGGGGCTACTGCATATTATCCAGGTTATCGTTGTTTACCTCCCCAAATGGAACGCTACAATTATCCATTTCCATAAGGTTCCGATTTACAGCTACTGTAGGTGAACAGAGGCATCAAGTGTAAGGAGACTGTAAGTCTGCCTGATTCTGCCCAACTTTCAGTTGTGAACTGAATGCACTAACCATTGTATCACAGGTCACTGTGTTGGAAAGGATATATTAAATACTTTCTATTACTAAGGACTGAGATACATCATTAATGACCTATTAGTTTAGAAAGAGAGTGAAAGAGAATGAGAGGAAAAGAAGAGAGTATCTCACATCATGGCATCCTTGCAAGTGTGAGAGGTGGCCCTAGGTAGTAACCAGTCTGCCTGTGTCTTGAGGTGTCCATGTTCGAAGAGTCTCAGGGAGTCCAACTGTTGCTTGGAAGACCCGTAGATTCCTGATCCATCCAGGAAGGCTGTGGCGCTGTTCAGTTGTTCTCGCACTCCTGAAGAAGTTAATGAATATAAAATGACATAGAATCATAATGTACAATGAAAGACTATTTATAAATGTATATTTATAATACGTTGTATTATTATACCTAATGGTGACACTCATGGTTATTCGGCCTCTGGCAACCTTCTTTGCTAATCCTTTAGCAGTCGGATCAACTCGTAGGACCTGATCCCACATCTTTTTCAGACTCCCTTTCCGAGTGACTCCCTCCATACTCACAAAAATCCTTTATTCCACCCAATTATCCCCATCCATCCTCTCCACAAAGTGGTAGCCTACCTTCCAAGTACAGTATACTTGTATCATGACTAATGCTCCTAATACCCTATCTCCTTCTAAGTGATTCACTGGGGATTCTGTCTCGTTTATTTGTTCAATACATCCATCTGACCATTCTCATTTCATATCACTCTAGCCTGGCTATATCTACTACTTGCTAGACAGTTTCACGAGCACACTCCATCTCACTTCTGATACATGTGACAAATAATTGACTTTCTTCCATTCACTTTAAACCTTTATAACAAAGTTTGCTCCCACACCACTTTCCACAACAATCACATCCTTTATGTGAAGGGGGGATCACACAAGAGCTGTTATCGTCAATTTTTGATGGTCAACAATTTTCTGGTAATATTTTGGGATCTTTTGCACTGGTGTTGGAAACTAGATGGAGGATTGATAAACTAAGATGAAATATTTATTTTTAAAAGTACACAATAAGCTGCCAAACAAGTGTTGAGAATAAAGAAGGAGGGAGAAAACAATTGTGTGGTAATGGCTTCACAGAAATAAAGAATTCCAGTCATACATCATCAAGGTCAATACTTTCAGGAAGATTCTGAGTCACCTGGTCAACTTTATACGTTGTGTACTCAAAATCAATTACTCATAGGAAGTGCCCTTCTCACTCTACACCTTATAACCCAGCCATGTAACATGCAGCACTAAATCGAGTTATACACAACCCACATCTCACAAACAGACCAGGGGTCTTCCCTCTTCTGTTCAACAGTAGCCTACCAAATCCTGTGCCACTAACTATATACTGTACCTATGTTTTGCCTATATTCATTCTTAGCCCTTCTCCGCCATTTCATTGTGCTACCTATTGAATTTCGCCTCAACATTCAGTTGTACTGTCTGCAATCTTCATACATCGTTTGTGCAATGCAACTTCCATTGCAGGCCCTCGCTGAACTGCCTACAACATCAAGATAAATAAGAGTGTTCTTAGGACGGAAGCTTTTTGTACTCACACATTAATTAAGAACTCCTTCTCTCAACAATACTTTCACTCCCATATGCAGTGTGTGAGTTCTCATACATCTCATAATCACATTGACCAGCCAATTCTTCACTCAAAAGCTTCCTCATAGTCCAACTCTCTTGGAGCTCAGTCCTAGTATTTTTACTAGTCCACAAAATCTCCCTTTTCATCTATCAAGGACTCAAAGACTAGAGGATATTTACAGGTACAGATGAAGACTGTCCACCAAATGATCTTACCGAGGGCACAGTCGGTGGTGGTGGCTGATGTAGTTCTGGCGTACTCCCAGCAGGCGTCATTGTTCACTATAGGGTAGCACTCCGGGTGGGTCTCTCCGCCGCCACAACACCGCAGCTGGGGAATGGAAGCGGATTTAGAGCAGGTGTGAACATACAGTATTGTAATATTGGTCAATACAATAAGTAAGAAATGTTGAGGTATTATAATTATGATTATCCATTGCAATCAGACGACCAATTTTCGTTGTATGTTAACTCTCTTTTAAATATTCTTATTAATATTTAGATATTCTTTAACCATATACAGTATAATTATACTAAAGGTTTTCCCTAAGTTGAGTGAAATTCTCTGGCTCTAACATTAACAAAATACAAAACAAACGTCATCTGCTTGAAGAAGGTAAGTAATTATAATAAGTATCATCTGCTTGAAGAAGGTAAATAAATATAATAAGTAATAAATGTCAAAGTTTTTCAACACTGATAAAGACAATAAGAAGTAAATACAGTATCTAGGTATTGCAACATGGATAACATTTGTAGGATGGAGCCTCAATAAGCCCCAGAAGGTGCAATGATCAAAATCAACGACTCACCGGCACTCTACGGCAAGGCAGGTAACGAGAGAGGGAAAGGAGCACAGAAGCCCAGAACGCTCAGCCAATCATTGGCCAGGATTCCCTGCCTCCAAAGTACACAAGCTTCAATGCTTTTCTAGATCAAGAGACAGACCGATGGTCGGAGCCTTTGCCCTTCCAGATATTCTCGACGCTCTGGCAGTCAATCAAGAGGTGGCTGGAACCTCTGAAGTGGCTGCTCGATCCAGGAGCAGGGCTCACAAGCCCCGGGACCAGCAGCAGTTTAGCAGAATATCTGAGACTCCCCACGAGCTCAGATTGGAGACAACCCATGAGCTCAAGCTTCCTCTCTCCTCTAATGGTAGAAGGACTCCTTGTACTGGGACCAGGCTGGTGGATGGCAAGGGCGTTACAAGAGGTGACAAAGAGAAATGCAAAGACAACAGGGCTGACAACCCTATTTCGGAGTGCCCTGAATTCACGGAGCTGAAGCTGTTGAGTATAGTGCCATCTTTGACGAGACCAACGACTACTATAAGGAGCTTGAGAAACATTGGAAGGACGAGCTACCCCGTACTCTCGCTACCTGAAGCCAGTGCTAAGGAGCTGCCTGTACCTGAAGAAGGAGCTGCCGGTACCTGCAAAAAGAGCTGCTGGTACCTGAAGAAGGTGGCTATACCTGAAGATGTTGCCTGTACCTGAAGACAGAGCTGCCTGAACCTGAAAAAGGATCTGCCTGTACCTAAAGACATTGATACCTATGTAACTGAAAAAAAAGCAGACCTTAGCTATCAACCCCACTAGAGACACCAAGGACCCAAGCCCAGTCCAGATATTATTATAAATGCATTCCTTATGGCCCAATAATTTTACCTTGCTTTCCTGTCTCTATAAATAAACTACATTTTGTGTACAATCCTTGTGTTTCTTACTCTAAAGTTACGCACCCCTAATTTAGCGCCTTATAATATTGCCACATCATTGATGGCAAGCGGTGGTCTTGACTCAGGAGTAGAGCAGAAGATTGCACATGGGATTCTTTTGTACAGGCAAAATTAATAACACAGGAAGCATATACAACATGTCTGTCACCTTTCAGAATACCTTCTACAATCCTGCAACATGGGACATACAGGTATGGCTGACATTTGCTGGATATCGGGTCCCTTACCATACCTGATATCACAGAGAAGCAGAAAGTCGTGTATGCTGTGTCATATTTGGGCATACGTGCACAAGAAATTGTGCACAGAATCAACGGTGAGATGTCCTGGGCTGACACTAAGAAGATCCTCATGTCTGCGTTGGGCTCGACCGTCACCCTTGACGAAGCTGAGGCTCGGATCCAAGCCCTTCAACTGACAGAGGACGTGGACAAGTTCCAGGTACAAGCCCAAATATTATACAGAGTGGCCCACCCCGACTTGACATAGGAGGAGCATGACAAACTGGTCTGGGCAGCCACCATTGCTCGGGTGGCCTGGCCAGTTTGGCTCCATTTTGTGGGAGAGGCCAGAACGTCACTAAAGGAAGATTTCAAGAAAAAATAAAGATAACCCAGCACCCGCACCTACCCGAGAATCCAGCGCCCCACGACAAAAGGAAGTGAAGGAGGAGGAAGATGGAGTGCCCTGAGTTCACGGAGCTGAAGCTGTTGATATCTGGCGACATCTTGGACGAAACCGACGACTACAAGAAGCTCGAGAAATATTGGAAGGACAAGCTGCCCTGTACTCTCGCTGCCTGGAGCCAGTGCTAAGGAGTTGCCTGTACCTGAAGAAAGAGCTGCTGGTAACTGAAAGAGTTGCCTGTACCTGAAGGAGTGGCCTATATGTACCTGAAGGAGTAGCTGCATGTACTTAAAGACGGGGCCTGAAGAAGAAGTAAAACTGTGCTACCAAACCTACCAGAGACACCGAGGCCCCAAGCCAGGTCCAGATATTATTGTGTAGCCTCTCCCTATTGTCAATATAATTTTACCTTGCATTCCTATCTGTACAAATAAGCTATATTTCGTGTACATTCCTCGTGTTTCTTACTCTCCAGCCAAGCACCCATAATTTAGTGCCTAATGATAGTGGCACTTCAAAAATAATCAGTAACAATTGTCAAGGTATTGCAACATTGAGTATAATAACACATACTGAATTATATAACTTTAACAAATGCAATATATAAGTAATAAATGACGATATATTGCAATTAATAGCAAAGTAATGAACTCAAGTAACACTCAATGATAATCCACTGTAACATAATTTTCATGCATGTATTATACTGCAACATTATGTGTGGAGACATTGAAATAGTAACATTGATATTTGTAACATATAATACAATATAATGTACAATAAGGTAACATAAAATGCTGCAGCACGCATTGAATGTATTCAGTGTTCAGTAGCTGCAATGCAAGAATTCTTAAGTCATTACATTACAACATATTTTGAAGACAATGATTGCTATGGCCAAAACAATGCAACACAGAGCTATAAAACCTGCAATACATATAATTTTGAATGGGACCATCACTACCTAAGTTGCAAGACACGAGGAACAATTGCAGGCTTGATATTGCAACATAAACATATCAAAGTCTGCAATATCGCAACACGAGGAAAAACTGAAATACCTGTAATATAACCCCCGACTGTAAACCCTCATCAGTACCACACAAACAGTACTTGCAATGCGGAAAAAACTAGAGCAACCCATACGGTCTCTGTATTATTGCAACACTATTTGTAACTAAACCAGTAATGTATATACTGTAAATATGAAATACTATTTCATAACTAAAAATAGTACTACTTTCAATAAATGTGCATCATCACTTATTAACAATCTGGCTAATACTGTACATATATCCATTCAATTATCTGAAATTCATATATTACAAGGATATCCATTACCATCCATCCGGCATTTAAGGGGATAGTTTAAGGGGAGGTGGTTGTTTTTTCTCCTCCCTCCCTTCCTCCCCCCCCCCCCCCCCCCCCCCCTCCCCTCCCCCTCCCTTCTCCCTCATGCTTAGCACCATTAGTTTTCAGATTTTAAGAGTACCTACTCTCTCCTATAACTAATACTTATTATTCTTAATACCCCAGTAACTCGACCACATTCATCGTCTCTCTCGTAACAACCTAACTTCTCATATTCCATCTAACTCCTCTAACTCTACCATACTTCCCACTACTCTTGCTTACTCTTTCCTACTCACTCTCTCCCATAAAACTACCCTAATCTCTTTTACCCCCTCTCTCCCCTAATACTACCCTCCTCTCCTCTACTCACCCTCTCTCCCCTAACCCCCTCAGCCACGGTAGGCCTGGACAGATCATGGGCTAGGTACTCCCCCCACACGGCCGTCAGTAGGGAGACATGGGCGTGGGTCCGGACATCACCAGCGTGGGCGGCCGTGGACACCAGGGAGGCGGGCGGCAGGGGGTGGCCGGAGAGCGACGCCCGCGGGGTGGACACTCCTGTAGAAGGGGGTGAAGAAGTTAGTGTGGAAATATGAACCCTGCACCAAAACAAGGAAGAAACAAGAACATTTTTCCAGCTACTTTTATCAACACGAAATTATGTGTCATACTTAACTAATCTGATATAATTACGCGATTTTTAGTAGTTCACACGTATTTGTGAGATATTCTTGACATACATTATAATACCTAGTAAACCGGATTATGAGTCCAATTCCTTACACATTCTCGAGGAAAGTCACGCATTGTCTTCGTGCACATTACATAAAACGAGTATTCCAAGACTATTAATATGTAAATATGTATTAATATGTAAATCATAATTATTTACTTTCATTTTCTTAAGGTGAAAAAAGTAAATCGTGGGAAGCAGTGTTATTATCAGTATTATTCATCGTCCTTCAAGTCCATGTAACCTGCCACACCAAATTACACTTCCGGTTAAGCAACCTGGTAACGGGGTAACTAAGCTAGGTAGAGACACTGAGTAATGGAGGCTTCACAATCTTAAGGGACCCCACCTCGTTTTTTTCTCTCTTCCTCACTCTCTCTCTGGGTTGTATCCATTCGGCCCCATTCAGCCTACTGTTTTAAGACGTTTACCCCCATCCAGGTGTCAATATTTTCCTGGCGAGCAGTAGCGAGCCAGCGTATATATATATATTTTTTTTACAGGAAGCTAAATTTGTACATTTTTCGATAGAAAAATGCCTCCGGCGAAGCCGGATTTCTCCATACAATGCTGGATCGCTATCGCTCGCCAGGAAGAAATCGACACCTGGATGGGGATAAACGTCTTAAAACAGTTGGCTGAATGGATACAAGCCAAAGACAGAGAGAAAGAAAAAAAAGCCAGTGACCCCCCTTAAGCTAATGAGGACTTTTGGCCAACGTCAGGACCCTTCTTATAATTCTGAACACTTAGACAATAAACATGTTCTGCTTTCAGTCAGGCAGTCAGTAGCCAGCCCTTACTCCCACAAGGGGTAGGGAGGATCAGCAAGAGACACAAGAAAGGAAAAAGAGGTGACCGGAGAAGAACACATATAACAGTTCCCCAGCAAGTTAAACAAGAATAAACGCACCAATTCTATCAACTTTAAGTAACGCATGTGCATCGAAATAAACAATGCATTGGACACACACATCTCTTTTCTCCCTTCTCTCCCCACTCTGATAGTCAGTAACAATGTAGCGGGTAGAATGTGTCACCTGTGTTTAGTTGGTGACTGTGGTTCTATACATGGTGGTGGTAAAAGGTTGGGGCTCTCTTTCGTAACACACACACACACACACACACACACACACACACACACACACACACACACACACACACACACACACACACTACATATATAATAGATATAACTACATACAGATATATATGGATATATCAAATATTTTACCCATTATAATTGCAAGTTACATGAATACTAGAAAAAAAACTAAGTCAAATTAATCTTAATCTAAGGAACAAAACTTCAGAATAACAGTAATAGTATCTGTACTACTATTGCCACTACTACTACTACTACTACTACTACTACTACTACTACTACCACTACTACTACTACTACTATTAAATAATAAATAATAATAATAATAATAATAATAATAATAAAATTAAGACAAACTTATTTCCTCATACACGTTCGAAGCACATAATGTACTACATATTCTAAAAAAAAAAAAAAAAAAAAACGGAAAAAACTTTCATATGCAACAGGGAAAGTAAAATCAAGCTTGTTTATCTATGGAGTATAATTTACGATGTGAGGCAAGTGTTTGTGTGTTTCAACGTAAGAGGGTAAAGACCCCCAAAGACCCCCCCCCCCCACCGACCATACACAATAACCCTTCCTTTACCACACCGGAAGTAAGGAAGGGGCTGGGTTTTTATAAGGGGGTACCGCTATCGTTGGCTTTTTACGATAGATATGTCGTTACCGTTGAGTGGTGTGTGTGTGTGTGTGTGTGTGTGTGTGTGTGTGTGTGTGTGTGTGTGTGTGTGTGTTTTATAATAGATATGTCGTTACCATTGAGTGGTGTGTGTGTGTGTGTGTGTGTGTGTGTGTGTGTGTGTGTGTGTTTTATAATAGATATGTCGTTACCGTTGAATGGTGGTTTTGTGTGTGTTTTTATAGTAGATATTTCGTTGCTGTTGAATGGGGGTTTCTGAGTGTAATTTTTCCATGTGTGTTTTGAGGATTGGGGAAGGTGAAATGTGTTTATCTGTGAAGGGTGTTCTTAGTGAGGGATTATTTTGTATTGTGTATGTAGAATACAGAGAATGGACGCATAGTATACATGCCCCAATAAAAAGTTAGTGCTGATACACATTATTGATCGAAATATACTTGGTGCCGTGACATCACTTATTTGGCCGACTGTACTGTATCGTATTGTGGTGTAGTGAACTGTACTATATCGTATTGTGGTGTAGTGAACTGTACTATATCGTATTGTGGTGTAGTGAACTGTACTATATCGTATTGTGGTGTAGTGAACTGTACTTACTATATTGTTCTGCACTGTGATCTATTTTTCACCTGGCGGAAAAGGTAATTCCTTAGCAACTTATTTTGTGATACTTACTTGAAAGATATGTATACAACTCCTATGTTTCAGCATTTAATGCCAATCTTTGACAATTAACACCGCACATTTCACTACAAATCTTCATAATAGCTGCGTAATGGTGGGGACGTGGATATTTACAGGTAGCTGGAAAAAAAAAAAAATAACAAAAAAATAGTTGCCTACACCGCTACCAGATGGCGTAACAAGTACATAACGACCTTTTTTTATCGCTGTAATGCGGTGGCGGAAGGCGGCCGCGGGAATGTGTGTATTGTACCAGCCGTCGATGGGGAGAATTTTGCCTCTTTATAGTTTTTTGTAGTGGATAGTTTGAATACCTTAAGGGGGCCCACCTCGGTTTTTTTGTTCTCCTTCTCTCCCTCTTTCTTTGGCTTGTATTCATTCGGCCCCATTCAGCCTACTGTTTTAAGATGTTTACCCCCATCCAGGTGTCAATATTTTCCTGGCGAGCGGTAGCAAGCCAGCATACATAATTCTTTGTTTTGACAGCAAGCTAAATTTGTAAATTTTTCGATAGAAAAATGTCTCCGGCGAAGCCGGCTGTCTCCATACAATGCTGGCTCGCTGTCGCTCGCCAGGAAAAAATCGACACCTGGATGGAGATAAACGTCTTAAAACAGTTGGCTGAATGGGGCCGAATGGATACAAACCAGAGAAAGAGCAGGTGACCCCCTTAAGTCATTCAGTGCCGGTGACGTCCTGTTCATTGCATTCTGGCAACTATTAGATGCTTTTATTAAGCTTAGGAAGGATCTCTAACCATCAAAAGGCTACACACTATCTCAATTAAGCCTTTTAGCTCCCGTTGATCCTTCCTAAGCTGAATAAAATCGTCCAACAGTCACCGATACTGAAGGGGTTAAGGTGTATTGACGTTTCTAGTGACGTGTTCAAGTCTTTAGTGTAATTTTAATTATATTCTATTAGACAAATATTATTCAACTCAGGAAGAATCTATATTAGTGTATGGGGTAGAAACGTTGCCAATGAACTCTGAAAACGTAGAAATTTTTTCGGCCGAAGGCCGGTTCCTCTTAAAATTATCACTCGGCAGGAAAACAAACATATACCGGTACCTAAATGGCACGAAATGTCTTAATATTGTAGAAGAAATGGGGTGAAAGTCTTATAATAGCTAACCTAATGGAACGAACGTCTTAAAATCTCAAAACTAATGGGGCTAAATGTGAAGAAGAGGGTCCACAAAAAACGAACCATACCTCCCTTAAGGGGAATGACATAGAATAATTTCATCCCAGGGAATGCACGACTGTTACACACACACACACACCAAAAAAAAAAAAAAAAAAAAAAAAAAAAAAAAAAAAAAACACACACACGTATAGCAAAGCTTCTGTCACACACAGGAATTTGTCAACACGTCCTTGCGCCGTCCTTGGACGATTTTACGGATTTCTGGGTCGAAACCAAATGTGGGGAACTTGGCTAAGGAAAACCATCTAATGGTACCCAAAATACGAGGTAAAATACGTCATCGAGCTGAAGGGGTTGCAGAACTTTGAACCAGATTTTGCGAAACACACGGTCATATTAAATTCTGAAAAGGTCGGGACGCCAGTGTGACGGGCCCTTAGCAGTCCTGTATTTCCTTGGATGGAATTCTTCTATGTCTTATAACCCCTTGAGGATCATGATACATATCGGTTTATTCTGGCTGTCATTAGGCGATTTTATACAGTATAAGAATATCGGTGTGAGCTCAAAGGATTTAAACGGTCTCAATCAACCCTCTGACTTCCATATACCCTTCCTAATATGAATACAATTGGCTAGCAACAGCCAGAAAACAGAAAAGAAATGCGTATCTGATCTTGAAAGGGTTAATCTGTGAGAGCGAAATTAGGGAGATAATTCCTGCACAGGATTATAGGATAGTGTTTTTATTATTTGTTTTTTCCCTCCTTACAGACGGACCCAACGTGAATGTCTAGCTTGCATAAGACGAGACAGTCATTCAAGGAAGTGATGTGTAAAAACAGACATAATTATAGT
This sequence comes from Paralithodes platypus, assembly GCA_032716605.1. NCBI lineage: Eukaryota > Metazoa > Arthropoda > Malacostraca > Decapoda > Lithodidae > Paralithodes > Paralithodes platypus. The sequence continues at coordinate 26,398,779 of CM064576.1, read as the reverse complement.
GACACAAACAGAATGATGGTGGTAAGTGTTGGGAGAGGTTCCTTTATTACATCAGGGTCGGCGTGACTTTCCCTGTTTACTCAATACTCGGTTCACTTGACTTCACCACCACCTACACCACTAGTCATCACCACCGACGCCACCACCAGCGCTACTAGTCATCACCACCACCACCGCTAGCCACAATTATCACCAACACCACTATACTCTGTTTCAGCGACTCTGGCAAAATAAAGGCCCCCTATATGTCAATAATTCCAGCTGATTGGCTCTTGCAACCGTCTCCAATGTCTCTTCTTGCAGTAATTATTCCTTCTAAACAAAGGTTTTAATAATAACAGTCGCACAAGCCAATCAGCTGGAACTATTGCCATATAAGTGGACCATAATTTTGCCAGAGTCGCTGACACAGAGTATAGTTATCACCCCCACCACCAACACCAACACCAATAGTCATCACCCCAACCCCCACCAATATCATCACTACCCACACTAGCCACCACCACCACCAACACCAATAGTCATCACCCCCACCCCCCCAATATCATCACTACCCACACTAGCCACCACCACCACCAATAGTCATCACCCCCACCCCCCCAATATCATCACTACCCACACTAGCCACCACCACCACCAATAGTCATCACCCCCACCCCCATCAATATCATCACTACCCACACTAGCCACCACCACCACCAATAGTCATCACCCCCAATATCATCACTACCCACACTAGCCACCACCACCACCCCACCACCAACACCACTAGTCATCACCCCACCCCACCAATATCATCACTACCCCCACTACCCACCACCACCACCAACACCACTAGTCATCACCCCCACCCCACCACCAACACCACTAGTCATCACCCCCACCCCACCAATATCATCACTACCCCCACTACCCACCACCACCACCACTAGTCATCACCCCCACCCCACCACCAACACCACTAGTCATCACCCCACCCCACCAATATCATCACTACCCCCACTACCCACCACCACCACTAGTCATCACCCCAGAACATTAAATTACGTACACATTGAATTACGTACACAGTAAACTATATAACCAACACAACTTTAATAGATAAAGACCAAAGACCGCTGAATCACCGCACGGAAAATGGCTTAGCGAAGATTAAAAGGAAAAAAACAAAAGCCTTTCACCGTCCGGGGTTGAAATGACTGGTTGGCGGGTCAATCGTCACACCGGGTTAATTGAGTTACGTAAACATGACCAAACATAACATAAGAACACTTGAAATAACTCACCCGATTTATTTCCCCCCCCCCCCCCCCCCCCTTGACCTGGAAATATGGCTTGGGTTAAGGGGAGATATCTACTTGAGGGATTTTTTCTGGACTCCTTTCTCCCTCATGTTTAGCCCTGTTTTTTCTAATTTTAAGACGTTTTCCCCATTATTTTGACGATTTTAAGAACTTTCAACCCATTTCTGTCAATTTTAAGACCTTTCGTGCCATTTAGGTGGCGATTTTATCCTGGCGAGCGATAGCGAGCCTGCAATTTAAGAGGAACCGGCTTTCAGCCGGGACATTTTTCTACCGAAAAATGTACAAATTTATCTTGAAAGGGGCTCAAGGGGGTGTAATCTTAAGCTTGAAGGATATCTAGGGACCAAACTAAAAACCTCCCCTTAATGGTGCAAGTTGTTGTTGTATTTATTAATTTTTTTAGACGAAAAATAATATCGGGAGTGGTTAATGTATTGCTTCATGTGTTGGAGGGGGAAGACAATATCGCTAGTTGTTGATGTATTGTTTTTTTTGGAGGGGGAAGACAATATCGCTAGTTGTTGATGTATTTCTTCATGTTTTTTTTTTTTTTTTTTTTTTTGAGTGGGAAGACAATATCGCAAGTTGTTGGTGTATTTCTTCATGTTTTTTGAGGGGGAAGACATTATCGCTTGTATTTTCCTTCGTGGCGCCTGATAACGATTGAATACTGTGGGAATGAATGCCGTTTGTAGAGAGTACACGGCTTAGCACTCACATTTCTAAAGGTAACGCAATTTTTCAAGTTATTTCGTCCATTAACGGCGCAGAAGGGGAAATACATTGTTAATAATACAGTATAAGCATTACAGACATTCCACAAACAAAACTGCATACCAAACCCTGTAAAACCACGACGAAGGAAATATTACATACTTTACATGAACTTATTAACTAACTATAATTATATTTAGAGGATTTAGTGCAGTTTAAGAAGAAGGATCTGTGGTAGTCCAAAGAGTTTAAGTGAGATAGTTCAAAGCCTGTTGGCCAATTTTGAAGCTTAATATAATCGTCTACTAGTAGCCAGCAGACAGTTACAATGACGTCACCGGTACTTAAGGGCAGATTTCCACTTGAGGGACTTTTTTTATGACCCCTTTCTCCCTCATGTCTAGCCCCATTGCTTTTGAGATTTTAAAACGTCCGCCCCAATAGTTTGGCGATTTTAAGAATTTCCGCCTCATTCTGTCAATTTTAAGACCTTTCGTGCCATTTAGGTGTCGATTTTATCCTGGCGAGCGAAAGCGAGCCTGTAATTTAAGAGTAACCGGCCTTCGGCCGGGAAATTTTTCTACCGAAAAATGTACAAATTTATCTTGAAAGGGGGTCAAGGGGGTGAAATTTTAAGATTGCTGGAAGGAGTAGGAAACAAACTAAAAACCTCCCCTTAACGAATTCTAGCTATCACCAGTAGCGTAAATACAGCCTAGGAAGGATCTGTTCAAATACTAGGGCAGAGTGAGAGGGGAGAGAGAGAGAGAGAGAGAGAGAGAGAGAGAGAGAGAGAGAGAGAGAGAGAGAGAGAGAGAGATAGAGAGAGATGAGAGAGATAGAGAGATAGAGAGAGAGAGAGAGAGAGAGAGAGAGAGAAAGAGAGAGAGAGAGAGAGAGAGAGAGAGAGAAGAGAGAGAGAGAGAGAGAGAGAGAGAGAGAGAGAGACCACACGGTACAATGACTGTCGCGCAACCGTGACAAGTTATCGTTTTATTACGACAACTGATTATAACATCAACCTCTATAAATAGATATACTGTATATAGATATCAGCCTTTTCCAGGTAGTATCATTCACGCGCTCTAGTCCTTAACCACAATTAAGGGGGGATGGTTCACTTTTTTTGTCGGATTTTTGGTCAGGTAATTTATTTAGTTTTCCCTGTAGTTTCCTCCTTAGACCACCATCAAACTTAAAAAAAAAAAAAAACAAAAAAAAAACTTTTCAAGATAAATTTGTACATTTTTCGATAGAAAAATTTCCCAGCCTTAGGGCAGTTTCTCTTAAAACTACAGGCTCGCTATCGCTTGCCAGGAAAAAATCGACACCTAAATGACACGAAACGCCTTAATATTGACAAAGAAATGGGATGAAAGGTCTTAATATCGCCAAAGTAAGGAAACGAACGTCTTAAAATCTCCAAACTAATGGTGTTAAACATGAGGGAGAAGGGTGTCCAGAAAAACGGCCCATCTCCCCTTAACCCTTTCTGTACCGGTGTCATTCGTTTAATTATGTTCTGGCTACCATTAGAGGATTTGATTAAGTTGGCCTACAGCAGTTAACGGGCATCGGTGTATCTCACTTAAGTGGAGGTATTTAGTTTCTTCCCTAGAACTCCATCAAGCTTAAAATTACACCCCCTAGACCCCCTTTTCAAGACAAATTTGTACATTTTTCGGTAGAAAATTTCCCCGGCCGAAGGCCGGTTCCTCCCAAATTACAGGCTCGCTATCGCTCGCCAGGAAAAAATCGACACCTAAATGGCAAGAAAGTTCTTAAAATTGACAGAAATGGGGCGAAAAGTTTCCTTAAAAAATCGGCCAAACTAAAGGGGGCGAACGTCCTTAAAATCTAAACAGCAATGGGGCTAAACATGAGAGAAAGGGCGTCTCAGAAAAAAATCCCTCAACTGGAAATCTCCCCTTCCCCTTTTTTACTTCCCCATATCCTTCTTAAGGGGAAGATTGGGTCGCTTCCCCCCCGCCCCCCCCCTTCTTCCTCATGTTTAGCATATTTTGTTTGAGATTATAAGTACGTTCGTATACCATTTGAGTTTGGCAATATTTAGTCCTTTCGTGCCATTTAGGTGTTGATTTTTTTTGTCCAGGCGAGCGATCGCGAGCCTATAATTTTTAGAAGGACCGGGACATTTTTCTAACCCAATATGTGCAAATTTTCCTAGAAAGGGGTTCGAGGGAGTGTTTTACTTTTTTTTTAAAGCTTAATGGAGGTCTAGCGAGGAAAGCCAAAAGTAAATTAATAATACACTAATAGATAAAATATATATATATATATATACCACTAAACACGCACTACACCCTTAATACTCTGTATACAATAGTCCTCAATATACTAAATAGCTAGAATACAATACAATATACATTAAACATAGCTAGAATACAATACAATATACTGTAGCTAGAATACAAATACCATATACTGTAGCTAAATACAATACAATATACTGTAGCTAGAATACAATACAATATACTGTAGCTAGAATACAATACAATATACTGTAGCTAGAATACAATACAATATACTGTAGCTAGAATACAATACAATATACTGTAGCTAGAATACAATACAATATACTGTAACTAGATACAATACAATATACTGTAGCGAGAATATCAATACAAAATATGGGTGCCCTGTACAGAGGGGGATAATTGAAGGCCTAGAGACTTGTTTGTATTACACACAGTCATTTGTTTCATCCACATATTATCCAGTTCTCTCATTCATAACCTAATAATATAGTGTAATGGCCAATACTATCTTTGCTTGCATATATATATATGGGGCACCTATAGTCGGTTTTGGATTCCGTTGACGGTATATTGAATCCCTTAGCTACTGAGTTTTTAATACTTAACAGTGCGGCGCCCTTTGTCAGGGATACTTTAACAGACTTTTGTGGCCATCAGGGGTGTGTAAGAACTACCTTTAAAGTTTAATTACTTCAACCTCTGCAGTTGTCTTTAAGATAGTTGTGGGCAGTAAACTAATTTTGGAGAGGTAATTATGAAATTAAAGAACATTCCCTATCTGATACACCCTCACACAATCCTCTCCCTGCTTCCATACGCAAGTTTCAATATAATGAAGTTCCAACTCACCATCAGCATACGACCTAATCCTATATTAACCATACTACTACTACTATTTATTACGCATACTACTACTACTATTCTTACTCATACGAAATACTACTTATTATTACTCATAACTACTAATATATAATATATTTTTTTTATTTTTTTTTTATTTTTTATAAACCACTCAGCCTGTGCAGTGCCCCTCTTTGGACCCTAAAACCAGGTCAGAGCAGTCCATCAAAGCGTATACTACTACTACTACTATTACTACTACTACTACTACTACTACTACTACTACTACTACTACTTTTATTTGTACTATATCACATTAACCAAAACCAATTACTTTCATTAATCTTACCATCAGCGTACCAAGCCGGGAGCAACCTCAAGAAGTGGGTGGTCACGGCGCCCCACCTCGGCTGGTCGGGCTATTGCAGGTACCGGTCGGTTGTGCGGTAGCCCGCCCGGGAGGGGGGACAAGGAGGAGGGGGGCAGGGGGGTGGGGCAGAGAGTTAGCCAGGACGGTCCATCATGGTTTCCAGCTGGGGGCAAGACCAAGCTCACTTGTCCCACGGTCAGGTTGTGTCTGGGGAAAGAAAGGGAAAATAAGGTCAATGATAATAAAAACAATACAAATAAAATTATAATAACAATGCGAAAGGTAAATAAGGTCAATGATAATAAAAAAAATCATACAAAACATTATACCATACGAAAGGGCAAATATAGTCAATGGTAATAAGACAAAATTTTACTCACGCAAAATTATAATAAGTATAAAATACGAAAGGGAAAATAAAATACAATGATAATAAAAAACACAATCAGTACAACCCCATACTAACAACTATATAAGAAGAACTAAAACAATAACATGGATGAACGAATAATAACAACACCCCCCAACAAACCTAAGCGATGGGTTCCCTAGCAATCGTAAAAGTACCCCACCCCCCCCAGAGGTAGTTAGTATGTATCGCTAACTAGGTCATTAAAATGCTATCACTTCCATTAAGGCAGCAAGTACTAAAGTAGGTCATTAAGAGGGTAGTGCAAGATTTTTGGGTCTATTTATTTGTCCTATTAATTTATTATTAATAAATATATACATACAAAATAGACCCCCCCAAACTTGTGTCCTTTTTCCCTCGTTGGAACCTCCACTCAAGCTTGAAAAAAAACACGCCCTAGACCCCCTTTTCATATAAATATGTACATTTTTTCGGTAGAAAAATGTCCCCCGGGTCGAAGGCCGATTTCCTCCTAAAATCATAGGCTCGCTATCGCTTGCCCGCTCGCCAGGATAAAATCAACATCTAAATGGCAACAAAAGGTCTTTCATAATTGCCAAAGCTAATGGATTGAACGTCTTAGAATCTCAAAACTAATGGGGCTAAGCATGTGGGAGAAGGGGTCCCAAAACGAGCCAACTAACCCTGCCCCTTAAGAGGTTAGATGGTTTACACATAATAGACTTATGTTTTTAATATTGCCGAGTAGTGCACGCGGGAATTATAGCTTGGCTTAGGTCAGGGTTGGCAAGATTGGGCTAACTTTACGTTGATTTGATTGATTGCTTTTGATTGATTGCTTTTGCTTTTTGTGTGTTTTGTTTGGCTGGTCTGTAAAATAGGACACAATGTTATTTGTTTTGGTCTTTGACTTTGTTTTGATAGTCTGTACAATAAGACCCAAAGTGTTTGTTATTGTGTATGCTTGTTTCGAATAGTCTGTAAAATATGATTTGGTTTTTAGTATTAGTTTGGTTAGATAGTTTTTGTTAAATTAGGATATTGTGTTATTGTTTGTTTTTGTTTACATAGGTCTTGTACAGTAGGACACCATGTTTATTTGTGTATGTAATTTTTGTCTTTTCTTTTTAGGCTTACTAATCCAATAAGGGTTGATAGTCTCTGGAGTTCTATTTTAAAACTAAAAGATTCGGGACACATCGATATATGAGAGAGAGAGAGAGAGAATAGAGAGAGAGAGAATAGAGAGAGAGAGAATAGAGAGAGAGAGAATAGAGAGAGAGAGAATAGAGAGAGAGAATAGAGAGAGAGAGAGAGAGAGAGAGGGAGAGAGAGAGCGAGAGAGAGAGAGAGAGAGAGAGAGAGAGAGAGCGAGAGAGAGAGAGAGAGAGAGAGAGAGTGAGCGAAGAGAGTGAGAGAAGAGAGTGAGAGAAAGAGAGAGAATGTTGAGGGTAGGTTAGTAATATGTCTTTAAAATCCATTATAAATCTTAATGTCACATTAACCTAAAAGGGGCAGTTTTTGGTTTTTCGGGACTCCCTTCTCCCTCATTTCTAACCCCATTTATGGGCTATTTTAAGACCTTTTGTGCCTGTTAGGTGTCATATTTTTTAACCTGACAAAAGAAGCGATAGTGAGCCTGTAATTAAAGAGGAACCACCATCATTACCACGACCACCATCACTACCATCATCATTAACACCACCATCACTACCATCATTAACACCACCATCACCACCACCACCACCATTAATAACACCATCACCACCACCACCACCATCACTACCATCATTAACACCACCACCACCACCATTAATAACACCATCACCACCACCACCACCATCACTACCATCATTAACACCACCATCACCACCATTAATAACACCATCACCACCACCACCACCATCACTACCATCATTAACACCACCACCACCACCATTATAACAAAACACCATCACCACCACCAACCACCATCACTACCAGCATTACACCACCCCATCACCCCACCACCCCCCATTAATCACACCATCAATCACTATCTCACATCACTGTCCCTCCGTACCACCACCACCGTCAATCATTACCACCAGGGGTGATGCTTCCTCGG
>CM064576.1:26351483-26390689 GCA_032716605.1 Paralithodes platypus | reverse complement strand
AAAAAAAAAAAAAAAAAAACAAAAAAAAAAAAAAAAAAAAAAAAAAAAAAAAAAAAAAACACACACGTATAGCCAAGCTTCTGTCCCCACCACACAGGAATTGTGTCAACACGTCCTTGCGCCGTCCTTGGACGATTTTACGGATTTCTGGGTCGAAACCAAATGTGGGAAACTTGGCTAAGGAAAACCCTCTAATGGTTCCCAAATACGATTGGTGGTAAAATACGGCATCGAGCTGAAGGGGTTGCAGAACTTTGAACCCAGGATTGGCGAAACACACGGTCATATAAACCGTATTCTGAACGGTCGGGACGCCAGTGTGTGACGGGCCCTTAGCAGTCCTGTAGTTTCCTTTGGATGGAATTCTTCTATGTCTTATAAACCCCTTGGGGATCATGATAAACTATCGGTTTAGTCTGGCTGTACATTAGGACGATTTTATTACAGCTAAGAATATCGGTGTGAGCTCAAAGGATTTAAACGGTCTCAATCAACCCTCTGACTTCCATATATTCACCAGTTCCTACTATGAATACAATTGGGCTAGCAAACAGCCAGAAAGGAAAAACACAGAAAAGAAAATGAGTATATGATCTTGAAAGGGTTAATCTGTGAGGAGCGAAATTAGGGAGATAATTCCTGCACACAGGATTATACGGGATAGTGTTGTTTATTATTTGTTTTTTCCCTGACTTACCAGACGGACCCAACGGGAATGTCTAGATTGCATAAGACGAGGACAGTTCATTCAAGGAAGTGATGGTGTAAAAACAGACTATAATTATAGTGACACAAACAGACTGATGGTGGTAAGTGTGGGAGAGGTTCCTTGATTACATCAGGGTCCGGGTGGCATTTCCATGTTTACTCAATACTACTCGGTTCACTTGACTTCACCAACAACTACACCACTAGTCATCACCACCGACGCCCCCACCAGCAATACGAGGCATCACAACCACCACCGCTAAGCCACAATTATCAAAACACCACTATACTATGTTTCAAGCGGCTCTGGCAAAATAAAAGGCCCCATCTCTGTCAATAATTCCAGCTGATTGGCTCTTGCAAACCGTCTGCCAATGGTTCTTCGTGCAGTAAATTATTCCTTCTAACACAAAGGCTTTTATATTAACAGTTCGCACAAGCCAATCAGCTTGGAAACTATTGCCATATAATGTGGACCATAAGCTTTCGCCAGAGTCGCTGACACAGAGTATATTAGTTATCACCCCCACCACCAAAAACCAAACAGCAATGGTCATTCACCCCCAACCCCCACCATTATCATCACGACCCATCCACACTAGCACCACACCACCACCACACCAATAGTAAAGGCACCCCCACTAGCCCCCACAATGCATCACTACCCACCTCCACTAGCCACCACCACCACCAATATCAACACTAACCCCATAGTCATCACCCCAAACCCAAGCAAATGGCAGCCTCACTACCCACACTAACCACCACCACCAACAACTAGTCATCACCCCCAGCCCATCACCAAACACACTAGGCATCACCACCACCACCCCACCAAATACCTCAATACCCCCACAAGCAAGCACCCCCACCCACACACATATCATAACTACCCCCACTAGCATACCAACACCACCAACACCACTAGGCATCACACCCACCACACCCACCAACACCACTAGGCATCACCCAACCCCACCAATATCTATCAACTACCCCCACTTACCACACCCACCACCACCAACACCAATCGTCATCACCCCCCCCACCAAGATCATCACTAACTAAAAATTACGTACCCCAAAACATTGAATTACGTACACCAGTGAATTCACAGCTACACAGTAACAACTTATATAACCAACACAACTTTAATAGATAAAGACCAAAGACCGCTGAATCACCGCACGGGAAAAATGGCTTAGCGAAGAAAGATTGAAAAGGAGAAAAAAAACAAAAAGCCTTTCACCGTTCCGGGGCGCTGAAATGACTGGTTGCGGGTCAATCGTCACAAACCGGGTTAATTGGAGTTACGTTAAAAACATGACCAAACATAACATAAGAAAACTTGAAAAAACTCACACCGATTTATTGTCCACCCCCCCCCCCCCCCCCCCTCTGACCTGGAAATAGGGCTTGGGTTAAGGGAGAGAATTACTTGAGGGGATTTTTTTTCTGGACTCCTTTCTCCCTCATGTGTTAGCCCATTGTTTTTTCTACTTTTAAAGACGTTTGCCCCATTATTTGGACGATTTTCAAGAGACTTTTCAAAACATTTCTGTAAATTTTCAGACCTTTCGTGCCATTTAGGTGGTCGATTTTTATCCTGGCGAGCGATAGGAAGCCTGCAATTTAAGAGGAACCAGCTGCAGCCGGGACATTTTTCTACCGAAATTGTTATCAAATTTATCTTGAAAGGGGCTCAAGGGGGTGTAATCTTAAGCTTGATGGATATCTAGGGACCAAACTAAACACCTCCCCTTAATGGTGCAAGTTGTTGTAGTATTTATTCATTTTTTTAGACGAAAAATAATATCGGGAGTGGTTGATTTATTGCTTCATGTGTTGGAGGGGGAAGACAATATCGCTAGTTGTTGATGTATTTCTTCATGTTTGTTTAGGGGCAATACAACATCGCGAGTTAATGGTGTGAGTTGTTGATCTATTGCTTCATGTTTTGGAGGGGGAAGACAATATTGCTACTTGTTGATGTATTTCTTAATGTTTTTTTTTTTTTTTTTTTTTTTTTGAGGGGGAAGACAATATCGCAAGTTGTTGATGTATTTCTTCATGTTTTTTGAAGGGGAAGACATTATCGCTTGTATTTTCCTTCGTGGCGCCTGATAACGATTGAATACTGTGGGAATGAATGCCGTTTGTAGAGAGTACACGGTTTAGCACACAAGTTTCTAAAAGTAACGCAATATTTCAAGATATTTCGTGCATTAACAGCGCAGAAGGGGAAATACATTGTTAATAATACAGTATAAGCATTACAGACATTCCACAAAAAAAAAAAAAAATGCATACCAAACCCTGTAAAACCACGACGAAGGAAATATTACATACTTTACATGAACTTATTAACGAACTATAATTATATTTAGAGGATTTAGTGCAGTTTAAGAAGAAGGATCTGTGGTAGTCCAAAGAGTTTAAGTGAGATAGTTCAAAGCCTGTTGGCCAATTTTGAAGCTTAATATAATCGTCTACTAGTAGCCAGCAGACAGTTACAATGACGTCACCTGGTACTTAAGGGCAGATTTTCCACTTGTTAGGGACGTTTTTTTATGACCCCTTTCTCCCTCAAGGTCTATTCCCCATTTGCTTTTGAGATTTTAAAACGGTTTCCCCGCCCCAATAGTTTGGCGATTTTTAAGAATTTCCGCCTCATTCGTGTTCAATTTTAAGGACCTTTCGTGCCATTTAGTGGTGCGTCGATTTTAATCCTGGCGAGCGAAAGCGAGCCCTGTAATTTAAGAGTAACCGGCCTTCGGCCCGGGAAATTTTTTCTTACCGAAAAAATGTACACCTTTATCTTGAAAGGGGGTCAAGGGGGTGAAATTTTAAGATTGCTGGAAGGAGTAGGGAAACCCAAACTAAAAACACTCCCCTTAACGAATTCTAGCTAGTCACCAGTGTAGTAGCGTAAATACAGCCTAGGAAGGATCTGTTTTCCAATACCTAGGGCCAGGGTGAGAGGGGGAGAGAGAGGAGAGAGACTGGAGGAGAGGAGAGAGAGAGAGAGAGAGAGAGAGAGAGAGAGCGAGAGCGAGAGAGAGAGAGAGAGAGAGAGAGAGAGAGAGAGAGAGAGAGAGAGAGAGAGAGAGAGAGAGAGAGAGAGAGAGAGAGAGAGAGAGAGAGAGAGAGAGAGAGAGAGAGAGAGAGAGAGAGAGAGAGAGAGAGAGAGAGAGAGAGAGAGAGAGAGAGAGACCACACGGTACAATGACTGTCGCCAACCGTGACAAGTTATCGTTTATTACGACACTGATTATAACACAACCTCTATAATATATATACTGTATATATATATCAGACTTTCCAGGTAGTATCATTCACGCTCTAGTCATAACCACAATTAAGGGGGGATGGTTCACTTTTTTTGTCGATTTTGTCATGTATTTATTATTTTTCTAGTTTCCTCCTTAGACCACCATCAAACTTTAAAAAAAAAAAAAAAAAAAAAAAAAAAAAAAAAAAAAAAAAAATCAAGATAAATTTGTACATTTTTCGATAGAAAAATTTCCCAGCCGAAGGCCGGTTTCTCTTAAAACTACAGGCTCGCTATCGCTTGCCAGGAAAAAATCGACACCTAAATGACACGAAACGCCTTAATATTGACAAAGAAATGGGGTGAAAGGTCTGAAAATCGCCAAACTAAATGAACGAACGTCTGAAAATCTCAAAACTAATGGGGTTAAACATGAGGGAGAAGGGGGTTCAGAAAAAACGGCCCATCTCCCCTTAACCCTTTCTGTACCGGTGTCATTCGTTTAATTATGTTCTGGCTACCATTAGAGGATTTTATTAAGTTGGCCTACAGCAGTTAACGGGCATCGGTGTATCTCACTTACGGGGAGGTATTTAGTTTCTTCCCTAGAACTCCATCAAGCTTAAAATTACACCCCCTTGACCTCCTTTCAAGACAAATTTGTACATTTTTCGGTAGAAAAATTTCCCGGCCGAAGGCCGGTTCCTCCCAAATTACAGGCTCGCTATCGCTCGCCAGGAAAAAAATCGACACCTAAATGGCACGAAAGTTCTTAAAATTGACAGAAATGGGGCGAAAGTTCTTAAAATCGCCAAACTAAAGGGGGCGAGCGTCTTAAAATCTAAACAGCAATGGGGCTAAACATGAGAGAAAGGGGTCCAGAAAAAAATCCCTCAACTGGAAATCTCCCCTTAACCCTTTTTACTTCCCCATATCCTTCTTAAGGGGAAGATGGGTCGCTTCCCCCCCCCCCCCCCTTCTTCCTCATGTTTAGCATATTTGTTTTGAGATTATAAGACGTTCGTACCATTTAGTTTGGCAATATTTAGTCCTTTCGTGCCATTTAGGTGTTGATTTTTTTCCCAGGCGAGCGATAGCGAGCCTATAATTTTAGAAGGACCGGGACATTTTTCTACCCAAAAATGTGCAAATTTATCTAGAAAGGGGGTCGAGGGAGTGTTTTTTTTTAAAGCTTAATGGAGGTCTAGCGAGGAAAGCCAAAAGTAAATTAATAAATATATAATTATATACACCACCAAGCAAGCACTACCCCCTTAATACTCTGCATACAATAGTCTAAATATACTGTAGCTAGAATACAATACAATATACTTTAGCTAGAATACAATACAAAATATGGGTGCCGGTACAGAGGGGGATAATGAAGGCTAGAGACTTGTTATTACACACAGTCATTTGTTCAGCCACATATTATCCAGTTCTCTCATGCATAACCTAATAATATAGTGTAATGCCAAATACTATCTTTGCTGCATTATATATATGGGAAACTATAGTCGGTTTTGATTTAGTTGACGGTATATTGAATCCCTTAGCTACTGAGTTTTTATACTTAACATTGCGCCCTTTCAGGGATACTTTAACACTTTTGTGGCCATCAGGGGTGTTTAGAAACCTTTAGTTTAATTACTTCAACCTCTGCAGTTGTCTTTAAGAGAGTTGTGGGCAGTAAACTAATTTTGGAGAGGTAATTATGAGATTAAGAACATTCCATATCTGATACACCCTCACACAATCCTCTCACTGCTTCCATACTCAAGTTTCAATATAATGAATTCAACTCACCATCAGCATACGACTACTACTATTATTACTCATACTACTACTACTATTATTACTCATACTACTACTACTATTATTACTCATACGAATACTACTATTATTACTCATACTACTAATATATATATATATTTTTTTTATTTTTTTTTTATTTTTTATAAACCACTCAGCCTGTGCATCCCCTCTTTGGACCCTAAACCAGGTCAGAGCAGTCATCAAAGCGTATACTACTACTACTACTATTACTACTACTACTACTACTACTACTACTACTACTACTACTACTACTTGTATTTGTACTATATCACATTAACTAAAACCAATTAATTTCACTTACCATCAGCGTACCAAGCCGGGAGCAACCTCAAGAAGGGGGTGTTCACGGCGCCCCACCTCGGCTGGTCGGGATTATTGCAGGTACCGTCGGTGGTGCGGTACCGGGAGGGGGGACAGGAGGAGGGGGGCAGGGGGGTGGGGCAAGAGTTAGCCAGGACGGTCATCATGGTGTCCAGCTGGGGCAAGACCAAGCTCACTTGTCCCACGGTCAGGTTGTGTCTGGGGAAAGAAAGGGTAAATAAGGTCAATGATAATAAAAACATAATAACTAAAATATGAAAGGGTAAATAAGGTCAATTATAATATAAATAATACAAATAAAATGATAATAACAATACGAAAGGTAAATAAGGTCAATGATAATAAAAACAATAATACAAACATTATAACAATACGAAAGGGAAAATAAGGTCAATGGTAATAAGAACAATACTAGCAAAATTATAATAAGTAAAAATACGAAAGGGAAAATAAATACAATGATAATAAAAAACACAATCAGTACAAACCAATACTAACAACTATATAAGAAGAACTTAAACAATAACATGATACGAATAATAACAACACCCCCCAACAAACCTAAGCAGTGGGTCCTAGCAATGTAAAAGTACCCCCCCCAGAGGTAGTTAGTATGTATCGCTAACTAGGTCATTAAAAGGCTATCACTCCATTAAGGCAGCAAGTACTAAGTAGGTCATTAAGAGGGTAGTGCAAGATTTTTGGGTCTATTTATTTGTCTATTAATTTATTATTAATAAATATATACATATAAATAGACCCCCCAAAAGTGTTTCCTCGTTGGACCTCCATCAAGCTTAAAAACACTCCCTAGACCCCCTTTCAAGATAAATATGCAAATTTTTCTGTCGCAAAATGTCCCGGCCGAAGGCCGATTCCTCCTAAAATCATAGGCTCGCTATCGCTCGCCAGGATAAAATCAACATCTAAATGGCACAAAAGGTCTTAAAATTGCCAAACTAATGGAGCGAACGTCTTAGAATCTCAAAACTAATGGGGCTAAGCATGAGGGAGAAGGGGTCCCAAAAAGCCACTACCTGCCCCTTAAGAGGTTAGATTGTTTACATAATAGACTTAGGTTTAATATTGACGAGTAGTGCACCGGGAATTATAGCTTGGCTTAGGTCAGGGTTGGCAAGATTGGGCTAACTTTACTTTGATTTGATTGATTGCTTTTGATTGATTGCTTTTGCTTTGTGTGTTTGTTTAGCTGGTCTGTAAAATAGGACACAATGTTATTTGTTTTGGGCTTTGACTTTGTTTTGATAGCCTGTACAATAAGACAGTGTTTGTTATTGTTTGCTTGTTTAGATAGTCTGTAAAATAGGATTTGTTTTTAGTATTAGTGTGTATAGATAGTTTGTAAATTAGGATATTTTGTTATTGTTTGTTTGTTTACATAGTCTGTACAGTAGGACACAATGTTTATTTGTTATGTATTTTGTTTCTTTTCTTTTAGGCTTAATAATCCAATAGGGTTGATAGTCTCTGGAGTTCTATTTTAACTAAAATATTCGGGACACGATATATGAGAGAGAGAGAGAGAGAGAGAGAGAGAGAGAGAGAGAGAGAGAGAGAAAGAGAGAGAGAGAGAGAGAGAGAGAGAGAGAGAGAGAGAGAGAGAGAGAGAGAGAGAGAGAGAGAGAGAGAGAGAGAGAGAGAGAATGTTGAGGTAGGTTAGTAATATGTCTTATCCATTATAAATCTTAATGTCACATTAACCTTAAAGGGAAGTTTGGTTTTTCTGGACTCCCTTCTCCCTCATTTATAACCCCATTATGGCGATTTTAAGACCTTTTGTGCCATTTAGGTGTAGATTTTTACCTGACAAGCGATAGTGAGCCTGTAATTAAAGAGGAACCACCATCATTACCACGACCACCTCCATCATCACCACCACCATCATTAACACCACCATCACCACCACCATTAATAACACCATCACCACCACCACCACCATCATTAACACCACCACCACCATTAATAACACCATCATCACTATCTCCATCACTGTCCTCCGTACCACCACCACCTCAATCATTACCACCAGGGGTGATGCTTCCTCGGTCTATCTAGGATGTCATATAATTATTCATAATTAAATGCGGTTGCTAAAGATGATATAATAAAATATATATTTGATTATAGGCTATACTGTAAATAAACAAGAGTTGTAGGAATTCATGCGTATACCTTTTCAGCTATTTTACTTTGCTAAATTATTTTAATGGATATGTAATATGTACATGAATGTAAATTTTGTATACATTATGAAATAAAGACAATTGAATTGAATTGAACTACCACCACCAGCACTACCATCATCATTAACACCATCCCGACCCCCACCCCCACCGCCATTAACAGCATCATCACCACCACCTCCATCACTATCCTCCGTACCACCCCCCACCCCTACCATTATCCCCCGCACCACCACCACCATCATCACCCCCCAAAAAAGGTAGCGTTGAGTAATTTCAGTGACACATATTGCCTGAAGATGGACTAAACTCCGTGAGAGCCCAGGTAACATTCCTTTCCTGGTCACCTGGTAATGGGTGAGAGTGGTTCCCAGGAGTACACTACTCTTATTACAGGTAGTTCACTTTATATAAGATGGAGGTCAGAAATCATTACCCCCTAACCTCTGTAACTCAAAAAGGGCTAGAGAAAATGACCTGTACATTTCTACATCTATTCCATGGCTGACAAAAAAAAAAAAAAAAAAAAGACTATAGTCGTTTTTTGAGTGACAGGCTACAGTAGTGGTCAAGATTTGTGGTCTACTTATAATGAATATAATATAGTAGTTCACTTTATATATGCGGGCCCCAAAGGGCTGTTCTCGGTCGGTGTGGTGTGTGGGGGTTGGGGAGGGATGGCTAGGAGAAGAGAGTAATATCTATAATAATTGTATGAGAGGTACAGTTCGCCCCCATCAACTTGGATTCACTCCGCGAGTTTAGGGATGGCAGGAAACATATTATGTTATTTTTTCCAAGTGTATGAGGGAGACAAAAGGCAAAGCTGTCTGCAACAAGTGCCCCCCCCAAAAAAAAAAAAAAAAAAAAAAAACAAAAAAAAACGAGTGACAGCCAAATTAAGGGCGTTTGGTGGTCATCTTCATTTACTTCTTTGTATTTTTTTTTTTTTTTTTGGTGTATTGGAAAGAAGTGTGGTGAAATGAATAGGAGGAGGAGGTGTTTGTGAGAGTTAGCTGGATTACACTCTGTGTAGGTGAGCCACAAACAGAAAGAGTGGGGAAGGCCAGACTTACAAGAGTACTTTGTTATAAAAAAATTAAAAGGCCCTATTAATTAACTACTGCACAAGAAAATACTTCCATATGTGAATTCACAGTGTACACAAATGTATGTATAAAGTGACATATGGCGGTTAAGCACAGTCAGCTCAGCACAGCATTTCCAGGTTTATATTTTGGCAACTGTGCAAGAATGGATTGAGAGCTTATTGTGAGGAATGCGTTTAAGGGGAGGTATTTAGTTTCTTCCCTAGAACTCCATCAAGCTTAAAATTACACCCCCTAGACCCCCTTTCAAGATAAATTTGTACATTTTTCGGTAGAAAAATTTCCCGGCCGAAGGCCGGTTCCTCTAAAATTACAGGCTCGCTATCGCTCGCCAGGAAAAAATCGACACCTAAATGGCACGAAAGTTCTTAAAATTGACAGAAATGGGGCGAAAGTTCTTAAAATCGCCAAACTAAAGGGGGCGAGCGTCTTAAAATCTAAAAAGCAATGGGGCTAAACATGAGAGAGAAAGGGGTCCAGAAAAAAATCCCTCAAGTGGAAATCTCCCCTTAACGCGAGGCTAAGTGACTGAAGTAATTAAAATGCTAATCTAACTGGATTTAAATACTAAGAGTGTAAGGCATATGTTTAGCCTCAATAGGAATGCTACACACAACCTTGACTGGGAGGCAGACATGAAGAGGTCAGCCATTAGTATTTTAGAAAAGGTTTAACCCCTTCAGTGCCGATGCCGTCATCTTAAATTTATTCTGGCTACTGTTAGATGATTTTAGTCTGCTTATAAAGGGATTCCAGTATTTAATAGGCTTCGGACTATCTCACTTAACAATTACCAGGCTTCGGACTATCTCACTTAACAATTACCAGGCTTCGGACTATCTCACTTAACACTTTTTCACTTTCACTTCAGGTTCTTTTTTTGGACCACCTTCTCATTCATGCTTAGGCCCGTGAGTTTTGAGATCTTAAGACGTTTGGCCCATTAGTTTATCGATTTTAAGACCTTTCACCCCATTCCGTTATCAATATCAAGACCTTTCGTGCCATTTAGGTGTCGATTTTTACCTGGCGAGCGATAGCGAGCCTATAATTTTGAATTTATGTACAGTATGTATTGAATCACTGCTTTTATAATGATTTGCAATTATTGGGCTACACATATCTCAGCATTTACCTTGACTTTTACGTAAATATAATGTAAGCTTTTACTGTAATTGGCAAACGTAGACTGGGTGACCCTTCTTTAACTGTCTTGATGGTGTAATGGTTAGAGTGTTTAAGTTCTGTATGTGGTATCCCAGGTTCGAATCCCGGGAGGAACAAATGCTCTCATTAATTTCATTTTGAGGGTGTTTGGTGTTGGGAAATAAATAGATCAATTAAGATCATACCTCTCTAATGATACTCGGCTAATGATACCAGGATACAATCAATTGGGGTGTCATCATCATCATTATCATCATTAGCGTCTTTAACGAACCTTTGAAAATCTGTCTGAACGAAATGCCCCAAAGTGGTGTGAAAAAAGAAGAAGAAAAAAGTAGGATCTGGGTCAGCTCATGAGTTTCCACTCAAGGGATTTCCACTTAAGGGATTTTTGGGGGACCCCTTTCCCCCTCATGTTTAGCCCCATTGCTTTTGAGATATTAAGACGTTCGCCCCATTACTTAGGCGATTTTAAGACCTTTCACCCCATTTCTTTGTCAATTTTGAAACCTTTTTATACATTCAGGTGTCTATTTTTTTTCCTAGGCGATACGATAGCGATAAGGTACGATAGCGAGCCTGTAATATAGAAGGAACCGGCCTTTGGCCGGAACATGTGTCTACCGAAAAAAATACAAATTTACCTATCTTGGGGATGTTTATTTAAGGTTGAAGAAGATGAAGTATTGAGGGATAAGCCTTTACAACGGCACCTCGTATTTACATTCTACTTTTCAAATTGTTCTGAAGCGTGTAGAGGTTGATGTAGGTCTAGGGAGGAAACTAAACAAATTAAAGATCAATGAATAAACTGACCACTAAATAAACCCTCCCCCCTTAAACATATCCACTTTCACTTATCCAACAACTTCCACGAGCAGAACGGGCTGGACGGAAACAGCTGGTCAGGGAAAAAAAAAAAAAAAAAAAAAAAAAAAACTAACACGCTTGATATTTTCAAGAACAATGTCGACACGCTGAAGTCGCAGGTGTAGAGCAAGTTCAGGTGAGCCAATTAACCCCTTCAGCACGATGACGTCTATTTACTTTGGGTTCTGGCTAAAAATTGATGAGTTTATGCAGTTTCAGAAAGACCTATGTTACTTAGAGGATGTATTGAGATTGTATTTACCCCTCTGAGTCCTAGAACTAGGTTAAGGGGAGGTTTCTAGTTTGTTTCCTACTCCTCCAGCAATCTTAAAATGTCACCCCCTTGACCCTCTTTCAAGATAAATTTGTACATTTTTCGGCAGAAAAATGTCCCGGCTGAAAGCCGGTTCCTCTTATATTACAGGCTCGCTATCGCTCGCCAGGATAAAATCGACACCTAAATGGCACGAAAGGTCTTAAAATTGACAGAAATGGGTCAAAAGTTCTTAAAATCGTCAAAATAATGGGGCGAACGTCTTAAAATTAGAAAAGCAATGGGGCTAAACATGAGGGAGAAAGGAGGTAAGAGAAAAATCCCTAAAGTGGAAATCCCCCCTTAAAAGCTAAAGAAAATCGTCTAATGATAACCAGAATGGGAGGACAATTACGTCATCGTGCTGAAGGGGTTAAGAGGCGACCCCATCGTCTGTCACTTTGTGGCGCAGATAGCCCCTGGAGGTTGGGACTGGGAATCCCACATCCAGAATTGGCTTCCACTAAGGGTTGAGCAAACCTTTTCTTGCTGATCCTCCCCACCCCTTTAAGGGAGTGTGGGTTTGGCTACTGACTCATTATTATTTTTATCATTATTATAAAAAAAAAAGCTTAGGAAGGTTCTGTAATTTCTGTGAGAGTGAGAGGCATAACTGAGTTGGTTTTGAGCCCTTAGAATACCCACAGGTCCTTCCCAAACTGCATAAAATCGTCTAATGGTAGCCAACAGAAATGGCTAAAATGCACCATAAACAAACTTGATACCAAACCTTTCCAGATACAATTACGGTCGTCTGTTCTGTTTACTGGTTATTATTATTATTGTTATTATTGTTATTATTATTATTGTTATTATTATTATTATTGTTATTATTATTATTGTTATTATTATTATTGTTATTATTATTATTATTGTTATTATTATTATTGTTATTATTATTATTATTATTATTATTATTATTATTATTATTATTGTTATTATCCTCTTTCCTCTTTCTTTATTGTCTTTATTGTCTTTATTATCCTCTTTCTTTATTGTTATTATTGGTTATTATTGTTATTATTGGTTATTATTGGACGATATTATTCAGATTCGGAAGGGAATATGGAAGTCGGAGGTTTAATCGAGATATTTTCTACCCATATATATTTCCACAGACCCTGCCTAAGCTGTATACAATCTTCTAATGATAGCCAGAATAAACTGTCCAATTGCGTCATAATCTTCAAAGGGTTAAAGAGCGACACAACTGATATCAAAATAATGTGACCGAAAAATAACGAAGAAAATTGGATGGGTGATAGTAAATAAACGAGAACTGTCAGAATGTAGTGTTCAATTTCAAAATTTTCTAGTTTTTCGTTTAGGTTGTTGCAGAACTTTGGGATATACTGCGAGTGTACGACCTTGTGTGTGTGTGTGTGTGTGTGTGTGTGTGTGTGTGTGTGTGTGTGTGTGTGTGTGTGTGTGTGTGTGTACTGTTGGGTGGTTGACTTTGGTAGGTCGCGGTGAGGTGTGTGTGTGTGTATGTATGTGTGTATGTGTATGTGTGTGTGTGTGTATGGGTGTATGTATGTATGTGTGTGTGTGTGTGTGTGTGACCTCTCTCCTGCCTTGCCTGCGTCCTTGACCCCCCTTCATGATGGTGGTGGTGGTGGTGGTGGTGATGGTGATGATGGTGGTGGTGGTGATGATGGTGGTGGTGGTGGTGGTGGTGGTGGTGGTGATGGTGATGGTGGTGGTGATAGTGTTGGGTCATTATATAACTTGTTGGTAGTGGTGGTGTTTGGGGTCAATAGGCTGATCAGATAGTGTGGTAGGTTGGTAGGTAGGTAGGTTGGCTTGGGTAAGTAGGTAGGTAAGTAGGTAGGTAGGTTGATAGGTTGGTGGGCAGGAGAGGTGGGTATATTGGTAGGTAGCTAGGTTGGCTTGGATAGGTAGGTAGATTGGTAAGTAGGTAGGTAGATAGGATAGCTTGGGTAGGTAGGTAGGTAGGTGGGCAGGTAGGTTGTTAGGCAGATCGGTGGGTAGGTCCGTAGGTTGGTTTGGATAGGTCGGTAGGTTGGTGGGTAGGTAGGTATGTTGGCTTGGTAGGTTGGCTTGGTAGGTAGGCTGGTAGGTAGGCTGGTAGGTTGGTAGGTAGGTTGGCTTGAGTAGGTAGGTGGGTAGGTGTAGGTAGGTGGGTGGGTAGGTGGGTGGGTAGGTGGGTGGGTGGGTAGGTGGGTGGGTAGGTGGGTGGGTAGGTGGATAGGTAGGTGGGTGGGTAGGTGGATAGGTAGGGTTTTTTTTCTATGTGAGTGAGGGAGACAAAAGGCAGAACTGCCTGTAGCGAGTGCCTCCCCCATAGTTGAAAGAGTGACAGGGCCAAAATCAAGGGACGTTCGAGCTAAAATGCCTGGATACACTGAGTTTGAAACAATTTAAGTCATAGGAAGAGGGAAAGACTGATTCTGGGAGAGTTCCAGAGCTCAGCTGTTGAATAGAAGAAAGACAGAGTAACGTTTCACTTTTGGGTTGGAGAGTTGCACAGAGTAGGGGTGGGATTGTGTTGCAAGACGGGTACCACGTACCCTACGTAGAAGAGGTGGTAAACACAGGGAGAGCTCCGAGGAGCACTGGTTGGCTTGGGTAGGTAGATACTGTAGGTAGGTTGGTAGGTAGGTTGGTAGGTAGGTAGGCTTGGATAGGTAGGTAGGCGGGTAGGTAGGCTTAGGTAGGTAGGTAGACTTAGGTAGGTAGGCTTGGGTAGGTCGCAGCAGAGGGTAGGTAGGTAGGTAGGTAGGTAGGTAGGTAGGTAGATAGGTAGGTAGGTAGGTAGGTAGGTAGGTAGGTAGGTAGGTAGGTAGGTAGGTTGGTAGGTAGGTAGGTAGGTAGGTAGGTAGGTAGGTAGGTAGGTAGGTAGGTAGGTAGGTAGGTAGGTAGGTAGGTTGGTAGGTAGGCTTGGGTAGGTCGCAGCAGAGGGTAGGTAGGTAGGTAGGTAGGTAGGTAGGTAGGTAGGTAGGTAGGTAGGTAGGTAGGTAGGTAGGTAGGTAGGTAGGTAGGTAGGTAGGTAGGTAGGTAGGTAGATAGATAGGTAGGTTGGTAGGTAGGTTGGTAGGTAGGCTTGGGTAGGTCGCAGCAGAGGGTAGACGCACCTCTCCAATACTTTCACTAACTGCTGCTGCTGCTGCTGCCCTACCTCCTACTACCCCTGCTCCTGCTTAGTATCACACACACACATACATACATACATACATATACACTCATATAAACACACACATATATACATACAGTTACCAACACACACACACACATAAATAAACCGATTATTATTATTTGTAAATATTATTATTATTATTATTACACACACACACACACACACACACACACACACACACTAACTATATGTGGTATGTGGCATCATAGGTTACAATCCTTAGGAACGCATGCTTTCAATACTCTCATATGGGGGATTATTGGTATTAAGGGGAGGTATTTAGTTTGTTCCCTAGACCTCCATCAAGCTTAAAATTACACCCCCTTGAGGCCCTATCAAGATAAATTTGTACATTTTTCGGTAGAAAATGTCCCGACCGAAGGCCGGTTCCTCTTAAATTACAGGCTCGCTATCGCTTGCCAGGATAAAATCGACACCTAAATGGGACGAAAGGTCTTAAAAGTTACTTAAATGGGGTGAAAGTTTTTAAAATCGCCAAACTAATGGGGCAAACGTTTTATAATATCAAAAACAATGAGGCTAAACATGAGGGAGAAAGGGGTGAAGAAAAAAATTCCTCAAGGGGAGATCTCCCCTTAAGAAAGATGTTAAAAATAATATAGTTAACTAAATAGAAATTCAACACTTCATTATGGATTTTCAACACATTTTTTAAGCGACAACAAACATACCCCACAATCTGTTGAAAATGTTCATAGAATGTTGTGTGCGTATGACAAGAGTACAACCATAGAATGTTGTGTGCGTATGACAAGAGTACAACCATAGAATGTTGTGTGCGTGTGACAAGAGTACAACCATAGAATGTTGTGTGCGTATGACAAGAGTACAACCATAGAATGTTGTGTGCGTGTGACAAGAGTACAACCATAGAATGTTGTGTGCGTGTGACAAGAGTACAACCATAGAATGTTGTTGTGTGCGTATGACAAGAGTACAACCATAGAATGTTGTGTGCGTATGACAAGAGTACCGGTACAACCATAGAATGTTGTGTGCGCATGACAAGAGTACAACCATAGAATGTTGTGTGCGTATGACAAGAGTACCGGTACAACCATAGAATGTTGTGTGCGTATGACAAGAGTACAACCATAGAATGTTGTCTGCGTATGACAAGAGTACAACCATAGAATGTTGTGTGCGTATGACAAGAGTACAACCATAGAATGTTGTGTGCGTGTGACAAGAGTACAACCATAGAATGTTGTGTGCGTATGACAAGAGTACAACCATAGAATGTTGTGTGCGTATGACAAGAGTACAACCATATAATGTTGTGTGCGTATGACAAGAGTACAACCATAGAATGTTGTGTGCGTATGACAAGAGTACAACCATAGAATGTTGTTGTGTGCGTATGACAAGAGTACAACCATAGAATGTTGTGTGCGTGTGACAAGAGTACAACCATAGAATGTTGTGTGCGTATGACAAGAGTACAACCATAGAATGTTGTGTGCGTATGACAAGAGTACAACCATAGAATGTTGTGTGCGTATGACAAGAGTACAACCATAGAATGTTGTGTGCGTATGACAAGAGTACAACCATAGAATGTTGTGTGCGTATGACAAGAGTACAACCATAGAATGTTGTGTGCGTATGACAAGAGTACAACCATAGAATGTTGTGTGCGTATGACAAGAGTACAACCATAGAATGTTGTGTGCGTATGACAAGAGTACAACCATAGAATGTTGTGTGCGTATGACAAGAGTACAACCATAGAATGTTGTGTGCGTATGACAAGAGTACAACCATAGAATGTTGTGTGCGTATGACAAGAGTACAACCATAGAATGTTGTGTGCGTATGACAAGAGTACAACCATAGCATGTTGTGTGCGTATGACAAGAGTACAACCATAGAATGTTGTGTGCGTATGACAAGAGTACAACCATAGAATGTTGTGTGCGTATGACAAGAGTACAACCATAGAATGTTGTGTGCGTATGACAAGAGTACAACCATAGATAGATAGCCTTGACTTAGATATTCAAAAAGGCCTTTGATCAGAGTTTAACCTCTTCTGTACCGGCGACGCCCTTTTTGTATCATATTCTAGCTATGTTTAGGCGATTTTCTGCAGCTTAAGAAGGATCTGTGGTTGTAAAAAGGTTTAATTTAAGATAGTTCGAAGCCTGTTAACTGCTGGAGACTCTTCTAAAATATACTAAAATCGTTTACTATTAGCCAGTATAAAATAAACAGAGCTGGTACTGAACGGGAGGTTTTTAGTTTGTTTCCTACTCCTCCAGCAATCTTAAAATTTCACCCCCTTGACCCCCTTTCAAGATAAATTTGTAAATTTTTCGGTAGAAAAATTTCCTGGCCGAAGGCCGGTTACTCTTAAATTACTGGCTCGCTATCGCTCACCAGGAAAAAATCGACACCTAAATGGCACGAAAGGTCTTAAAATTGACAGAATGGGGCGGAAAATCTTAAAATCACCAAACTAATGGGGCAAACGTCTTAAAATCTCAAAAGCAATGGGGCTAGACATGAGGGAGAAAGGGGTCAAGAAAAAAGTCCCTCAAGTGGAGATCTCCCCTTAAGTAATGTTAAAAGTGAATGAGCTGGGCATCAGTATTGAGGTGACTATACTCGGTGTCTAGTAAGGGGAGATTTCCACTCGAGGGATTTCTTTCTGTACTCCTTTCTCCCTCATGTTTAGCCCCATTGCTTGTGATATTTTAAGACGTTTGCCCCATTAGTTTGGCGATTTTAAGAACTTTCGCCCCATTTATGTCACTTTTAAGACCTTTCGTGCCATTTAGGTGTCGACCTTTTCCTGGTGAGCGATAGCGAGCCTGTAATTTAAGAGGAAACGGCCTTCGGCCGGGACATTTTCTACCGAAAAATTTAAAAATTTATCTAGAAAGGGGGTCAAGGGGGTGTAATTTCAAGCTTGATGGAAGTCTAGGAAACACACTAAAAACCTCCCCTTAAGATGACGGTAAATTAAATCCCTTAGCAGCTAATTTCTCGATAATTAATGGAACACAAATATGAAACCACCATGTCTCTGCATCACATCAAGACCAAGTTTCTATAATTAGCATCATATTTCACTACAAAATCTTCAAAATAAGGGAGAAATCTTGATGGGAACTTTGCAATTTACCGTCAATTTCAAAGAAACAGATTATACTAGGGTAGAATGTTGGCTATCAAATAAACAGGGAGACAAAATAATCATAGTTACTTGTAAATGGACTCCTGTTTATTTTGATTTATATATTTAATTATGTAGATGTCAATTACATAAGCCAAACAAAAATAAAAAAAATAAAATAAAAATAAAATATATAAAATAATAAAAACCCTCTTTTCCTTTTTGTGATTCGCCTATTTTTCTTCTGCTTTCTTACGTCTATCCTTCCCTTCTTTCTCCTTCTATTTACTTGTTTTGTCTCCTATTCCTATTTCCTTCTCCCTTCCCCATTTCCTCCTTCAACCTTTCCGATTCCCCCTCTCCTTTATCCTTCTCCCTCACTTCCCCATTCTCCCGTTCCATTTTTATCCTCTCTCTCTCTCTCTCTCTCTCTCTCTCTCTCTCTCTCTCTCTCTCTCTCTCTCTCTCCCCCCCCCACTGTTGCCACATCCACCCATTCACCTCAACATCATCCGACTACCCCAAGATGCCACCATATTAGCAAAATTATTCGCGAGTAAAATGTTATCTCTTCATTCACATTTAAAACCAGTCACACCAGTTCTATAAAAAGAGAGAGAAAAAATAAGCCTCCATTTAAATATTTCCAACTTAAGGGAGATGGGCGTATTTATTAAGGGAGATGGGCGTATTTATTGGCTCATTTATGTATTTGTTACCCCCCCCCCCCAAGACCCTACTTCAAGACAAATGTGTACATTTTTCGATAGCCATCCTTTTATATTACAGGCGCGCTATCGATCGCCAGGATAAAAAATCGACACCTAAATGATACGTAAAGTGTTAATATTGAAAACAAAAATGGAGCGAAAGGTCATAAAATCGCCGAAATAATGGCCGAACGACTTAGAATATGAAAACCAACGAGACTAAAAATGAGGAAGAAAGCGAGCCATCTCCCCCTAACTTGTTCATTCGTCATCACTCAAAAAAATCATATTTACATTCATTTGCATATCTTGCCTACTATTATATGAGACTAAGAAGTATGGTAATTAATTTAATGAAGGTACAGAACATTGTCTCGAGTGTCCTCTCCAGAAATGATGCAAGCTATACACATTATGCAAGCTATACACATTATGCAAGCTATACACATTATGCAAGCTATACACATTATGCAAGCTATACACAATATGCAAGCTATACACATTATGCAAGCTATACACATTATGCAAGCTATACACAT
Source organism: Paralithodes platypus (assembly GCA_032716605.1). NCBI lineage: Eukaryota > Metazoa > Arthropoda > Malacostraca > Decapoda > Lithodidae > Paralithodes > Paralithodes platypus. The sequence goes on along the minus strand of CM064576.1, from coordinate 26,371,345 downwards.
TATGCAAGCTATACACATTATGCAAGCTATACACATTATGCAAGCTATACACATTATGCAAGCTATACACATTATGCAAGTTATACACATTATGCAAGCTATACACATTATGCAAGCTATACACATTATGCAAGCTATACACATTATGCAAGCTATACACATTATGCAAGCTATACACATTATGCAAGCTATACACATTAACATGATATACATAATATATACTATACACATTAAGGGCAGATCTCCACTTGAGGGATTGTTTTCTTGACCCCTTTCTCCCTCATGTTTAGCCCCATTGCTTTTGATATTATAAAACGTTTGCCCCATTAGTTTAGCGATTTTAAGAACTTTCACCCCATATTAAGACCTTTCGTGCAATTCAGGCGTCTATTTTATCCTGGCGAGCGATAGCGAGCCTGTAATTTAAGAGGAATCGGCCTTCGGCCGCGACATTTTTCTACCGAAAAATGTACAAATTTATCTTGAAAGGGACTCAAGGGGGGTGTAATTTTAAGGTTGATGGAGGTCTAGGGAACAAACTAAATACCTCCCCTTAAATTATTGTTACCTAAAGACAACTTTATGTAGAATAGACTAAACAAATACAGTAAATGAAAGTAAATAAAGTAAATACAGTAGTTTAGTTCTATGTGGATGAGGGAGATAAAAGGCAAAACTGCCTGTGACGAGTGCCTCCCCCGAATATACAATAGTCTGACTGAAACTAGACTATAATAAATGTCAGTTGTGTGATATAACACTATCTGATCCGACAACATTATAATAGTTTGTTTATTATTGGGGATTGTGCTGGTTTTTGCCACTTTCGAGCAATGTGTTTTAGTTTGTCCCCTAGGCTAACAAAATCGCCTTCCCAGACTTCCTTCATACTAGAAAAAAAAAAATCACCCAGATCCCCTTCCAGTTAAATCTGTACATTTGTCAATGGAAAAATTTCCCGGGCGAAGGATAATTTATTTTTGGTTACAGGCTTGATATCGCTAGCCTAGAAAACAATGACACTTGAATGGGGTGAAGCGTCTCATTCTCGCCAAACTAATGGGGTGAACAGTTTTAAAATCTCCAAACTATTAGCGCGAAACAGGACCCAAATAGGGTTAAAGGGATACATATGCGTCTTGGTCTAATTAATCGACATCCAGATAAACTTACGTTTTTTTTTTTTTTTTTTAACATTATTCCCATAATGTTGAAGATCTGCTTGGAAATTAATACATGGCACACACACACACACACACACACACACACACACACACACACACACACATATATATATATATATATATATATATATATATATATACACACACTATAACACATACACACACACACAAGTACACACACACACACACTCTATAACACATACACACACACACACACACACACACACTAATGCGCAATGAGAATCATAAAATTAGAACAGCAGCCCACACACAAGCACACAACATACACTTAGTAATACACATAACACACACGCACATATAACATACACTTAGTAATACACATGAACACATAAACACACACGCACATATAACATACACTTAGTAATACACATGAACACATAACACACACGCACATATAACATACACTTAGTAATACACATGAACACATAAACACACACGCACATATAACATACACTTAGTAATACACATGAACACATAACACACACGCACATATAACATGCACTTAGTAATACACATGAACACACAACACACACGCACACACAACATACACTTAGTAATACACATGAACACATAACACACACGCACATATAACATACACTTAGTAATACACATGAACACACAACACACACGCACATATAACATACACTTAGTAATACACATGAACACATAACACACACGCACATATAACATACACTTAGTAATACACATGAACACATAAACACACACGCACATATAACATACACTTAGTAATACACATGAACACATGACACACACGTAAACGCAATAAAGCACACTAACATACACATACACACATACGCAGGACACAGACGCATATTAGATAATACACAGAAATATACGCACTCATCAGAAATACATATACATAAATAAACACACACACACACACACACACACACACACACACACATATACATACACAAGCAGGCCAGGTGGGGTAGCAAGCAGAAAACACACAGGCAAGTTATGCTTGACCTCTTGTTGCAACACACCGACACCCCTCCTAACACCCCCTACCCCCCCCCCTCCTCCTAGATACAAATACCCCCACCCCTCCGAAACCCCTCCTAACACCCCCCTACATACCAATACCCCACCCCTCACACACCCCCATAAATACCAATACCCCACCCCTCACACCCCTCCTAACACCCCCCTACATACCAATACCCCACCCCTCACACCCCTCCTAACACCCCCCTACATACCAATACCCCACTCCTCACACCCCTCCTAACACCCCCCTACATACCAATCCCCACCCCTCACACCCCTCCTAACACCCCCCTACATACCAATACCCCACCCCTCACACACCCCATAATACCATACCCCACCCCTCACACCCCTCCTAACACCCCCCTACATACCAATACCCCACCCCCTCACACCCCTCCTAACACCCCCTACATACCAATACCCCACCCCTCACACCCCTCCTAACACCCCCCTACATACCAATACCCCACCCCTCTTATACCAACACCCCTTGTCCCCACCTCGACGATACCAATCCCCCCACACACACCCCACCCCCCCTAGAAACCAATACCCCCCCTCACCAACACCCCTCCTAACACCCTCCCCTCCTCCTAGATACCAATACCCCACCCTCCTCACACCAACACCCCTCCTAACACCCCCTACCCTCCATCCACCTAGATACCAATACCCCCTCATATCAACACACCCCTCCTAACACCCCCTACCCACCTCCTCATAGATACCAATACCCATAACACCCCTCCTAACACACCCCCTACCCCCTCCTAGATACCAATACCCCCTCCACCTCACACACCAATCCCCCTCCTAAAACACCCCTTACCCAGCCCCTCCCCTACAAATGTGACAAATGCAAGGTATTAAAGATAGGGAAGATGCAAACAAATGTTAAATATAAACTAGCTAATTTAGAATTAGAAAATTCAGACTGCGAGAAAGATCTAGGTGTGTTTGTTAGCAATGATTTGAAGCCTAGAAAACAGTGTATAAGCGTTCGTAATAAGGCAAACAGGATTCTCGGGTTCATCTCTAGGAGTGTGAGTAACAGAACTGCTGATGTTATCTTAAAACTTTACTTGTCATTAGTGAGACCCCACATGGATTATGCTGTCCAATTTTGGTGTCCTTATTACAGAATGGACATAGATTCATTGGAGAGAGTACAGCGTAGAATGACAAAAATGATCCATAATATTAGAAATCTTTCGTATGAAGAAAGGTTGAAGAAATTAGGTTTACATTCGTTAGAGAGACGCAGAGTTAGAGGGGATATGATAGAGGTGTTCAAGTGGGTTAGTGGGATTAACAAAGGGGACATGACAAATGTACTAAAGCTCAGTGATAGCGAAAGAACTCGTACCAATGGTTTCAAATTAGATAAATTTCGTTTCAGAAAAGATATAGGCAAGTATTGGTTTGGTAACAGAGTTGTAGATGGGTGGAATGGACTACCAAGTGCTATAGTGGGATCTAAAACTGTAGGGAGCTTTAAGATAAAATTGGATAAGCATATGGACGAGAAGGGTTGGGTGTGAAGGGGGATCAGCCGGGTTGGGCCAATCAGCGCTCTGCAGACCTCCATAATCCTGCGTTAATATCTAACCGTTTTGGTAAGATGATCCTCAGGGTATTAGAGTGTGAAGCCTATAATTGGGCTTTGTAATTGAATTGGGGTTGTGTGGGACAGGGATCTGCCTTGCTTAGGCCAATCGGCTTTCTGCAGACTCCCATTTTCTTATGTTCTTATGTTCTTAGATACCTATCCCCCCCCTCCCCTACTAGATACCTATCCCCCCCCTCCCCCCTCCCTCACTACCTTATTCTACAACGTAAAACTCCATTACCAAGATTCCGATACCTCTCTTTAAGGGGGGATGTGTGTGTGTGTGTGTGTGTGTGTGTGTGTGTGTGTGTGTGTGTGTGTGTGTGTGTGTGTGTGTGTGTGTGTGTGTGTGTGTGTGTGTGTGTGTGTGTGTGTATGTGTGTGTGTGTGTGTGTGTGTGTGTGTGTGTGTATTTATGTATGTACGTGTAAATGAGAGAGAATGTGTGTGTGTTGGTGTATGTGTGTATGGATGGTGTGTTAGGTGTGTGTTTGTGTGTGTGACCCCTCCCCCCACACACACCTTTCACCCCGACCCCCACCTTCGGGAACTCACCCACACATTAATGTCTTTATTATTATTCATCATCTCTATTCATCATTCACACTCTCTAATCGTCATCACATTCTCTCTCTCTCTCTCTCTCTCTCTCTCTCTTAGTAATCCATATTCTTCAGCCAACTTAGCCCTTTACATAACATTAAACATGTATACTTGATTCATAGTTAGTTAGCAGCGTATTGGCAAAATTACAACTTATAATACACAAATTACAACTTATAATACACAAATTACAACTTATAATACACAAATTACAACTTATAATACACAAATTACAACTTATAATACACAAATTACAACTTATAATACACAAATTACAACTTATAATACACAAATTACAACTTATAATACACAAATTACATAATGCGATACAAAATTTAAGTGTCCAACATAATAATGAATACATTTAAAAATTAGGGTCCTTTCTTATTCCTACACACACACATTCTCTCTCATACACATACACACAAACACACTCCTTATCTCTCTCTCACACACACACACACACACACACACACACACACACACACACACACACTATCTCTCTCTCTCTAACACACACACACACACACACACACACACACACACACACACACACACACACACACACACCTTCTCCCTGCCACGTGTATACAGTTTAAGGTCACAAGTAACCTCATGTGTGCCAATGTGTTACCCCCACCCCTCCCCCTCTCCTACATTCCAACCCGCCCCAACTACGCACCTACAGCTAAGGTGTTCTTCGTTTTTGGCGCCACCGGAGCACGCGAGCCGGGCAGTGTGGCGATATTATTATAATTGTATGTTGGCGATATTATTATAATTGTATGTTGGCGATATTATTATAATTGTATGTTGGCGATATTATTATATTGTATGTTGGCGATATTATTATAATTGTATGTTGGCGATATTATTATAATTGTATGTTGGCGATATTATTATAATTGTATGTTGGCGATATTATTATAATTGTATGTTGGCGATATTATTATAATTGTATGTTGGCGATATTATTATAATTGAAAATGCTTGAACTGCAGGAAAACAATTATATATATTTTTTGGATTTCTATATCTTATCTATATTTTATTTGTTTATTAATTTAATTTTACTACTACTAATAATACTGCTTTTACTACTACTATTACTACAACTACTACTACTACTACTACAACTGTCGATCAAGACACAAATTAAATAATGTAGATATTAAGCAAGCGCGCACAAAAACCTGCCCCTCCCCCCTCCCTCCCTCAACCCCCCACCCTCACTTCTACAACGACCTAGAGGTAAAAAATGTGTGTCGTCATTAAGGTCACACACACACACACATACATACACACACACACACACACACACACACACATATTATATATATATATATATATATATATATATATATATATATATATATATATATATATATATATATATATATATATATAGAGAGAGAGAGAGAGATATTTCTGGAAAGCGATAGCGAGCCTGCAATTTAGGAGGAACCGGCCTTTGGCCTGGTTCTACCGATAAATGAGCAAATATAACCCGAAGGGGGGGGGGGGGGGGGATTTTCTTTAACTTCATTTAGGTCTAGGGAAGAAAATAAAGTAAATATTAATATACATACAGTAAATATACAAATAAATTAATACATAAATGAAAAACGCCTCTTAAGGTTTCAAGATATCAACAAAAACACACTGGATCTTAAAGAAATTTCATAGATTAATTTGACAGTATCATAAAGCAAAGAAAAACCTATTAAAAAGCTTTGATTGTCTACGGTCTACTTTTGTTTGGGCAATTCAAGGTTGATTTATACTTGCAGATATTTGGAAAGCCCCTCCAAGCTGCTAATAGGGCCCAAATGTCAGCTTGGTTGGGTGTAAAAGGAAAAACGCGACCATTTCGTAAAAGTGAAAGGTGGGTGGGGGAAAAAATGGTAACACAATACGGAAATAGTGGGGGTGTGGTGTTTGGGGGTGTCGGGGTGGTGTGTGGGTTTGGGGGTGGTGTGTGGGGGTGGTGTGTGTGGGGGTGGTGTGTGGGGTGTGTGGGTGTCGGGGTGGTATGTGGGTTTGGGGGTGGTGTGTGTGGGGGGTGTGTGTGGGGGGGGGGGGGGGGGGGATGGTGTATAGGGGTGTGTGGGGGGGGTGGGGGTGATAGATGTTGGTAGATACATTGAGATATTTTATAGATATATAGATATTTAGAAAGTACGATAGACAATAGAGAAATTGGATAACATATTGTATACACACATCAATTGATATACAGTATATACATTCATTGATATACAGTATATACATTCATTGATATACAGTATATACATTCATTGATATACAGTATATACATTCATTGATATACAGTATATACATTCATCAATCAATCAATATTTGCATTCAGTATTAATTGTATAACATGAATAAGGATATATTACCTATACTCACTCACTCTCTCTCTCTCTCTCTATATATATATATATATATATATATATTGTATATAGTAGCATTTGAGCAATTTAGCAAGGGTGTGGAAACAGTCATAAATCTGCAAGGGTTATCAAGATATAGTAGTGAAGAGAGAGAGAGAGAGCGAGAGCGAGAGAGAGAGAGAGAGAGAGAGAGAGAGAGAGAGAGAGAGAGAGAGAGAGAGAGAGAGAGAGAGAGAGAGAGAGAGAGAGAATAAAGGGAAGAAGGCGTCATAGAGTATTAAAAGAGTAAAAACAAGGGACGACATTTAGCTAAGAGTGAACCGTAACTAGAATACGAGTCTACCAAAAGATAAGGAACATAAAGAGAGATATAACATGACAATAAGTTCTTTCCCTGCACTAATAGCATCTCCCCCTACAACCTGTATCCCCTACACTTCATCTATATATTAGCCTTTAAGGGGAGGCTTGTTTTTCTGGACCCCCTTCTCCCTCATGTTTAGCCCCATTAGTTTGGCGATTTTTAAGATCTTTTGTGATATTTTTAGGTGTCGTTTTTTTCCTGGCGAGCGATAGCGAAGCCTGTAACCTTCGCCCTTGATATATTCTACCGAAAAATGTACAAATTTATCTCTTGATGTATTTTTTATAGCTTGATGGATATTTTGGGAGGAAACCAAAAATAATAAATATAATAAAACCAATTATAAATAAATTAATAACTAAGTGAACTAATATAATTCAACTAAATACACAGCTCGCCTTAAGATGAGGTATTTAGTTTGTTCCCTAGACCTCCATCAAACTTAAAATTACACCCCCTTGAGTCCCTTTCAAGATAAATTTGTACATTTTTCGGTAGAAAAATGTCCCGGCCGAAGGTCGGTTCCTCTTAAATTACAGGCTCGCTATCGCTCGCCAGGATAAAATCGACACCTGAATTGCACGAAAGGTCTTAATATGGGGTGAAAGTTCTTAAAATCGCTAAACTAATGGGGCAAACGTTTTATAATATCAAAAGCAATGGGGCTAAACATGAGGGAGAAAGGGGTCAAGAAAAAATCCCTCAAGTGGAGATCTCCCCTTAAGATGATGATGAGCGAGGAATGGAAAGTAAGAGGGGACCAGCCCCATTTCTTTGTCAACATTTAGACGTTTCGCCCCTTTTCTTTGTCAATATTGAGACCTTTCGTGCCATTTAGGTATCGATTTTTTCCTGGCGAGCGATAGCGAGCCTGTAATTGTAGAAGGAACCGGCTAGCGAATAATTCACACATTTATCTTGAAAGGGGATCCTGGGCTTATTATTTCAAGTTTAATGGAGGTCTAGCGAAGAAACTAGATTTTGTTTATAAATGCATGAAAAAACCCGACCCAAGATGATGATGATGATGTGCGAGGAACGGAAAGTGAGAGTGGTACAGCCCCCCCCCCCCCCTCTCCCCCAGCAGCCAACCTGGAGCCTCTACAGTTAACCAAGGACGGAGGGAGGAAGGGAGGCGGGGGGGGGGGGGGGGGGGGAGGGGGGCTCACTATAGTCGGTTCCACACATATCGGCCCCACAACGCTTGCACATTAAGGGGAGGTTTTTAGTTGATTCCCTAGACTTCCATCAAGCTTAAAATTACTCCCCCTAGACCCCCTTTCACGATAAATTTGTAAATTTTTCGGTAGAAAAATGTCCCGGCCGTGTTCCCCTTACATTACAGGCTCGCTTTCGCTCGCCAGGAAAAAATCGACACCTAAATGGCACGAATGGTCTTAAAATTGACTTAAATGGGGCGAGGGTTCTTAAAATCGTCAAACTAATGGGGCGAACGTCTTAAAATCTCAAAAGCAATGGGGCTAAACATGAGGGAGAAGGAAGTTCGAAAAAAAATCCCTCAAGTGGAAACCTCCCCTTAAGCCGGTATCACACGAGAGCTTTTTTTTTAGTCAACATTCGATAATCAACATTCGTATGGCAACATTTCTGGAATACTTTGAACTGGTATCGGAAACTAAGAGTGATGGTAAATTAATTAAGGGGAGGTATTTAGTTTGTTCCCTAGACCTCCATCAAGCTTAAAATTACACCCCCTTGAGTCCCTTTGAAGATAAATTTGTAAATTTTTCGGTAGAAAAATTTCCCGGCCGAAGGCCGGTTCCTCTTAAATTACAGGCTCGCTATCGCTCGCCAGGATAAAATCGACACCTGAATTGCACGAAAGGTCTTAATATGGGGTGAAAGTTCTTAAAATCGCTAAACTAATGGGGCAAACATTTTATAATATCAAAAGCAATGGGGCTAAACATGAGGGAGACAGGGGTCAAGAAAAAAATCTCTCAAGTGGAGATCTCCCCTTAAGGTAACTGAAATACTTAAAATGTTGACCTCCCAAGCTGCCAGACCAGTGTTGAGGGAAAAAGCGCTCGTGTGATACCGGCTTAAACCTCTGTAGTACTCACAACCTATCGATAGACATAATTACGAATCTTGGGCTCAAGGGGAGAACATGGATCGATTTTCTGGTCCCCTTTCTTCCTCATGCTTATCCCCATTAGTTTTGACATTTTAAGACGTTTGCCCCATTAGTTTGTCGATTTTAAGTCCTTTCGCCCCCCTTCTATGTCAATATTAAAACCTTTCGTGACCATTAGGTTTTTGTTCGTGGATAGCGAGCCTGTAATTGTGGAGGAACCGGCCTTCGGCCGTAAAATTTTTCTACCGAAAAAATTACAAATTAATCTCGAAGGGGGATCTAATGGATGCTTTTCTAAATTTGATGAAGGTCTAGGGAGGAAACTAAAAAATAAATGAATATGTATTTGTTGATTTCATTAATTGAGTTTAGAGGTGAAGTTGGTGGGTGGAAAAAAAATCCAAAAACACAATAGGCCTAATATACATAAATAGACCCCCCCCCCTCCAAAAAAGAAAGAAAAGAATAACCACTGTCCCCCCCTTAAGATGATGGGCGAGAAAAGGAAAGTAAGAGTGGATCCCCCCCCCCCCCCCGCCAACCTGGGGCCTCTACAGTAGACCAAGGACGGGGGCAAGGGGGAGGGGGGGGGGGACATCTCGCCACTACAGTCGGTTTTAGTTCATCGGACGGGAAATTGCCTACCTTATGTGGGGGGGGGGGGTATTCTGGACCCCCCTTTTTCATCGTGTTTAGCCCCATTAGTTTTGCCATTTTAAGATTGTTCTACTGAAAAATGTACAAGTATATCTTGAAGGGGGGTCCTGGGGTTATTATTTTCAGTGTAATGGAGGTCTAGGTAGGTCTAATGGAGGTCTAGGTAGGTCTAATGGAGGTCTAGGTAGGTCTAATGGAGGTCTAGGTAGGTCTAATGGAGGTCTAGGTAGGTCTAGGTAGGTCTAATGGAGGTCTGGGTAGGTCTAATGGAGGTCTGGGTAGGGAAATAGAAAACTAATACATAAATGAAAAAACAACAACTAAAATCGACCAAAAAAGTGGACCATTTCCCCTTAACCCCTTCACTACCGGTGACGTCCTTTTAACCTTTTTTCTGGCTACTATTAGACGGTTGGATTCGGTTTTTATAAGGGCCTCCAGCAATTCGGTTTTTATAAGGGCCTCTAGCAATTCGGTTTTTATAAGGGCCTCTAGCAATTCGGTTTTTATAAGGGCCTCTAGCAATTCGGTTTTTATAAGGGCCTCCAGCAATTCGGTTTTTATAAGGGCCTCCAGCAATTCGGTTTTTATAAGGGCCTCTAGCAATTCGGTTTTTATAAGGGCCTCTAGCAATTCGGTTTTTATAAGGGCCTCTAGCAATTCGGTTTTTATAAGGGCCTCTAGCAATTCGATTTTTATAAGGGCCTCCAGCAATTCGGTTTTTATAAGGGCCTCTAGCAATTCGGTTTTTATAAGGGCCTCCAGCAATTCGGTTTTTATAAGGGCCTCTAGCAATTCGGGTTTTATAAGGGCCTCTAGCAATTCGGTTTTTATAAGGGCCTCTAGCAATTCGGTTTTTATAAGGGCCTCTAGCAATTCGGTTTTTATAAGGGCCTCTAGCAATTCGGTTTTTATAAGGGCCTCTAGCAATTCGGTTTTTATAAGGGCCTCTAGCAATTCGGTTTTTATAAGGGCCTCCAGCAATTCGGTTTTTATAAGGGCCTCCAGCAATTCGGTTTTTATAAGGGCCTCCAGCAATTCGGTTTTAAAAGTACCTCCAGCAATTCGGTTTTAAAAGTACCTCCAGCAATTCGGTTTTAAAAGTACCTCCAGCAATTCGGTTTTTATAAGGGCCTCTAGCAATTCGGTTTTTATAAGGGCCTCTAGCAATTCGGTTTTTATAAGGGCCTCTAGCAATTCGGTTTTTATAAGGGCCTCTAGCAATTCGGTTTTTATAAGGGCCTCCAGCAATTCACAGGCTGAGAACTATCTCACTTAACCCTTTTTACTAATACATATCTTTCTTAAACTGCAAACTATCGTCTAAATATAGCTAGGATAAATTTATATAGACGTCGCCGGTACAGCAGTTAAATAAAACACAAGTCTGACATTACCTTAAGGGGAGATATCGACTTGAGGGATATTTTTCTGGACCCCTTTCTCCCTCATGTTTAACCCCATTGCTTTTGAGATTTTAAGACAGTCGCCCCATTAGTTTGGCGATTTTAAGAACTTTCGCCCCATTTCCGTCAATTTTAAGACCTTTCGTGCAATTTAGGTGTCGATTATATCCTGGCGATCGATAGCGAGCCTGTAATTTAAGAGGAACCGGCTTTCAGCCGGGACATTTTTCTACCGAAAAATTTACAAATTTATCTTGAAAGGGGCTCAAGGGGGTGTAATCTTAAGCTTGATGGATATCTAGAGACCAAACTAAAAACCTCCCGTTAAGGGGGAATGATTTATATTTTGGTCGAGATATATATACAGTATATATATAATTAAAATTGCTTTCCTTCAAAATCAAGCTGCTATAAGAACAAGATGGACGACAAGCCAGACCCAATATAAGAACAAGATGGACGACAAGCCAGACCCAATATAAGAACAAGATGGACGACAAGCCAGACCCAATATAAGAACAAGATGGACGACAAGCCAGACCCAATATAAGAACAAGATGGACGACAAGCCAGACCCAATATAAGAACAAGATGGACGACAGCCAGACCCAATATAAGAACAATATGGACGACAAGCCAGACCCATATAAGAACAAGATGGACGACAAGCCAGACCCAATATAAGAACAAGATGGACGACAAGCCAGACCCAATATAAGAACAAGATGGACGACAAGTCAGACTCAATATAAGAACAAGATGGACGACAAGCCAGACCCGATATAAGAACAAGATGGACGACAAGCCAGACCCAATATAAGAACAAGATGGACGACAAGCCAGACCCAATATAAGAACAAGATGGACGACAAGCCAGACCCAATATAAGAACAAGATGGACAAGTCAGACTCAATATAAGAACAAGATGGACGACAAGCCAGACCCGATATAAGAACAAGATGGACGACAAGCCAGACCCAATATAAGAACAAGATGGACGACAAGCCAGACCCAATATAAGAACAAGATGGACGACAAGCCAGACCCAATATAAGAACAAGATGGACGACAAGCCAGACCCAATATAAGAACAAGATGGACGACAAGCCAGACCCAATATAAGAACAAGATGGACGACAAGCCAGACCCAATATAAGAACAAGATGGACGACAAGCCAGACCCAATATAAGAACAAGATGGACGACAAGCCAGACCCAATATAAATCTGCATCTGTAACCACATAACATGAACATTGCAGCTATAGTCTATTCGCTGTAAGTAGGCGAGAAATCATGACCTCTATCCTCTGTAACTCAAAAAGGGCTAGAGCAAATTGGCTGTAAATCTCCACATCTATTCCTTGACTGACCCTTCCCAAATGGTAAACATATTAGCTCGATTACTCTAGTCGTTTTTGAGTTACAGAGGTTAGAGGTCATTATTTCTCGCCGTATACTTACAGCGAATAGACTATAGCAACATAAAGATACAATATTGTTCAGTAGACCAAATAATTATCAGTCTGTCATGTGTACACTATAGTAGCCCTATAGTACCAGAGATCGGCCCACCTCCGCCATCTTGGTGCCACTGGTGTCATTAGCCTCTCTTTACAACCAAATATTTAACCAAGCTGCAGTCTTAAAGGTCATAGTAAAAAAAAAAAAAAAAAAAAAAAAAAAAACACACACACACACACACGGGAAGGTGGTGGTGGTGGGGGGGGGGGGGGGGAGAGTAGTGGAGGGGGGGGGGGGGGGGATCAGGAAAATCTATTATATTATACCCACTGAACATACAGGTACATAATATGCCTACATATGTTCTGTTCCTCTCTGGGATTCTTATACGTAGAAATACAGGTATAATGCGCAGGATTGAATTACGAATGAAGTTTCTTAGGCAGTGATTAAGGGGAGGTATTTAGTTTGTTCCCTAGACCTCCATCAAGCTTAAAATTACACCCCTTGAGTCCCTTTCAAGATAAATTTGTACATTTTTCGGTAGAGAAATGTCCCGGCCGAAGGCCGTTTCCTCTTAAATTACAGGCTCGCTATCGCTCGCCAGGATAAGATCGACACCTGAATGGCACGAAAGGTCTTAAAATGGAGTGAAAGTTCTTAAAATCGCCAAACTAACGGGGCCAACGTTTTATAATATCAAAAGCAATGGGGCTAAACATGAGGGAGAAAGGGGGTCAAGAAAATAATCCCTCAAGTGGAAATCTCCCCTGAACTCAGCTGATTAGTCCCCTAGTAATTATGAAGAAAAAAAAACCCGCACTCGGCCCTTCATTCATACTAGTTAACTTTCTGTACGACGTGGAACAGAACTTATGTGGGCAACTGTACAAGGGGGGGGGGGGGGGGAGGGGGGGGGGAAGTAAGAGCGGAACAAAACAAAAACAAAACAACAACAACAATAGAGTAAAAGAGGGAAGAGAAGAAGAAGAAGAAGAAGAAGAAGAAGAAGAAGAAAAAGAAGAAGAAGAAGACCCAATTAAGAGCCACGAAAATAAAGACGGTATGGCGAGCAAGAGTGAAGCTGATGATGATGATGATGATCAGACCAATATAAGAGAGTGAGAGAGGGGGAGAAAGAAGACCTAATGCAAAAGGAATGATACAAGAAGAAGAAGCAACAACCCAATAAGAGCCACTCCAGTAAGAGTTGTGGAGAGAGTAAGAGTGAATCGGGTTAGCTGCCGTCTGTCTCAAAGGGCACAGGAAAAAAATAAAAAACAATAAAAGAGTTAAAGAGGAAAAAGAAGAGGAATGTTGAGGGGGTGACCTGCTTTTTTTTTTATCTCTGGGTTGTATCCATTCGGCCCTATTCAGCCTACTGTTTTAAGACGTTTATCCCGATCTAGGTGTCGATTTATATCTGGCGAGCGATAGCGAGCCACTATATTTTGGATAATGAGTTAGACAGCAGGCTAAATTTGTAAATTTTTCGATAGAAAAATTTCTCCGGCGAAGCCGGATCTCTCCATAAAATGCTGGCTCGCTATCGCTCGCCAGGAAAAAATCGACACCTGGATGGGGATAAATGTCTTAAAATAGTAGGCTGAATGGGGATAAATGTCTTAAAACAGTAGGCTGAATGGGGCCGAATGGATACAAACAAGAAAGAAAAAGAAGAAACAACCAAATAAGAGGTGTGGAGAGTAAGAGTGAATCAGGTTAGCTGTAGTCTCGGTCTCAAAGGTCACAGGAAAAAACGAGTCTCTAGCCTTCTCTGACCTCAACCAACCCAACCAGTCTCTTATGTCGACCATCTCTACCAGGGGCAACTAGACCAGTGCTAGCTTCAAGGTCTAACTTATCTTAACTTAACCTGCCTTAAGGGGAGGTTTTTAGTTTGGTCTCTAGATATCCATCAAGCTTAAGATTACACCCCCTTGAGCCCCTTTCAAGATAAATTTGTACATTTTTCGGTAGAAAAATGTCTCGGCTGAAAGCCGATTCCTCTTAAATTACAGGCTCGCTATCGCTCGCCAGGATAAAATCGACACCTAAATTGCACGAAAGGTCTTAAAATTGACGGAAATGGGCGAAAGTTCTTAAAATCGCCAAACTAATGGGGCGACTGTCTTAAAATCTCAAAAGCAATGGGGCTAAACATGAGGGAGAAAGGGGTCCAGAAAAAAAAAATCCCTCAAGTCGATATCTCCCCTTAACTTAACCTAATGTAATCTATCTTAACCTAATCTATCGACACTTAAGCTACCTTAACTTAGCCTACCCTAACTTAGCCTACCATAACTTAATCTACCCTAACTTAAGGGGAGATTTCCACCTGGAGCATTTTTTTCTGAACCTCTTTCTCCCTCATGTTTAGCCCCATTGCTTGTGAGATTTAAAGACGCTTGCCCCATTACTTTGGTGATTTTAAGAACCCTCGCCCCATTTCTGTCAATTTTAAGACCATTCGTGCCATTTAGATGTCGATTTTTTCCTGGCGAGCGATAGCGAGCCTGTAATTTAAGGGGAACCGGCCTTCGGCCGAGACATTTTTCTACCGAAAAATGTACAAATTTATCTTGAAAGGGGGTCAAGGGGGAGTAATTTTAAGCTTGATGGAAATCTAGGGAATCAACTAAAAACCTCCCCTTAACCTACCCCAACTTAACCTACCCCAACTTAACCTACCCTAACTTAATCTACCCCAACTTAACCAACCATAACTAAATCTACCCTAATTCAACCTATCCTAACTTAACCTACCATATAAGTACTTGATCTAGCTATCTATCTATCTATTGCCGGAGGCCGTCATTCCCGAAGGGGTGGCCACAAATGAATCGCCGCCCCCATGCACCTCTGTCCCCAGTCTGTTGACGCCCCTCATCCCATCCAGCACAGCTTTCACGCGAATACTTCTTAACTTAATCTACCTTAACTTCACCTATCCTACCCTAACTTAACCTTCCCTAACTTACCCTACCCTAACTTAACTTACTTTAACTTAACCTAACATAACTTACCCTACCCTAACTTAACTTACCCTAACATAACTTACCCTAACTTAACCTACCCCATCCTAACTTAACCTACATTAACTTAACCTAACTGAACTTAACCTACCCTACCCGAACTTAACTACAATAACTTAATCGACCCTACCCCAACTTAACCTACTTTAACTTAACCTACCCCAAAGAATGCCGACAGAAAGATTATACATGGCAAGGAGAGAGAGAGAGAGAGAGAGAGAGAGAGAGAGAGAGAGAGAGAGAGAGAGAGAGAGAGAGAGAGAGAGAGAGAGAGAGAGAGATGAAGAGTGAGCGTGAGAGAAAGGAAGAGAGAAAGTGAGATATAAAAGATAAAACAAACTAAAATGCAGATGAAAGTGTTGAACATAAAATGGATTCGACGTCAAATGAGAAAAATGGTTACACAAATAAAGAGAAATTGAGAAAGCTTGAGGAATAATTAGTCATTTTAGGAACAGGAAGCGAGAGAGAGAGAGAGAGAGAGAGAGAGAGAGAGAGAGAGAGAGAGAGAGAGAGAGAGAGAGAGAGAGAGAGAGAGAGAACAAGAAAGAGAGGGAACAAGTGAGTGAGGTAAGAATATAGCACTTAAACACAATTGAAAGTGAATGAGCGAGAGAGAAAGAGAGGGAACAGGCAAATGATGAAAGAAAATGACACAAACAAAATTGAAAGGGAGAAGAGAGAGAGAGAGAGAGAGAGAGAGAGAGAGAGAGAGAGATTTATACCCCACTATACCCCGTTTCAAATAGGTAGGTCAGAAATCGTGAACCCCAACCTCCGTAACTCAATAAAGGCTTGAACAAATGGGCTGTAAATGTCCACACCTATTCCCTGACTGACCCCTCCCAAATGGTAGAAATATTAGCTCCATTACTCTAGTCGTTTGTGAGTTATAGAGGTTAATGTTCAAGGGATGTTCTTAAGTTACAGGCTCGCTATCGCTTGCCCAGAACAAAAATCGACACCTAAATGGGGTGAAGCATCTTATTATCGTCAAATTAATAGGGTGAAACGTCTTAAAACCTTCAAAACTAATTTAGCGAAGCTGTGGTGCGCCAAAAAGACCAAATACAGCTAAGGTGTACAATAATTAATAACCGTGATTGTACAATTGCCTTCCCTTCCTCCGATCACTTTGTCCTTTCCTATAATCTGTTTTTCCCTTATCCTATGACTTAAACGGCTTCAAGCTCCGTGTGTCCAGACATTTTGACTTATAACGTACCTTGAATTTGGCTCTATCACACTTTCAACTTTGAGGGAGAAACTTGTTACAGGGAGTTTTGCCTTTTGTGTCCATTGTAAAAAAAAAAAAACAAAAAAAACACACACACACACACACAACAACAATAACAACTATACTCTGTTTCATTGAATCCAATTGCTCGATACTTAATGGAAACAAATATGAAACCACTAAGTCTCTGCATCATATTAAGACCAAGTTTATATATTTAGCACCATGTTTCACTACAAAATCTTCAAAATAACGGACAAATCTTAATGGGAGCTTGGCAATTTACTGTCAGTTGAAAATAAACAGACTATAAGAGGTCTATAATTACTGGAGGAAATTGTCTGTCACTTTCATTATATAAACACCCTTCAACAAGTACAATAAGAATGAGGACTTGTTTGTAGCTTTTAGTGATTCTCTCTCTCTCTCTCTCTCTCTCTCTCTCTCATTCTCTCTCTCTCTCTCTCTCTCTCTCTCTCTCTCTCTCTCTCTCTCTCTCTCTCTCTCTCTCTCATTATTGATAGGGATAAATACCTCTATAATCTTTAAACGCATCTAATGTACCAGTTGCATGTGGTTACAATTGAAAGTCGTAGACACATTTAGGTATACTAATTGTTCGAGACGTGTTGCTCACACACAGAAACACAAGCTAATGATCAAGATTACTTTTAAGTTATAGGCTCGGTATTGCTCACCCAGAAAAGAAAAAACCCCCAAACATCGAGAACTGAATTGGATGAAGCGTCTTATTATCGCCAAACAAATGGGGTTAAGGGGGTAGGGGTTATTTTGTGGTATATATATGCTTATTCATTTATTTATTATATAGTTTCCTCGCTAGACCTCCATCAAGCTTAAAAATGTAGCCCCTAAACCCCCCTTCAAGATAAATTTGTAAATTTGTCGGTAGAAAAATTTCCCGTCTCAAGGACGGTTCCTACTATAAATACAGGCTCGCTATCGCTCGCTAGAAAAAACATCGACACCTAAATGGTACGAAAGGTATTGACAAAGAAATTGGGCGAAAGGTCTTAAAATCTCCAAACTACTGTAACGAACGTCATAAAATACTCGAAGTTAATGGGGCTAAACATGAAAGAGAAGAAAACAACTACCTCCCCCTTAAATGTCTTAAAATCTCCAAACTATTGGAGCGAAGCAGGAAAGTCCAAGAAGCCCCCCCCTCGGATCAAATAGGGTTAAAACACCTTCCTCTAATTAACCCTTTCAAGACTGTAACGCATTTTGACAGTTTATTCCGGCTATCATTAGAAGATTGTATACAGTTTAAGAAGGCTCTGTGGGGATTATAAGACTCAATTAGCCTTTTGACTTCCATATACCCTTCCTAAGCTGAAGAAAATCGTCTAATAATAGCCGGAAAACAGAGAAAATAGAAAGAGGATTAACCCTTTCAAGGTAGGGGAACGCTATTCTTCCTTCTATTCAGGCTGCTAGTAGACGATTTTGTTCAACTTAGGGAGGAATTGTGGGAGTCGGAGGGTTCACTGAGATAGATTTTAGTCATTTGATTCCTAGTAGGCCCTTCTCAACCTGAGTAAAATCGTCTACTGCTAGCCAAACTTAAGGGGAGGTTTTTAGTTTGTTCCCCAGCCCTCCACCAAGTTAAAAAAAAAAACCCACCCCTTTCAAGATAAATGTGCACATTTTTCGATAAAAAAAAAAATCCGGCCCAAGGCCGGTTCCTCTTAAATTGCAGGCTCATCATCATATATCTCTCCCACTCCCTCTGTCTCTGTCTCTCTCTCTTACTGTATTTGCATTATCCTAGGTTTCTTCTTGCTCTTACATATCCTCTCACATCTCTTGCTTAATAGTTTCTTCTTTTTCATCTCTAACTCTCAACTTTATCCTACAGAGAGAGAGAGAGAGAGAGAGAGAGACGAGAAAAGAGTAGATGAGAGAGGAGAGAGAGGAGAGCGAGAGAGAGAAGAGAGGAGAGAGATGAGAGAGAGAGGAGATGAGAGGGGAGGAGAGGCGAGATGAGAGAGAGAGAGAGAGAGAGAGAGAGAGAGAGAGAGAGAGAGAGAGAGAGAGAGAGAGAGAGAGAGAGAGAGAGAGAGAGAGAGAGAGAGGCGGATGTGAGGAAAGAGAAAGCTGCCTAGACTTTAAGAGATGACTCAATCTCTCGCTTTACCTTACCTACAAACCTACCTACCTACTTACCTATCTACCTACCTACGACCCTACCTACTTCCCTTCTTACCTACCTACCACCCTACCTACTTCCCTTCTAACCTACCTACCTACCTACCTACCTTCTTACCTACCTACCTACCTACTTACCTATCTACCTACTTACCTATCTACCTACTTACCTATCTACCTACTTACCTATCTACCTACCTACCAACCAATCAACTTCCCTACCTCCACTCTTACCTACCTACCCCTCCACTCCGCCTATATACCTACCTACCTTCTTATCTACCTACCTACCTACCCCTCCAGTCCGCCTATCTACCTACCTACCCACATACGTACCTACCTACCTACCTCCCTTCTTACCTACCTACCTACCTATCAACCAACCTACCTCCCTTCTTACCTACCTATCAACAAACCTGTCTACCTACCTACCAATCAACCTAACTCTCCCTTCTTACCTACCTACCTACCCATACAATCCGCCCATCTACCTACCTACCAACGAACCTACCCACCTCCCTTCTTACCTACCCAAGTACCTAGCTACCAACCGACCTACCTCCCTCCCTACCTACCAACGAACCTACCTAACTCCCTTCTTAA
>CM064576.1:26336483-26346483 GCA_032716605.1 Paralithodes platypus | reverse complement strand
AATAGGCTACCTAGTGCTATAGTGGGATCAAGAACAATAGAGAATTTAAAGATAAACCAGATAGTCATATGGATGAAATGGGTTGTATGTGAAAGGGATCTGCCTTTTGTGGGCCACTTGTCTCTCTGCAGATTCCCATGTTCATCTTGTAAGGGATCTGCCTCATTTGTACCGGTGTGCAAACAAACGAGCGACAGAGAGAGACTGGGTGTGTAAGGGATCTGCCTCTATTCGTTTAGTAACAGAGTTGTAGATATGTGGAATAGGCTACCGAGTCTTATAGCCAATCGGCTCTCTGCAGATTCCTGTTTACTTATGTTCTCATTTGTGAGAGAGAAAGAGCGAGGCTCCCTATTTCCTGTTCTCATGCACTAGTACAGTATGTCGTAATCGTAAGGAAGACAGCGATAAATAAGAGAGAGAGAGAGAGAGAGAGAGAGAGAGAGATAACTCAACAAGCACAAACATAGCTACACAAGACCATCACACAAGCACACACACGCCTATCTAGCGACGAACTGTCCTGTTTACATTATCATACACACTCCCCCCCATCCCCATTCCATCACTTCGTATGTACGATATTATTTCCGTCTTTTTTACTGTGTATGGATTAAGTTATTGGTGTTCACTCTTGACATATGTGTCCTGCTACTTCTGTATGCATACATAATAGTATGAAAGTGATCAATACGCGCATATGAAGCTATGTATCTCGTATATCGGGGTTCTCTTCCCTTCCATCGGTCCACCCCTTATACCTCCCTCCCTCCTCCCTATCCCATATGTGTAAACATTATATTTTAGCTTTCCGAAGGTAAATACGTACTTCCGATAAATATCTAGCCTTGTATTTAAATCATGAATCCTGTTTAATGTCATTATTTAATAGAAACATGTGTAAGGGTTACATTTATACACAGGATAAGATAAGCAAATACAAACCTCAGCAGAGCATAATCATTGGTGATGAGAGGGTAGTTGTAGGCAGTGTTGCCAGTTGTACCGCTACATATTACCGCTAGATGTAGAGCTATATTTACTTCAGTTTAGTAGCCATTTTGTCATATCTAGAGACATTTACTCGGGATAATTTGAAAATTTCAGACATTCTAGTTATATTACATTGTAAAATTTGCAAAACAAACAAATCAAACTCTTTAGGAATTGCAGCATTGTTCTACCATTGTTTGACTATGTAGCAACGTGCTAGCGACTTTTGAGAAAGGATCTAGCGGTGTTTTGGGGTAACACTTACTGTAGGCAGTGTTGCCAGTTGTATCGCTACATATTACCGCTAGATGTAGAGCTATTTACTTCAATTTAGAAGCCATTTTTTTCATATCTAGAGAGATTTACTAGGGATAATTTAAAAATTTCAGACATTCTAGTCATATTACATTGTAAAATTTGCAAAACAAACAAACCAAACTCTTTAGAAATTGCAGCATTATTCTAACATTGTTTGACTATGTAGCAACATGCTAGCGACTTTTGAGAAAGGATCTAGCGGTATTATGTGGAGACATACTGGGAGGGTGGGAGGGAGGTGGTGGTTGCAGAGTTGCCAGTTGTAAAGCCTACATATTACCGCTAAATGTAGAGCTATTTACTTCAATCTAGCAGCCATTTTTTTATATCTAGAGACATTTACTAGGGATAATTTGAAAATTTCAGACATTCTAGTCATACTACATTGTAAAATTTGCAAAACACTCTTTAGAAATTGCAGCATTATCCTAACATTGTTTGGCTATGTAGCAACATGCTAGCAACTTTTGAGAAAGGATCTAGCGGTATTTCGTGGTAACACTTTAGGAGGGTTAAAATACGAGTCACACGGGCAATTGCCAAAACTTTAAAGGTCCATATCATTGTTATTAAACTAAGCATTTGGCAAAGGGAGGAATTGTTAAAAACCTTAGCCAATACTCTGTCATTCACCAAAAATAAATTTGAATTTATCATTATTATTTGGTAGGGTAGGTATGTATAGGTTGGTTGGCTAAATAATTGCTGAAATTCGTAGGTACTCGAACGGTTTTGAGAGATTTAAATAAAAAACAAATGATAGATCTGAATAATAAAGAGATTATGTTATTAAGCAAAACTGGGGGATGCGTGGAAGCCTATAGACTGTAGACGGTAAACTTTGTGTGGGTAGCGAATTCGGTTTTAAAGTAATTTAAGAATAGACAGTTTTCAATGCTGCGGCCAAACTATTCCACCCATTTATATTTTTTTGGTATCAAAACGTTCGGAATTGCGAGCCTCACCCAACTACGCAAGCATGGCTCTGATCATCGGTGTAGTTTTCAAGATGTGGAATTTTAAGTGGAATTCGAGGTTTTTTCAAGATTGCCGGAAAAAACCCCACGTGCAAAAGCAAAACCTTCTCTATAAAATTTGCGGAGCATTAGTAGGGGAGTGCGTATGCCAAAGCCCAGTCGTTTCCTGTGAGTGGGAGAGACGGTATTTAGGCGTCAAGTTTTTCGGCAAATCGGCTACCACGGGCCTGTTTGGCCGCCATGCCGGATGTTTAGCATATCAAAAGTTGTCCAATACAAAAACGCACCTCTTGTGAAAGTTTGATCCCGATCCAAAAAGCGGTTCTGGAGTTATTGCGTCGAAACCGGCGCGTAAGAAGAATTTGGATGAAATCCCAGGTTTAATGATTACAATAGGGGTTCCCTGTAGGGGACGAACCCCTAATACTATAATAAATAAATAAATTAAAAGGGAAAACATAACAGATCAATTAATAGAAATAAACACACACACACACACACACACACACACACACACACACACACACACACACACACACACACACACACAATCAATGAACCAGATCAAGAATAAACTAAAATATTAAACTGGTATTTACTGCCAGTCAATCTCACTTGATCCAGTTTATAGTTAAACTTGTGACAATAAAATATATAACAATCTTGAATTATGTCATTTGTTCTAAATTATAGTAAAGCGACTATAAAATATATAAATATATCTTGAATTACGTTATTTCTGCTAGATTTTAATATAAAGAGTCAAAAGAAATAAATCAATCTTAAATGTTGTTGTTTGTTATATATTATAGTAAAGCGAGTAAGTATTAAGGGGAGATTTCCACCTGGAGGATTTTTTTCTGGATCCCTTTCTCCCTCATGTTTAGCCCCATTGCTTTTGAGATTTTAAGACGCTTGCCCCATTAGTTTGGCGATTTTAAGAACCCTCGCCCCATTTCTGTACATTTTAAGACTATTCGCGCTATTTAGGTGTCGATTTTTTCCTGGCGAGCGATAGCGAGCCTGTAATTTAAGGGGAACCGGCCTTCGGACATTTTTCTACCGAAAAATGTACAAATTTATCTTGAAAGGGGGTCTAGGGGGAGTAATTTTAAGCTTGATGGAAGTCTAGGGCATCAACTAAAAACCTCCCCTTAAAATAAAAGCATACATCTTGAATTATATTATTTAGTGTAGATTCTAATCCAATGAATATAACCTATACAACATCTCGAATGATCTCGTTTGTTCTAGATTCCAATACAACTAGTGTAACATCAATACAAACCTTAAATGACGTTGTTTGTTCTAGATCATAGTGAACGGGTATATACTAAATAAAAACCGTCTTGAATTTCTGGTTCTTTTGATAATGTTTTTTGGTTGTGACGTCATATCGCAGAACTCGTTTAATAACAATTCTTTGAGCGTATAAATATTTTGCTTTGGCATTTATGAGCATCTGGATTGATTGATTCGTTGTTTTTATCGTTGTTGTTTTTCACTTTTTGGTCGATTTTTTCATTTATTCGTTATTTTTCTAGAGTCCTCCCCAGACCTCCATCAAACTTCAAAATAAATCCATTAGATCTCCCTTCTAGATTAATTTGTACATTTCCCGGCCGAAAGTCTGTTCTTCCAAAATTACAGGCTCACTATCGTTCGTCAGGATAAAAATCAACACCTAAATAGCACGAACGGTCTTAATATTGACAAGAAAATGGGGCGGAAGCTCTTAAAATCGACAAACTAATGGGGCAAACATCTTAAATTATGAAAACTAATGGAGCTAAACATGAGGGAGAACGGGGACCAGAAAAACGACCCATCTCCCCTTGATAAATATTCTTTGAACGTATGAATATTTTGTTTCGGCATTTATTAGCTTCAGGATTGATTGATTCGTTGTTTTTATTGTTGCTGTTTTTCTTTTAACGATCGCCTTTGTTTTTTATGGAGGTAGTCATAGTTTTTGTTCCTGTTTCTTGTTACTGCTGAAATGATTGTTTTTTGCTGTTCTCTTGTTGCTTTTGTTATGGATGTTATTTGTTGTTTTTGTTGTTGCGTTATTTCCTTGTTTTGTTATGGATGGTGTTGTATTTGTTGTTATGGTTTGTGTTGTGTTATTGTTTGGTGTTTTATCGTTCTTGTTGTTATGGTTTGTTGTGTTGTTGTTGTTTTCTCGTTTTGTTATGGTTGATATTGTATTTGTTATGGTTTGTGTTGTGTTATTCTTTAGTGCTATATTGTTGTTGTTGTTGTTGTTGTTGTTGTTTGGTGTTTTGTTGTTGTTTGGTGTTTTGGTTTTGTTTTGTGTTTTATTGTTGTTGTTATTCTTGTGACCTGATGGTAGAGTAGGTGAAGGTGCTGAGTCACGGCGAGGGTGTGGGGTGGGGTGGTGTGGGGTGGGGTGGGGTGGGGGGGGGGAGTGTCTTTGTCAATAGGTCGGAAGGGGTGTGTTGTGAGTTTGTTTTTGTTTCTGTAATGGAAGGTTATGTGTGTGTGTGTGTGTGTGTGTGTGTGTGTGTGTGTGTGTGTGTGTGTATTTGTATTAGATTCCTCCCTAGACCTCCATCAAGCTTTAACAAAAAAATCCCCAAGATCTCCTTTGTAGATACTGTAAATGTGTACCTTTTTTGTTAGAAAATTTCCTGGCCGAAGCCCGAATCCTCATAATTACAGGCTCGCTATCGCTCGCCAGGAAGAAACCGGCAAACTAAATGGCACGAAAGATCTTAATATTGACATACAAAGGTGTCAAACGTCTTAAAATCTCAAAATGAATGGGGCTAAGCATGAGGGAGAAGGGGGGACAAAACAAATACAATACAAAAAAAAAAAAACAATCCCCCCTTAAGAAAACGAAAACACAGTGCTAACTTAAATTAATATAATATAGAAAATGTAAGCTTAGGATTATAGGTAAACTGATTATAATACCACACCAATAAAAAAAAAAAAAAAAAAAAATATATATATATAATAACACACATTTATAAAAGTAGAACAATATATACAAACAATGGTTATGTACACAATATAATGTTAACCCCTTCTGCACCAGCGACGTCCTTTCATTATATTCTGGCAACTATTAAGACGATTTCACTCAGCTTAGGGGAGAGATGTCTACCCATTAAAAGGCTGCAGACTATCTCAATGTATCCTTTTAGCTACCATAATTATATCCTTCCTAAGCTTCATACAATGGTCGAAACGTAACTGAAATCCAATTTTTTTTTTTTTTTTTATCAAGGTTGCTAAAAATTAACTCATCCTCATCTTAAGGGGAGGTTTTTAGTTGATTCCCTAGACTTCCATCAAGCTTAAAATTACTCCCCCTAGACCCCCTTTCAAGATAAATTTGTACATTTTTCGGTAGAAAAATGTCCCGGCTTTCAGCCGGGATATTTTTTACAGGCTCGCTATCGCTCGCCAGGATAAAATCAACACCTACATGGCACGAAAGGTCTTAAAATTGACAGAAATGGGTCGAAAGTTCTTAAAAATCGTCAAAATAATGGGGCGAACGTCTTAAAATTAGAAAAGCAATGGGGCTAAACATGAGGGAGAAAGGAGTCAAGAAAAAAATCTCTCAAATGGATATCTCCCCTTAAGGAAGGATTTTAGTTTGCTCCCTAGACTTCTATAAAGCTTAACCCTTTCAAGCTCCAATACGCGTTTCTGTTGTTTCTGGCTACTATTAGACGATTTTATTCAGATTAGTAACGGTGTATGGAAGTCAAAGGGTTGATTGAGATAGTATTTACCCTTTTAATACCCACAGATCCTTCCTAAGCTGCACAAAATCGTCTAATGATAGCCAAAATAAACTGCTAAAACGCGTCAGAGCTTCAAGGGGGTTAACATATAACCCAAGACCCCCTTCAAGATAAATGAGTACATTTTTAGGTAGAAAATAGTCATCTAAATTTACAGGCTCGCTAAATGGGAATAAACATGAGGGAGAAGGGGGTCCAGAAAAACGACATACCTCCCCTTAAAAAAGAAGCTGAACTGAGCTTTAGAATGAGCCTTTAGGTTCAATGACTGGTTCTGTATACCTTCCTATTGTCTAAACTCCGCCACTCTCACTCTTACTCCAGATACCCCTTAGTCACTCTCACTCTTACTCCAGATACCCCTTAGTCACTCTCACTCTTACTCCCTATACCCCTTAGTCACTCTCACTCTTACTCCAGATACCCCTTAGTCACTCTCACTCTTACTCCAGATACCCCTTAGTCACTCTCACTCTTACTGCAGATACCCCTTAGTCACTCTCACTCTTACTCCAGATACCCCTTAGTCACTCTCACTCTTACTCCAGATACCCCTTAGTCACTCTCACTCTTACTCCACATACCCCTTAGTCACTCTCACTCTTACTCCACATACCCCTTAGTCACTCTCACTCTTACTCCAGATACCCTTCAATCACTCTCACTCTTACTGCAGATACCCCTTAGTCACTCTCACTCTTACTCCAGATACCCCTCAGTTACTCTGTCTTACTTCCTTCACTCTTACTCCAGATACCCCTCAGTTACTCTCACTCTTACTTCCTTTACTCTTACTCTAGATACCCCTCAGTTACTCTCACTCTTACTCCAGATACCCCTCAGTTACTCTCACTCTTACTTCCTTCACTCTTACTCCAGATACCCCTCAGTTACTCTCACTCTTACTTCCTTCACTCTTACTCCAGATACCCCTCAGTTACTCTCACTCTTACTTCCTTCACTCTTACTCCAGATACCCCTCAGTTACTCTCATTTTTATTACTTCCAATCCTTAACTCTCACTCTTACTCCAGGAGCCCTACAGTCACTCTCACTCTTATTCCCCTCTCTCTCTCTCTCTCTCTCTCTCTCTCTCTAATAGTTGGCTAGAAGGGATGATGATCGGGGCATTGACTTCAGTACCACCAACCCTATTATTCTACCCCCTCTGTTGTTGTTCGCTTTCCTCTGTATTGTGTTCATGCTGACTCCATTATCCTCTGCCCTACATTACACACTTTTTCTTTCTCATTCTATGCTGTAATTCTCTCTCTCTCTCTCTCTCTTTCTCCATTACCTCGCCTTCGACACACACACATTCTTTCTTTCTCTTTCTCTCATCCTCTTTCGCTACATCCCCCACTCTCTCTCTCTCTCTCTCTCTACCATACCTCCACACACACACTTACAAATTCTTTCCTTCTCTTTCTCACATCCTCTTTCGCTACATCCCCCACTTCGCTCGCTCTCTCTCTCTCTCTCTCTCTCTCTCTCTCTCTCTTCAATCTCTATCTCTTCTCCCTCTCTCTCTCTATCCTCTCTCTCTCTCTCTCCTCCTCCCTCTCCCTCTCTCTCGTCCTCTCTCTCTCTCTCCCTCTCTCTCTCCTCTCTAAGTCCGGACTATCTCTAAGTCGGTATAGGTCAAGGTCTGTGTATCTATGTAATCTATGTAACTCTCTCTCTCACTCTCTAATAGTTGGTTGGTTAGAAGGGATGATGATTGGGGCATTGACTCCAGTGTATAGGCAAAACCTCTTTTATATTGTGTTAACCATCTCTGTTGTTGCTTACTTTCCTTCACATCCTGTTTACATTATTTCTTCATTATTCTTGTTCCCATTCATACTTAAGACACACACTCTCTCTCTCTCTCTCCCTTACTCTCACTTTCACACACACACTCACTTTCACACACACACACACACACACACACACACACACACACACACACAAACACTTTCTTTCTCTTCCTCTATCTATCTATCTATCTATCTAATAACTGTCTACAAGGAATGGATAAAAGGGACATTGACTCCGCTACTATGAACCACTAGAAACTCTCCGTAGTAACAGAGATCGGCCAACCTCCGCCATTTTGATGCCACTGGTGTCATTAGTCTGTCTGTATACACTCAAATATACACTCATACCTATAATAAACATTCGGCAATACTGGGAATGGATATATACTTTGGTCTTTGTAAATATCTAATACAAACAAACAAACAAACAAACAAACAAACAAACAAACAAACAAACAAATAAATAAATAAATAAATAAATATACATAAATAAATAAATAAATAAATAAATAAATAAATAAATAAATAAATAAATAAATAAATAAATAAATAAATAAATAAATATAATTGCGACTCTATCATGGCTCACAAAAAATAAAATAAATAAAATAAATATCGTGCGTCCTATAATCTATTTAGGCCTATATCTTTGGGAGTCTCGTTGTCTACCAATTCACCTATTTGTATCCATTATTTACCCATCCCACCACCACCATCACCATTACCATCATCATCACTACCACCATCATCATCATCAACACTCACAACACGTTTGACTTTCTACGGTCCACTCTTCCTGTTTAGCTTCAGGCTCACACACACACACATATACACACACACACCCACATCTACCGCAACACAGAAACTTGGGATAACACACACACACACACACACACACACACACACACACACACACACACACACACACACACACACACACACACACAAGAGCTTAACACAACACTAACACGCGATCTATGAATGAGATAATACATATTTATTTATTCTAAGCACATTTACATTACCTATTAATTATGGTAGGTGACACTAACTAACTGGCACGAAAATATATCCCCCTTTTGACCGCGATAAGCCTTCTCTCGACACCTCAAAATAAAAGAGAGAGAGAGAGAAAGAGAGAGAAACAAATGAAAGAGAGATTGGGAGTATATAGAGTTAGATTTAGAGTCGCATTTAGAGAGAGAGAGAGAGAGAGAGAGAGAGAGAGAGAGAGAGAGAGAGAGAGAGAGAGAGAGAGAGAGAGAGAGAGAGAGAGAGAGAAAGAGAGGAGAGACAGAGAGAGAGTGAGAGAGAGAGAAGAGAGAGAGAGAGAGAGATATAGAAGAGAGAGAGAGAGAGAGAGAGAGAGAGAGAGAGAGAGAGAGAGAGAGAGAGAGAGAGAGAGAGAGAGCGACCTGTTACCTAACTCAGCTTCTAGCTACACTCTATCCTCTACCAAGGAGCCTCTGTCCTGTTATTATCAGCCAGGCTAATAGTAGTGACTCTCTCTCTCTCTCTCTCTCTGACACACACACACACACACACACACACACACACACACACACACACACACACACACATTTGGCACGTTACTCAGTCTTCTTTTCATATACGTATTAAATTTTGTTCTATATGAATGAAGGAGACAAAAGACAGAGCTGCCTGTAACACGAGTCTCCTCCAAAGCCGAAAGAGTGACAGAAGCCAAATTTAAGGTACGTTGGGGTCTAAGTGCATGGCCACACGAAATTTGAAGTAGTAGGATACAAGTCATAGTCTTCTGCACTTCAAAAAACATACTGTATATTCAACTAAAAAGAAAGAAACATAACAAATACCACTTTAATCTGCACTACATGATGATTGACCACTTGGGAACCTTCGGGTATACAGTATAATGCGTTACATCGTTGCAATCTCTCATGTGGATTCAATCTAGGAAAGACCTTTAAACCATTAAATAGTTTTGAATGTCCAGGCAAATTATTGGGAATTAAATTAACTCCTTGAGGATTATGACAGATTTTGCCAGTTTATTCCAGCTATTATTAGATTATTTTATACAGTTTAGGAAGAACACGTGGGAGCTAGAGTTAATCGATATAAATGTTATCCCTTTGATTCCTAA